>JAWWMO010000043.1:27215168-27227837 GCA_035047845.1 Dendrocincla fuliginosa | reverse complement strand
AAAGGACATGGTAAAACGGGTTGGCGGGGGTGGGGGGGCAAGGGATAAATCTCAGCATAGAAAAATGGATTGATATGTCTCAGAGCAGTGGGGGGTGGGGAAGGACCATGCCTCCTTCTGGCTCCTGTCAGTATCCCTTTGTTGGACAGTTGTTGGCACTTCAGATTAAGGTAAAAAATACCCTGAGAATACACTTGGGGAACAGCATAGGTAGAAAATGTCTTTCTGACCATTTCAGAACATGCGTCAAGAGACCTGGGGCTTGGTTTGAACATGCTGTTAATGTACAGCTGCCAATACTACAGCTTTTGGAGGTGATGCAGGGAATATGGTTCTTCCTGTGGGCTAGGAAAGAAACAGAAACTATGTACACACACACCCCATGGGGACCACTATGATGAGTCAAATGAATCCCAGACACAGAGACTGAAAAAATATTAAAGGGTACAAACATACCAAGCCTATGCTTTCAGTTACAATGTTAAATTGCCTCACAACTCTCAAATTGTTCTTGCTGTAAGACTGAAATAGTATTACTTTCAGCTGTACTCTGCAAGGCTGCATACAACTTTGTTTGCAGGGTGGAAAAAAGATCCCATCCCTGCAAGCCTTTCTGTATGCAAGTGCAATCACCTAGCTGTGCCTTCACAGTCTCTTGTTAAACTGGTTGAGTTCTTTAATTCTCACATTTAAAAGGTTGGTTTCCTGCTTGGGCCATTTTAATGTCTGTCTTTTGAACTCTAGTTTGTATTTTTGTGTCTTTATTAAGTCGTTGTAAGAACTGCTGCTTCTTAGGCTGCACCAGGTGACATTCTTGTTTTCTGCAGTCTTCTCAGGAGCATGCTTGTGTTTCAGGATCACCTTATTTTGGACAAGGATCCTGGGCACAATGCTGGTTAGATGGATATCTTCTCCCCCCTCTATCTCATCTGTAGGAATTTTCAGAGATGAAACTGAGCAAGTGCTTGTGCTGTCCTTGTGGAGAAAATTAAGGTACGGAAGAAGAAAAGTTTTCTGACAAGCCAAACAGAAGGATGTGGCTCAGTCAGCTCTAGTGAGAGGAAGGAAGGAACAGGCAATCACGTCTATGGCTGCAAGAAGCCCAGAACCCTAGGACTGCTATTCCAGATCAACACAAACAGTAGAAATCTGTGATTTCAACATCCAGTCAGATGAACTGGATTACAACACATCCTGCACAGTTCTGGATCCTGGATACACTTACCTTTTTCTTTTTTTTTTTTTTTTTACTCCGAAAGGACTTTCTACCTCTTTTTGATTATATTCGGATGTCACGTTGAAGTCATGATCTGATGTCTCAAAGTTTATTGTCACAACATTCTGACGCATCATCAGCTTTTGACCTACAAACTTCTAGTCTTGATACCAACTGTACTACAACCTGCAGTGGGTTATAAGCATTTAACTAGAGAATACAGTATTCTGAAGCAGTAGTTTGTCATCCTCATTATTTAATGCTCCACCAAATTTTGTGTCAATTCCAAAGTTTATCTATAATGATTTTATGCAATCCTTTAGCTTTCATATCTGCTGTATTTTATAGTACAATGTAATTATGAGGCAACATTCTGTTGTGGACTATATGAAGACATTTATTTTGATTACTTAAAATAAAATGCCCAAATTGTCATGGAAGCTTTTATAAATAATGCAAAAGAAAGGCTAAATAATACAATAAAACTATGAAATGTGAAATCTGCCCCAAACCATGGCAAATCAATTCTGCACTGCTCTAAAAGACAAAATACTATACAATTCTCTTTTGGCTTCTCAAGAAACAAGAGTATATAGCTCTGAGTGTTTCTCTGCCATTCAGATCATCCAGAGTGGGGCTCCTTTAGGTCAGCTGAAGGCAAATCCAAGACTATTTTTACACAAGGACTCATAAATCAGGTAGTGTTCAGCCTGAGTGCTTCTACCACTCTGTATATGGCAGAAACCAGCTCCCTCTAAGTTTTCTGAAATGGCTCAAAGCCTGTGAGTACTAAAAATTGTTTCTGCAGCACACAGATTCTTTTTAAAGAGAAGTTATCACTTCCATGCAAAAAGAAACTTCAGGCAATTTGGGACTGCCTCAGTGCTTCCAGAGTGGCCTGGGTGTGGTGGCCCTGTGCTTCACAGGCCTGGAATAAGTGGTGTTTGGAGGGGTGTTAAGACCATAATGCATTGTGACAGCAAGCAAGTTTCCCTGTGAAAGCAAACAAGGTTACCAGTTTACTTTGCATCTATGAATGTTCTGCTAGTTGAAACACAGTTTTCTCATTCTGATGCTGAATAGCTCTTCTTTTCAGTCTTTCAAAAAGTCATTGTATTTTACATTAGGATTTATCCAGAATCCAGAACTTTTGCTACTTCCTGTATTTTCACTAATGACCACTCAAAAGTTATACACCATCAGTTAAGCTACCAAAGGACAAACTTTACAGCAATTGTCAATCTGGCACAATTTCCTGAGATTTTTGAGGATATCATTTGCGTATATTGATATACTGGAGAATTATTCTGATTTATAAAGTGTTTTACCTTAAATAGATTTACTTTTTGAAATATGCCTGGATTATGTAATATTTTAAATAATTCAGCCACTATTGTGTTGAAAAGTAATGACTAAACACATAAGATACAAAAGAAAGGCCATTTCAAGGATGTTGATCAGTTAGCTAGACAACTTATTATACTGAATAGCCAGTGTTACTCCCCTGAAATTATCTTCTAGTACAGTTTAAAACATCCTATATATCCTGTAAGGCATTATTTATGCAATGTTAAACAATGACCTCTATGGTATGGCTATATGGAATTGCTATGAGACTTAATGGGAATTATGTCAGACTTCATTTATTTCTGAGTGGAAAGTCCAAAATTAAAGTTAAGTTAGTGTTAAGTTGCCTATCGCTTGGGTGTCAATAGCAAAATATTTATTTTCTTATTTTAAAAATGTTTCATTTATTAGGGGATTTTTTGAATGTGCTACATTGAAAAAGCCTTTTATGTGTTGAAAAAGAATTTTTATCTGAAAGTCTGGAATTTTATTACAGAAATCATTCTGTTATCCTGATACTCAGATTGAGGTGACTATGTTGTTTTTCCCTAGAAATTT
Organism: Dendrocincla fuliginosa; assembly: GCA_035047845.1. Classification (NCBI taxonomy): domain Eukaryota; kingdom Metazoa; phylum Chordata; class Aves; order Passeriformes; family Dendrocolaptidae; genus Dendrocincla; species Dendrocincla fuliginosa. The sequence goes on along the minus strand of JAWWMO010000043.1, from coordinate 27,224,716 downwards.
TTATGATAAGACCTTGTAGGTATGTGGGATCAGATTTCTGTATTTGCAGGGAAGCCCTGTGACAATGTTTGTCAAAAGCTTTGTTAGTTTGGATTCAGATGCAAGAATCAGTATTTCCTAGAGGACCACATTTCCAGATGGAATTGAGAGCCTGGTCACGCAACTGTCAGCTTGCTCCTCTCACTGCTCTAAAGGGACTTCTGGCATGATTAAGGATTAATCAAGAGAATAAAGGTTTGCTGGGTCAGGTCCCAATTCTGGAATGTGATTAATTCATTGCTTGTAAAATCATGCTGCATTTTTTGATATTACAAAATAGAGTAATAAATAAACAAGGCTCATATGGCTCTGAGATTGGTTGAGGATTATCATGAATTCCAGTTTGTGAATTAAAACTGGCAGGCTGTGAAAGGGTTTCAAGCCTAGTGTGATGGATCTCCTGGGAGCTATTTCAGCTTTTCTAGTTATGTGGCAGCACTGATGTAGATTGTACAAGAAGCCAAAAGATTTAAGAGGAAAGGAACTGGGAGGTCAGGTATAGTGAGTCAGAAAGTTTTTCCGTGTTATAGAAATCATCTGGGAACACTGTTGGGTACTTCTGGTCTGTGCAATTTTAACCTTTAGTCAGCCAATGATTATTGTATTTGATTGTCTCCTTTAAAGTAAAAAACCCCAAACAACACAATAAGCAATAAAAGCTATTAAATATATTGGTCCACTCTCCTGTCAAGAATCTGATGACTTCTTGATATGTTTTTATTTGTATAGCCTTTTCCCTTATATTTCTCTTCCATTGAGACAGACTACATTTACCCAATTAAATCTATTCCCTTCTGAAATCAACACATATTCCTCTATAATAGTTTGGACTTCACATTTTAAACTACTTCAATTTTCTGAAGAGGTGGACTGCTTAGAAATTATCTGTTCATTAAAGTTTGCTTACTGAGGAAGTGTTGGGAAGAGGTTTCACTCTGCTTGTTGAATCACTAGAGGGAGCTCCAGATGCATGGGAAGGGAAGGTTTTGTTCTCAAACCACACAAGAGTCAAGAAACCGGAAAAAATACCTTTCCCAATGGACAATGATTGCTAAGTGTCTAAAAGAGAAAAAAAATCCTTTTTTTTCTTCCTAATTAGAGCATTTTAGGTGCATTTGCTTGACAAGCATGCAAGCTTCACAAGCTAATAACCAGAGCATTTAAAGGCTGGTAACAAATAGTGTCCAGTTAAAAACTTTGAGAATAGAAAGCCTGCAAAACAGATAAGACCAATGCCTGTGAGCCCTCTTAAGCAACAGCAATCAAGATACATGGCTTTTTCAAGTGGCTGGTTTGTCAGAGCTGATGAGATAGATATTCAGTAAATTGGAACAAAACCTTTCCTCTGAGGCAATGTAATGATCCTGAAGCAGCATAAAATCTCTGTAACTCCGCTGATCTGATGTCTGATATTCATATACAGCAATGGTTCTTATGGTGCTAAAATGGGGATCATTTTTGGTGGGCACAGGGACACTCATTTGGGTGAAACATAAAGTGGTGGGAATACAAAACACTGTAAGCATTTTAAGTGTTTATTATTTGCAAAATTGCTTCCAAAGTCCAGGAATTAAGAAGCCATTTTGGTCTGGCCTATACCAAATGTTGTTGGTTTTTTGTTTTTGTTTTTTTCCCCAGTGTTTTAAGGGAGATTCCTTATCTTTACATGACATGAGAAGCTGTCAAATGGTCTCGTATCTTTTCAGAGTTAGTTAGCATTGATATCTCCTTTCTCTAGAATATTTGCATACTCGAGCACAAAGAGCACGAGGATGGAGTTCATCTTTTGAGCTAAGTCGTCTCACTGGGGTCATGCCAATCTGAGTTAGCCAAACAACTTATAAAAGCAGCCTTCTAGTACCAGCTTGACATATCTGCTTTTCTAGTACAGGGGTGTTTACTATGTTAGTCTTCTCTGAACATTTGTTCTCACAGATAAAGTAATTTTCTTTAAAATATATATCTTGTATTTTACATTATGGTCTCATATAAATGCTAAGAAATAACATACTGTATCATCAGGATTCCTGAAGTATTATCAAATATACTTGTAATGTCTTGTTACACGTGCATTGTAATTGCATTATGTTTAGGGAAGATTGTATTAAACCACTATTTCAGCATCACTCAATGATTTGTACTGGGAGTGAAATCAAAAATGTTCTGTTTAACTCTGCTTTTTCTTCATATTAGATGCCACATGCCAACAGTGCTGCAGAAAATAGAAATATAGCTTGGTATTTTCATACCATTACTGATGATATAGAAATGCATGGCTCATCAGAATAAACTAGACTGGCCTAGAATTTATGAAAATATTAATCTTTGACTTCCGTAGTATTCATACAGTATTCACTGATTCCATGAGGGAGAAGAAGTGCTTTATTCTCAAGGCTGTTACCTGATGAGCAGTGCTGCAGGAGGTTATGTATAGTTGGGAATGTATCACTGTTATGTGATGGCCATTGTTTAATGGGTTGCATGGTTAGCTGAGTGAAGATATTCACTTTTACAATCCCTCCCTGAACTCCTTCCATGTGGTACAATCTTTTGGATCTCACCTTCTATGAGCTGCGGTTAAAGATAACGTATTTATACTTTGATGTCATTTTAATCTAATAATATTATGTTTGGGCATGAAAATTGTAGGGAAAAGAGAAGGAGACTTTCTTCTCTTCCTTACTTTCTAAGGTTATAAGCTAAAAAGGTGTTTTTTTCCTCCCTACAGTGTTTTTAACAGAACAGGAATATGAAATATGACATTTCTTCTAAGAGTTTTGCATACTGGTTTCAGAAGGATCTATTTAAATCTACTCAACACGTTTAAAAGCAGCAGGATTGGTCCTGTGGAAAGAATCAGATGAAATAAGTGTGAGAAAAATCTCACAAACTCTTCTTCTGTGTAGCATTAGGATGAGTCTTCTATAATTTTGAAAAAGGCTAAAATTCTCTCTTTTATCTGTTTTAGTTCAAGTGTTTATCCACATAACATAATAAAACACAAATAAAACCCTTCAGGCATATGGCCATATACATTTTTCTTAACAAGAGCAAAATAAAAAGGTTGTGATGTACATATTTTTCAACACAAAAAGATTACACTCACATCATTCTGTGGTGTTTTGTTTCTAAAAAAAGATTGTTTTTTTTAGCCCTGCTTCTGCTTTTATCACATCTTTCTGAAATGTTGTGCTAGAGACAGAAGAATTCACATGATGCAGCTACTCCCCAGATTTTCTTTCCTGAAAATAGGTTGTTAAACAATTTAAGGAGTAAATGGTATGACAATTTTAGCCAGAAATTGACAGGAAGCATCTGTGCTGAACCCAATCTCTGTCCTAACCCATGTTCTCATTCAGTGATGGGAGGAGGATTCTCATCTTTGCAGTATAGGCCACGTCCCAGTGTAGCTCACAGTGCTTTACACTTTCCAAGCACTGTGTAAATGTTAGCAGGTCTTCATGACACCTCAATGAGATAGATAAAGATTAGCAACTTCATTTTCCAGGAGGGCAGAAATACCTTGGGAAGAAGTGAATTGTGTGAGCTCCTATAGGGAAGCAGTGTTCCAACTGCTTTTAGAACTGAGAAGTCCCATCCCAGTGAAACACTGTCTTGGGCTCAAAACCCACATAACAACTATAACCACTGAGACAGTAGTTAAAGAGGATAATTAATACAGGTCTGCTATAGGATGCCAAGACATATTGATAGTGCCACAAAGTATATTTTAAGGCCTTGAAATACACAGGGAGCTCAAGGAATTGTAATTATTCCTCACTAGTATTTTTGTGACCATTTTGATTTGACAAGTCAGAGATAAGTTTCATCTTGTAGAAACAAATGTAATGCACTCATGTGTGCATTGTGTCTAGACACCAGGGCAATTATAATGAAAATTACATTTTCATTTCTATTGCAAACTGTTTTGTTAATCTGCTCAGTATTTCCGTGTCTAATCATTTTGTTCAGCAGTTCTCTTCTTTAAAGAAAGTCAAACAAGCTCTTTTCAATATTACTGTCTGCTGTAACTATAATATGGGCAATAAAAATCATAGTTCATTATTATCATGCAAAAAAATCTTTTTGTACTGGAGGTAGCTGGTTTACTCTTAAAGTTTTAACATTTTATTTTTCTAACATTTAAAAGAATAAATGTATAAGTGAGCAAGATGTGTTGAGTTCTCTTTCCCAAAAAGTACATGTTGGCCTTTGTGCTCACTGCTTTTCTAGTACCCACAAGAATTGCAGAAGGTGACTAACCATCTCCTCCTCCTTACTCTCAGCTGTGGAAGAAATAAAGAAAAGAGAGAACTTTGCTTTCTAGGAGCAAACATACTGCCAGTATGGTGCACCAGGCTCCCAGTTACAACATGGTTATAAAGCTTAATGACTTGTGAACTGGGTCTTTTAAGAAACCAGGAAAAGTGCTTTTGGATCTTCTCTGACTGAGAAAGCAATTGAACCCCACATATCTGCCCTCTTAGAAGGCAATATAATTCATATCACTGTGATGAAATCACCAATGCAGTCATCTGCCAGAAGAGAAGAAAGAGTGCAATTGTCATTAACAAAACACACTGTTTGAGACTTAGGTATGGAAAATGGTGCCTTGCTCTGAGCACAGCTCTCAAGGAAATTCTTCACTCTAACTTCCAGACAAGTGACCAGGTTCAGGAACAAGACAGTGCTTTTTCTTGTGTGGTTTAGGCATTTTCTACTGGTTGTTTCAGGTGTCCCTTTTTACAGCTGACTGTAAAGCTCTTTTGCAGATGCTGAAATCCCATGTGATAATAATGAGCTTCAGATTTACCACTGTAGAAGGACTTGCCTCAGTATTTCTGGAGCTGAGTCCATCTGTGCACTGTAGTGTTGACCATCACAGCAGTGATGAGTCTCTGGGTGTACAATGACTGAGAAAAAGTTCCAAGATTTTTCCCATCTAAGCCTAAATATATTCTACTCTTGCATAAACTTGCAGAGTTAAATTATTTGTTCTGAATTCTTACAGCAAATAATAATAACCTTCTTAGAAAATGTAGTTGTAACTTATGAAATGAGAGGCTGCCTTTGAGTGAATAAAAATGAGGAAATGACCACTACAGAAAATAGAACAGTGGGTAGGGAATGATTTAGTACCACAATTATGCAAACAAATAATAAACTAAACTACTCAAAAGGTATTTTACCACAGCAAATTGTTAGCATTGTCAACAGTTTCTTGAAATCACAAGCTGTTTGCTGAAATTCTGAATTGTTCCTACTAGGGTGCATATTTCTATGTAAATGAATGCTATTAAGCAAATGCTCCTGTGGTGATGACACAAGTTCCTTTGCACATTATCAAAAGTTCTTCCCTTAGGCATATTGTGGAGAGAAAGAAAAATAAAAAGCCATTCAGATTATTCAATGTCCTGTTTGTTTTTAAAATGCAGCAAATTTCAAAAACAGTATATGTGTCTGTATGAGTGTGTATAACTCTTCTGTAGGACATGTGCCTTTTCCTAAGTTTTAGAGAATATGGGAAAGTGAAATGCCCATGGTGGTGCTGATTCTTGTCAACCTTGTCATGACAGACATGTGTTCTTGTTTTGTTCATGAAACTCAAGGTCTCTATTATCCTTCAAATTAACTGAAACCTGCAAAAATACACTTTTGAATATTTCAGGACAATTTTTTAAACCAAACTTTAAAGCAAACTTTAAACTTTTGCTTTAAGATTTTTCTATGCCATTTTAAACTCAACAGTAATTGGTTCAGAATTCCTGACGCACAGTTATAACATAGAGGGTAAATAGTTTAGCTTATGCTGTTGACGAATTCTGATTATGTCCTGTTCATAATCTAATACCATTTATCAATGAACAGGAATTTACCATCTTCAGGAAACTCCTGATTTTCCGGGCTCAGAATTTCAAGGTGTTACGCGCTGGCTCTTCCAAGCATTTCTCGGACCTAGGAACCACATGATGAACTTCTGTATTTTCAGCATGGTAGATTGAGTTTAGAAGAAAGTGAGAGTAGGGATAGGCAGGAAAAAATGGGTTAATAGAAATTTTTCTAATGTTGTCTGTGAAGAAATATCTTGCACCAAATAGCCTGCCCATATTACCAGCCTGCTTGGCCCATATGGCTTACTTTCTTCCTTGCCCAATTTTGTAAAAAGATGTGTTTGTTATACAGGTTTGTTTCCTTTTGACTCAAACAATGTCATAAATTTCCAAAAACTTACAGTTTTTAATAAACCAAAATTAATGACAAAAATATTCTTCATTCTAACTGAAGGAACACTTGTAAAATATTTAGCTTAGTCAGAATTAAGATGAGAAACCTGGAAACCTATTGCACTGACTACACAGCATTATGACAGCATTTCTCTAGCAAAGTTTCTGTTGGCTGAGGTGAATGCAAAGGCTATGATGATAATACAAAGAATAAAAAGAATTGGTAGATAATCAAGAATTTTGTAATTTTCACAATACAGCAGAAAATAGGCATCGAATACTGACTTTTCCATTACACCTGATTGGCATTCAGTGCAAATATTGAAAGTGGAAAATAAAAAGGTTTTCAGTCAGGTATATACCTTTTTTAACAGAGAAATTTCTGAAAATGAGTTTGATACCATGATAATATGATTGGTTTTAAGTATGCATTGATTTTTTTGAGATTTTTACTTTCAGGCTGCTTTTAATGGTAGAGAATAGGATATGTGGAAGAAAGAATAAACCCTGTGTATTGTGCTTTCTTGAGTCCTTCCCTTTCTGCTCTGATTCCTAAATAAAACCCTCCATTTTCAGCTTTACCAGGTACCATTGATTGAATTCAGTAGCACTAGAAAATTTTTGAAATTCTGCAAAAGTTTATGAAGTGGTCAATCCTAAAAACAAATAATGTTTAAACAGGATGTTAATATTTATGGCGGCTTTTTTGTTTATAGAAAGTCATGCTGTCCTAATCTCCAGCTATAGAAACCTTGGATAATCTTTACCTCAGATCCTTTTACACTGGAAAGTTAAATACAGTTGTATAGTTTCTGTTTAGCACGTAGAAGAGGTATCAGGTTGTCTTCTGAGAACCTGCTGAAATCTGGTGGACACAGACTGGAATTACACTTTACCCTCTCCTGGCAAATCAGCCTTTGGCTCCTTCTAGATACTTTTTATTTCCAGAAAGCACCAAAGACATTAAGCATGGAATATTCCTTACTTTAGTATATTTTAAATGGAAATGGTGGGAAAGTTTGCTTTGCTGCCTGTATCATCTCCTTTCCACCAACTATTTTCTTGACAGAATCAGTAAGATTGTTTACTTTATATGTAAATAGATATTTATGGTTGTATCTAATGGTTTAAGGAAAAAATAGTTACCCTCTATCATTTTTGTACATTAAAGAGGCTTTATTGGCTACTCTTCCTGACAGTTCTGAAGTTTTTGAGAATTTTCTCAGCAGGAGGTTTAAGGTTTGAAAACTCAGAGAAAAAGGCAATGGCGAATAGTAGTTACTAGTGAAGAGGTAAGGGCCACATGAATAAAAGAAACTGAGAAAGAACTAGATCTGCTTTAAGAATGTTAGAATAAAATTCTGGCCTTCACTTAGATAATGGTTTGCTGTCTCAGTTTTCCATGTATTTGTTCAGAATATATTAAGACTGAACAACTTCTCTTGTAAAGAAAAACTGTGTGTATGTACTTGTTTCCTTCAAGAATACAGACACGGTTCTACAAAAAAAAAAAACAAACCAGAGGAGCTGAAGATTCTAGTTAGATTCTAACTTTAAAAACAAATAGACTTTTCCTCTTGTAGTGAATCAACGTTTCAAATTGGAAGTGCAAAAATTATTATTTTTACCCTTTCCTTTGTCTGTGTGCCTTAAATTACTGCATTATTCATTCAGGTGAGATGTTATAAAAATTAGAACAATAAGGAAATGTGGAGATAAATAAAGGACTATTTAGATAATACTTTTCCTCCTCTTTAGTTAACACTATTTAAACTGTAGTTCATTAAAGATTTTGGCTTCACAACAAATGAATTGTTCCCCAATTGAGACCAAGAATCAGAGGCATTGTTGGCTTGAACTTGGTCCTAGATTTAAATTTAACAAAAAGGAAGATTTAATTAAATCTAACAGTGGCAAGAATGTTTTTGTAATTAAAAAGACTTGAACCACGTTGGTAGACAAAGATTTTGCTGCAGTCTTTGAATCCTACATTATATAACACCAGGAATATGACCTTGAAGACAATTAATTGAATTAAGCAAAAAATAAATTGATTGTATATATGCATATATAATATATTACACACACACACACACACACACACATATGCTTAGAATCCTATTTACACTTATCTCCTAAAGCAAAAGTTTGGAGAAATGGGGCTGCTGTTGACTCATCTTTCATATTTGTCTTTCATCTTAAGCCATTAAAAGCATGTACAGTTAAGTGCTAGTCATTACATCTTGCAGGATTCTTTTGTCTTTCTGGAGGAGTTGTGGGGATTTCTGACCCAACATCCTTTGGAGCTGCTGTAGTTTTCTGCTCCTCTCTTTAACACACTCTCTCTGACAAATATATATTGTTTTAGTGATCTGATCTATGATGACTCTATCTGCAAGTAGGAACTTTGATTTTAGGACTATATGATGAAAAAAATATCCAGATTAAAACCTAGTTTCTGGTTTAGATATTTTTGAAATAAAAAAATGACTCAGTTTCTGAAGACAATAAGGAAGCCACTGGCCCGTGTTCATAAGTTTTGATATAAGAACTCCATGATGAGTTGTCTGAGTTTGATGGATTACACTTTTACTGAAGAAGACGAAAATATGTCCGTGTTTGGTGCATATATTTGAAGGAATTATGAGACCATGTAATCCTTTTTTCCCCTGATAAATCTTTATAGAATTCACACTTTATAGAATGAACATTGAGCTACTGAATGAATCATGGGTATAACATGGACATTTTCATTGGCCTAGAGGTGAATTTTCAGGTGATTCACCTGCAGAAAAATAGCTGACTCATTTCATTGTTTAAGGTCTTTGCTTGAACATCAGATATATGCAGTTTAGGATTTGTAATTACCTTTGCCTGACAATTACTTACATCCTATTTACAACATTTATATTAGTTTTTTTAAAACTACTTTTATTAATTGGCTTTATTATCTAATTAGCTCATAATTGCAGTATATATTCAGAGAAGTAAAATATACAACAGCAAAAGTCCTACTTTGAAAGAGGTGAGAATTTTGAAGGAACAAATAAAAGTGATATATATTTTCAATTTGCTCATTGAAATGGAGGGGATGAAGGTCACAAGATTATTTTTTTTTTCTGAGTGATAATTCAGATCACAGTTCCAGGTTGGAAGTGTTGCCGTAAGGAAAGGGGAAAAAACTTTCCAAGACAACTTTATGTGGCTGAAGCAGAGAAGAGTTCTTTTACTTTTAGGGTTTTGGGGTACAGAATATAAAGGAGTATAAAAGAGTATATAAAGTAT
>JAWWMO010000043.1:27189177-27205759 GCA_035047845.1 Dendrocincla fuliginosa | reverse complement strand
AAGTAAAAGAACTCTTCTCTGCTTTACCCATATAAAGTTGTCTTGGAAAGTTTTTTCCCCTTTCCTTACGGCAACACCATCCAGTCAATGGATCCACTTACCCCCATAGAGAACTATCTTAATTTTATATTTCTTCAGTTTAATTTACTGAGTAATAATTTACAGAGAAAATAATGAGATCTAGGCTCTGTAAAGTGCCTGAGAGTTTCGGCCTATATTTTAGTACTGTCTTTTCTTGATTTGTAGCTGTCATTTAGCGCTGTTGTAATTTTGACAACAAATAGTATTTCCATTCCATTTACTGATACTTTTTTCTGCCAATTTAAGTATGTTTGTCAGTTTTTTTCTAGGAATCTATGTAGGTTTCTGTGCTACAATTTCAGAATAAGAAAAACTTCAATAGAAAATATTGCTTATTTCCCAAAGTACTACAGTTTTCTGACAGGCATATTTCCATGTGGACATCCAAGCAGTGTCTGGAAGAGGCTGTTCTCCTTGTAACTGTAGAATTCTGTGTCTGGGGGAGTAGCTTCTGGCTTGTTAGGGTCATCTTTAGTTTACTCAGTTTTTCCATCTTTACAAGCATATGCATTATGTTGTTAAACACATCTAGTACTCCTGTTTGCTGAAAGAGGGTTCTCGCCATCGAGGAGTTTGCCTGGTTTGCTATGAGGAAAAGACTGGGATCTCCTTTGTAAGGATTTGGATCTGCAGAACTTCAGACTTAAATCCATTTTGAATACTCCGTTTAACTGTCTAAGTATTTCTGGCTTTCAGTAAAGTACTATGACAGCATCCTATATAGATGTATATAGAGTTATCTAAACAATAGAGTTCCATACAGCTGAGCTAAGAAAGATCACCTCCACTGTGTAGGCTCTGAAGGCTCTATATGCAATCACAGACAAGAATCTACTCCACGAGGGTGACTCAAAAAAATAAAATAATGAGAAAAAAACACTCTTGCAGTTGCTAGACTTTCTAGCAGTTGCTAGGAGATGGGTAGCTGTGGTTTGCGATTTTGGAAAATAGGTGCCACATTAGGGGAACAACGACTGATTTTCAAACTACTAGCAGATTTGTTCTCCAGGTACTGTATGAGCTAATATGTTTCCTTAATGAAGTATATGTACACTTATATAATGACCATATTAGAATAAACTTAAATGTTCCTGAGATTTAAAATTTTTAAAAGTTTTCCTTTTTCTTTTCTTTCTTTTTTTTTTTTTTTGACATCCTAGTTTTCAGAGACGTCAGATTCAGAAACAGCAGGAAGACCAGAAGCATTAGAAATAGTGTATTTGACATTGCATTTCAAGCAAGACAGAAAGGTTTTTTACATCATGCTATATGCCTTTTCTCTTTGACACATCCTTTTGCTTTGATTTCCTTTTCATTCCCCTGAGTTTTTCATTATCTTTCCAGTACAAAACATTATACCACAGTGCTACATAATGGAAATGAAACATTTAAGGGATACTGAATGCTGTGGCCTCACTGCAGATCAGAAAAAAAGCCCATCTGTCATTACTCTGTCTGTAACTGTGATGCACATAAGTTTAACATCTTTGAAACTCACACTTCTATTTGTATGATACCTGAGAGTAGCAGCACCATACTGGGTTCTAAATTAAATGTGTAAGATTAATGACTTACTTGAGACTCGGTGAGAGTTTTCTATTACTCTGACTGGATTTTGAGTTTATATAAATTTGCTTCTTCCCTCTTGGGAAAAAATATTAAATAAGCCAAAAGGTTCTCTGAGGTGTACTTTGAACTGCAATGATCTAATTCCATGACTATATTGGATTTCTATGGCTCTCAGAAAATTTATCAAGTTCAATGTATTCCAGCGAACATCAGATCTGGCTATGTGTCCATAACACAATTGACCAAAGAAAACTGAGCATCAACTAAATGCTATTTTTTAATTGATTAAATGTTTTAATTACAGGTTTTGAGAATACTGACTTCTATTTTTCATAGAATAGGTTGAAAAACAGTAGAATGTGAATGCTAATTCATTACCTTTGGAGAGGACTGGAGGAGACAGACATGAACAACATGCATATCATTCCTACAGACAAAATGTTTAAATTAAGGGAACCCTAGATGCAACTTGCTGGACCTGTAGTCTCTTCAGCTCCACATCATATCTGCATCTAGACGCCTTCACACTGTAGCCTGCTTTTCCTTGGCATGCACTCAGGCCACAGTCCTTGAAAGACTAAACACCCTATAAATATATGTAAAAAATAATGTACATTACACCTGTGACAATAACTTACAGTTGAGTATGATGACAAAAGAAAAAAAAAAGAAAGTGTATAAGTAGTCTTTTGGTGAATGAAGTGACAGTCTACAATTTTGACTTACTAAATGATCCACAGACATTTATGATGAATGAAATAGAAGATATGTAACTAGTTAACCTCAATGGGATTTTTTTCTGAACTAAACCTCATGGCATTTCTCTTGGGAGAGCAGATACATTTGAGTTTCTTGGAATGTATTTTGTCCATTTTGTCTTTAATTTTCCCACACTGAATGCACATCATACCTCTCTAGTCTGATTTCTGGTACTTGTTCATTTTGTTGTTTCTGATTCTTGTGCACAGCAGTTATTTCCCTCCCTACTTTTGACAGTGTTAAACAGAGATTACAAAATGAACAATGTAAGGTTAAATAACTGCATATTTACAAATCCAGGACAGATTTTTACAAAGTAAAAATAGTAATTCCTTAAGTTAAAATTTTAGGCCAATTTAAGGAGAGAAAGACCTTTAACAAGTTGTACATAACACAATCCTGTTTACCAAAGCAGATCAGGGTAGTCCTTCAGTTAACTTGGTGAAAGCCCCTAGCTGTCCCAAGGCTGATTCCTCTAGTGTAAATAAGAGAATCCTGTTACAAATATCATGTTACAAATTTGACAGGACAAACCTGTGTCCTGTTATGTGTCCTGACATGAAATGCTACTTTCTTTTTTACTGTTTGTTTTTATAGCACATATCCTAACAGGAATAAAATCTCTTATCCAGATTCTCAAATCTTCAAACATCATGAAGTGAATGAGGTTGCATTGGTTTACCCTTTTGGCAAGAAAAACTTTAACCATTCTATGTTCCTTTACCAACCCTCTGATGTATCCAGTAGCCCTCTTTATTTGAACCATGATCTGTAGCTCCAGATTGGACTGTGTATTTGTAAAAATGCCTCGTCTACAGAGTTGGGGGGTCATGTGGTATAATCACTTATACCTCCTTGCTCCTTTATTTAAATGTTACTGGTTTAGGAATTTCATTCAGAAAATCTTACATGGATTATTCACAGACACACAAAAACATTTACCCTTTCATGAGCAGGAACAATCAAATATAATAAAATTGGGTTATTTATGTTTCATTGCTTTACATGGTGATTGAGAGTTACTTTGCCCTTCTAGCCAAAGGTTTTACAATTAAGAACAAAGTTGTCCCTATTGTCATTACAAGCAAATCATAATGCTTGCCAAATTTGTAGAACACATATAAGGAACATTATTCAGTGTAACATGATACTAATACGTAATGAACCACATTTACATTTTTTTCATTAGCTACAGTTTCCATATTTCTTCAGTGATATCTTAATTATTCTTGGAGGGCAATGTTCTAGTTCTTCATAAACTCCAGTGAGAGTTCAGAATTGTAGTGTTTTCAAATAAATTTGAATTTTACATGTATTTTTGGAATTGTATTGAGGTGGATTTTCTAGATCTGTAATTTTAAAAGAAAATATAGATGAAAGATTTTAAACACATGATTGCATGATTTCTAACATGGCTGTTAGAAATCAGATTAATGCTAAAACCTGAAAAGAAATATAGGCAAAAGAAAATAGCTGTTTAAAGACTGAAGTTCAGGATGTGTCTCAGTCCCTTTAGTCCTCTTTGCTTTCATTCACTATGTGAAATCATCCATAGCTTATCAATTTCATAGTGCACTTTCTAATCAGGCATTATCCAACTCCTGTTCACAAACATACAAGCAGTTCTAGACTTTTTTTTGTTTGTTTTTTTCCCAGGGAGTATGGGACTCAGTAGTCTGACTAAATGTTAGTCCTCTATTCCTCCACAAGACAAGTTATATTTTACTCAGCCTATAAAAAAAATTTAGTTTTCTGATCCTGCAGTTGGGTACTATTGACTGTGCCATTCACCTCTGATTTTAATTGAAGATTAGTTTTTCAGTGGTTACAACTCTTTCCCAAAGCTGAGTTGCTGTTTGGGGTTGCATTGTTCATGCAGTGGTGTTGTCAGCTTTGTCTGATAAGACTGCAATTTACTGATATCTGGGAAAATAGTCGTGGTCATCGCACCAATTATGACAGAGTTCAAGAAACGTTTGGATAATGCATTCAGGCACATGGTGATATTCTTGGCGTTGTCCTGAGCAGGGCCAGGAATTGGACTCCATGGTCCTTTGGGTCCCTCCCAACTTAGGACATTCTATGACGTGATTGGGGTAGAAAAGTCCACCTTAGAAGTCCTTTTTCTCCACAGTGATGCAAGGAGGCTAGAGTTGAAAACACAAGGGGAAAGAAGCATTTTTGTCAGGTCTTTGTCTCTCTTAATGGAAGATGAGACTCCCCAGACACTTTTCCTCTGTCTGTGAACAGTCTTTTGCCACCATGTCCTCTCCCACCTTGGGTCCCACAGCTTGCTCCATCTCTGTGCCTTGCTTTACCTTAAGTACAGGATTTTAAGTGGGTAAAGTTCCTTAAAATCCTTAATGCTTATTCCTCTCTGCCTGAAGGATTAACTTGAACTATCTGTAAGATGAGTCTTTAAGAAGGCGTACCTTTTCCTCCTCTAGTCATAAAGATGTTAAGTTCCTAGGACAGGTTATCTTCAGTCAGAGTAAGTGGAGACTTCTCCCTACACAGTTTCTGCTTTGTAGTGAAGTTGAGGGAAAAAACCCCAAAAGCTGCTAGAGTAAAAAGAAGCAAAGATAAGTACAACTCCCATCAAAACTCAGAAATATATGAGGGAATTATCAAGGTATTTCCCTCCTCAAAAGACAGCTGCAGATCTCTAGACTAGTGCTGGCATGTATATTCAGAGTATAAAATTAGGAATCTGTGTGCTTACCCTGAATATATCCCATAAACAGGCTTTGAGGCCTCCAGGATATTTCAGAAATGTTAAGCATAGAATTTTGTGAATGACTAGAGAGAGATAAGAAAATATAAAGGCTTTCTGGAGTCTACATATACTTTCGGTATAGGAAAGATCCGTGCTTAGGATAGCTGCATTTCTAAAATCCTTTTTCCTAGAGCGTTCTTTCCCCCCAAAAGAAGCATATCCAATACACATAAAAAGAAATAAAGCAAGTTAATCTAAAAGAGCTATGTCAGCATACAAGAAAGAATTGATAAAATTTTCTTGACTGGCAAAGCATCAAAATAACTGCAAAGCAGAGAGGTTAACAACCCAAATTGCTTAAAGATCCACATCTGCTCAAAATTCATGTAAAGGCTCTTCAAGGCTACTCTGAAATATGGGATTCATAGATATATGTGTAGCCTAAGGTGAGCATCTTTAGGGGGAATTGATCTAAAAGGGCTATTTCAGTGCACTTGTAGAGGGAATAGCCTGTACATGGTACATGGTACCCTAGATGAATCCCAAAGGCACTGTTCATGTATACCTTCGATACCACAGTAGAATATCAAGAACAGAGCACTCTTTCCCCACTGTCCCTTGTTCCAGCGAGCCTTCCAGGAGGACCACATAATCTCCACGTCAGACACAGACACAACAACTAAGGTGTTTCTTTTTCTGCAGAAATACTCCTGTGGCTAGGTGGTATATGCTGGCTTCTTACAGCAAGAATTTCTGATTCCACAGGAACCTTGCTACAGCAGATTAATCTGGCTTTCTTCCTGCAGTATTATGATATAAAAGATATACTATTTCTCAAACTGTTGAGTTCAATCATAATAAACAGATAGGGGTTTCAAATAGACCTTGAGCTTAATCATTGAATTGCAACTTATTTTTATCAAGACCTAGATTACAGGGAAATTTAAACAAATAATAGCAACACATTTGCCATGATGTAACAACTAGGTTTGAAATTGGCTTATCTTAATTCTATGAAGGGTATTCAATCCTATTTTTTTGGTGCATAATTTCAAAGATACAATAACACAGATCACAAGAGACAAGCTGGTAATGATGGAAATATGGTTCAAAACTTAGCTCACTCTTAGCTTCATTGTATTCCTCTTCTAATTTAATTCAAGGAAATGTGCTGTAGATTTTGTAGAAGCAGGTCCTTTTGTACAGGAAAATTTTCTTTCCAGTTGGTGTTTATAATTTATTTCTAATTGGATTTGGAAAGCAAGGAAGGATAAAATAACTGTAGCATTCCTATTGTATCTAAATGTTATACTTTAGTTCCAGCATAAGAAGCATATTGGAAATATAAACTCACACAGAAATTTCTTGTCAGAGTTGACAGGTTAAGGAGATAAAATAGTGCAATTAAAGAGAAAGTAGATAAGATTTTACATTATATCACAACATGAGCCAAGATTTTCAAGTTGTTACTCAAGGGTGAAAAGGCAGAAGATTACATGCAACTAAGGGACCTGCTCACCTAAGTGTAATTGCAATCGGAACAAGATAAGCTATCACACAAACACAGCAAACATCTGCTTTGCTGTTATTGTATACTTTGTATGAATGTCAAATATTACACTAAAATATCATTTCCAGTCTTGGTTTTTTTGTTATTTAAAGTGACTTTGCATGTTTTTTCAAGCTAAAAATCTAAGCTGAATTCCTTGATTCGACTCTGCAGTGCATGCAGCAGAGGAGCTGAACTCTGGCAGCTGGGCAAGCACGTGATGGGACTCACTCCCCCCACTGCAACTGGGAATTGCTTCACATGGCGCAATGAACACATCCTACTCTTGTTTGTTGATTGCACAAAGAGAAATGAAGTAGTAGAACTTCTATTTCAGGTATTTAACTACAAAAAATCATCTACCTTGAACTGCTCTCACACCATTTTCAGTTGTTTCACCTTGTGCAAGATCTTTGTAGCTAAGAGATAACAGAATAAAAGCAAATACTGGTGAAATGAGAGCAGGGGTGGACACAAGTTGCAACATTAAGATTGAACTTATCCCAGTTTTGGGACATGGTATGGCACATGAGTAAAATTTTGAGTTTTAAGCTATTTACATTTCAAACTCTCTGACAAAAGTCACTACAGCTCTGGACTGTTTAAGTGAGTTAAGAAGCAGGAGTCGCCAGTATGCCAGAGACCTGGTACACTTCTTTTCACAACTGCATGTATTTTAATAAATAGCTCAACAGCTTATTCATAGTTGGGTGTTAGCTATTGTGAGCATGAATTTCTTAGAGAAGCTGAAACTATCTGCTCACAAACACTGTTAGTCACTAAAAGCTCTAGCTTACTGCATAGTAATGTAAATTAGGCCAACAAGACAGCTCAGAAAAAAAGAAATATTCAAAAAAAAAGAGTGACTGTTAGATGAAATGAACCTACTGACTGCTTCTTGTTTCTTTTGTTCATCATCCTGGGTTTCCTTTCAGGGAGATATATACTCCAACTTTTGAACTAGCACATCTAATGGTTTGTACTGTCTGTGTGTGGTGGTTTGGCCTCAGACAGCAGACAAGCACCAGCACAGCAGCCGTTCCACCCCCAGTAACACAAGGGAAAAAATAGGAAGAATAAGAGTGAAAAAACCTCACAGGTGAAAATAAAAACAATTGAATAGAAGAAGGTAAGATAACAAAAGGGAAAACAAAATAAAAATCACTCACCCCCACCTCTGCCAGACAATTGGTTTCCAAATAGTAATCACCTCAAAAGCCACTATAACCAACCTCTCTCTCCTTTTTTTAACATTGAGCATGACATTGCACAGCATGGAACAACCCCCTGGCCATTTTGAATCATCTCTCTTGGCTCTGTTCCCTCCCAGCCTATTAATGGTTTCACAGATTTACACCCTCAATCAAACTCTCCAAGTGATACTGTTTCATCCACAAAAGGAAAATTAGTTTCTACCCAGCCAGATGCAGTGGACTCGAGTATGTCTCCAAAGGGTCTGAGTATGACTTTAAATATCATAGACATATCAGAAACAAGTGTGAGCACATGTTTGATGCAGCTCATATGACCAAAGGAAGAAGTCGCTGGGCTAGCTCCATATAGCTGCCTTTACAGTCAATAACATCAAAAGAGGTGTCTACAGAGCACAGTTTGGCTGCCTGGCTTTGAGAATTTCAATCACTTATGCTTAAGTAGAAGCAGTTCATAGCATTTGGGTCTGGGAATTCAGACATGAGGTCTACAGGGTGCATGAGGTCTGAAGTATTAGACTTTCATCAGAGCCCATCAAACTCTGCAGCAGCTGTTTACTTAAATGGGAGCCTGTCACAGCTATCCTCTGCAAACAAAGAAATTCCCCAAACAACCTTCTCTTTAACCTCCCAGTTCTGCAGAAGTATGTATCTGGAGTGTACTTCCGTGCCAACAATTAGCTCCACAAGCTGCAAGTGTGGGGAAGGAAACAAAATGAAGGAAAGACACCTACAAATCTGAGCAAGTAGTAGGAGGGAAATTCATCCCCCTTGACTAGAAGTAAGCAAGGTAGTAGAATGCCTTGGTGGGTGCCCAAAACCTTGTTATTCTGTGAGTGCTATCTGGGACTTTGTGTCCCCAGGCTGATTTATCAACTTTTGTCAGCAGCAGATGTCCTTTTAGGAGCCTGCAGAGACTGGAATGCAGCTGTGAATCCCTTGGCCTTGGGAAAACTTGAAGGGCAGCAGAGAACGTGACACAAACCTTGTGAATGATGGATAACAGTTGTTTTGGGAACCAGCTATGAATCTCTATCAAACCACATGGAAATCTCTCCAGGGCAGCTTTGAGCCTGTGATTAGCCATTCTCTAGCTGGCTAAAACCAGGTTTCTTTTTTTTTTGGGGTTTTTTTTTTTCCGTCTTGAGAACCAGGTATGTGATGTAAGATACAGTACAGGCTGGAATAAAAATAAGGGAAGAAGGAAAAGCAAGCAAGCAGTGATGCAACAATGAACTGAATTCAGAGGTGACTGACTTCCAGGATTCAGTGGAGGCTGCCTGCCTGCCAGGCAGAGATGCTGTGATCCAGTGGTTCTCGGACTGAAAGTCCTAGACTCTGATACTCAAGAATACAGTTGTGGGTTTTTAATGGCAAATCCTAGATATTTCTTCAGGGAAAATGGAAACTTCTCAGTTATAATTTTTATTTTACTTTATTTGATCTATAATGTGTTGGATTTGATATTGTCTGTGGCAGGAATACAACTGGTGCAGCAACTGATAATAGAATTTTTTTTCTGCCTTTTGACGCTTAATATAAATTTTATTATTTCTTAAAAATAAAAGCGATGACATAATAAATTCAATAAGGATATAATAAATAAATCCAAAGCCACATAATAGGTAGAAACACTTTCCTTGGTTCTTGAAATCATAAAAAACCAAGCAGCAAAGCTTAGCATTACAAAGCCATATTTGGCATAGTGTATTCAAAGCATGAACTGAATACGGCAAGTATTAAAAATTTTAATTGTTCTACTACAGAAGAAGGTGATTCATTTTAGAAATAAATTCTTATTTTCCCCCTTGAGAAAATTCCTTATTAGCATTTAAAATAGTAATGGACTACAGAGAGTGCAGAGTATATTTTAAGTAACAATTTCCATACAAATATAGCTAAAGCCTGTTTAGCTATGTATTTTTGTGCATCTGTCATCAACGTATCTAACTACTATTGGTCCCAATATTTCATTTTCATTGATTAGTGGCATTTAAAACAAATGTGTTGTAAACACTGGTGGAATTATTTTCCACTTGAAGCATAGAAGTATTGGAATATAAATTCAACACTTTTCAAGCTGCAGTTCAGATACTGTAGTAAATTACCTGTTCTTGCTCTATGAGCAAAATTCAGTGTCCCACAAGATAATTAAAGACTTGCCTGTGTTGTTTGCATGCACTTTCTGGCTACAGAGTTCTTTCTGAGATCTTGCAATAGTCTTCAGTTTTCCATAACAGTCCCAAAAATCATGAATAGGGGATTCTGGTTCTGGAAGAGCAGGAGTGAGTGACAGAAGAGATGATAAAGCAGTTTCAGCTGAAACATCCTGTGGCTTTACTCACAACTGATTGTGCCGATTTCAGAAGTGTATGTAAATTCAGTGCTATTTTTATTGTAAGACTCTCAAATGCTAGTGTCACTTGTTAGAGAATATAACCCAGGGGCAAAACAGTGTTTTGTAGAAATTTTAAAAACCAGCTTACCCACCATCCCCTAAACAACACCTAAGCCTAAAGATTTTTTACGTAATACAGAACCATTTAATCTTGAAGCTGAGCTGAAGACAGATGATTAAGTAGGGTTTCTTGAGATATTTTCAGTTCCGTGTTTTGGTTTTGATTTTTTTTTTTAAAGAGAAGTAACTAATGTCATAACATTTCCTGCGCTTAGTCCTATTTGAAATGGAGAACATAGAGAAGGATTTGAATAATTCAAGCAATCAGTGTCTTTACTGATTGTGTTGTGTATGTGAATTTAGATCTGAGTTTCCAGACAGAGCCAGGCTGTTACCAGTTCCGTAGGTATGATCTGGGAATAGAGAAATGACATCTTCACGGCTGTCAATTCTGCAGCTGAATAGAAACAAGATTCACACATTATTTAAAGGACTGTACTCTGCATACATTTTAAATACACTTTACTATTACAGCATCTAAAGGGCAAGATATCAGTCATTTCAGATGCTCTCACCTGATGAGCTGGAGTCGATGTCAGGGCTTCACAAGTGCTGTTCTCTTTCTCAGTGTTGCTCAGTGTCTGGGTGGGAAGATGTTCCAAGGGCAGGTATCCTGGGTTGGCAAAGTTCAATAACAAATTATTTTTATTGTAAGTAATCCCAGTAATTATTTGTGGCAATTACAATTTTTTACAGACTTTCATATTATTACAAAATAATTCATATGCATTTATTGTCAAAAGCAAATATCAATATGAAGTTAAAACATCTTTATAATTTGCAGTGCTAGTTGTGTGATTCAGTCAGTTAATGGGGATGAAACTTGAACTCGTTTTCAAAGGTAATAGCAAATGATTAATTGGTACTGTCATTTGCATATCTCTCATCAAACCTATTAAGCAAATAAAAGCTGTGGTGCTTTTATTTTCTACTTGACGTTTTAAACATGTATCTCATTATTTAACTGTCCATTGAAGTTGCCTCTTTTATTGCTCTGAAACAACACAGTTGCAACCAATATATTAAAATGAGTAGAGATAAAAATTTAAAGCAAAACAAGGACATCTCTAGTGTAGGTTGTCACTTCAAGTGAGTAGAATGACAGCTGAAATAAGAATTTCTTTGCTTTTGTCAGTTCTCGTGAGACCCTTAACATAAAATTAATGTACTGTGAAGTAATTCCTTTAACTTTCATTGCTTGAATAAAATATAACTAGAATGGGTACAAGGAAAACTGAAATTAACAGAAAAAGGAATATAAAGACTTGATATAATGCCTGTCCCCAGAGGCCATAGAAGAAGTACCCCAACTTACATGTCTTTTGTAGAAAACACATAAGTTTTCCAAGCAAAATGGCTCTCTGCATTCCTGTTCTGTTTGTGTGGCAGACGATTTTACTGCTGAAAGGCAGGTCAAAAGTAATGTAACTTGTTGAAGGTGAATTTGAAAAAGATAAACTAAAGTAAGCTTAAAATGTATGTTAACATGGTAAGCACTGTGAGAGGGTTATTGTCAGCCAAGCTGCTTGTCTTAAGTAAAATTTGGGAAGAAAACAATATATTTAATTATGTTGATGAATTTGTGGTAACATTGCCCTAGAAAAGTGCTTTGTGATGTTCTTATTACTATCTCTGATGAGCAGGCATGGCAGTTAGGATGCATATTGGAGAAATGCTTCATACTGAATGATATGAAGTTAATACGAGAGTTCAACGTTTTACCAAAACAGCTGTGTTTTTTTTTTTTTTTTAAAAAAGTCTGTTCTAATTTCCTACAAGTTCTAAATGCTTATGTAAAGATCTTGATGCATAAAGTCAAAAATGTCAACCTTCTCTATGGCTGAGAATAGTAAAGGTAAGGTATTTATCTTTTTACATTCCCATCACATTAGACAACTGACTTTATTATTTCCTCTTTTGGTATTTATGTCCTTCTAGTTTACAGCTGAGATCCTCTTCTCATTCTCAGTCTTCACGTCCAGAGGGTTAAACATTTCCTTCTAAGAACTCTGCTTTTCTATCCCCTCCCTCTTATACATTGCCTTTCACATCATCGCATATGATTAGACGTGCCTCCATATTCTCATATACAAAGTAATCTTTTCATCTTTTTTTAGTATGAAAAATTCTTCCCTCCCTCCACCTCCCGCCCCCCCCTCCTCCCCCAAATTTTTTAGGTAGTAAATAACATTCCTGAAACTGAATCACATAGTCGACAGGTGTGAGCATTAAAGCATGTTATACGTTATTTGAATGCAAACTTGTCAGGTTTATCATAGAACTTACATTTTTTTAAAAAATATTACATTCAGATGACAAGATAGTAAAGTGGCACTTCATACAGCAGGATTGACTTATGAGCAGAATTACTTGTTTGTATGAATACTTATTTGGTGATAACAGAAATAGCAAAGTATGTTGAGAATCATATGCCCATATTTTCCATTTAAATAAGATAATCATTCTTATAACAAATGATGCAATTTCCATTGTGGTAACAAAGTCAGACAATGAAGATTTATCTTCATTTATGTCAAAATTTATAGTTAGCAGGAAGCTCCAAGAGAATTGATTTTGCACAAACACAAGAAGACCTAAAGAAAATGTAAAATAATTTGAGATTATATGTTTGACAGTTAAGATTATAGTTATGATAATAATTGTCTTCATATACACTGCACCAGTGTAAAAGATTGCTTTTCCAGCTTGAGGAGAAAAATGGTGTTTCTACTCTTTTTTTATACTGACTTTATATTTGGTAAAACAAGTGAAGATAATTCATCATATTCCACATAGGAAAATCTATTTCATAAACTGTAAGAGCTCCTGTACACTTTCAAATCTTAATATTCCATGCTTACAACTCCCTTAAAAGTACTAGTCAACTTAGAAGAGATATTTCCGTGGTCATTTTAAAAAAGGATATGAAAAGACCCTGAATACCAGCTACCTCTAAACTATTATTCCATATTTAAAGATATCAATCTCATATTTTCCAGGTTTGCAGAGAACAGCACATTTCACTGGTAAGTGCTAATAGTTCACTCTGTCCTTCAGCTCAGAAAATGCACGCAGAAATTCTGATTGTGCTTGGTACTATAAGAAGTAGAGAGGACCTGAGATCAGTGAAGAGTGTAAAGTGTGATGAACTCACTAAGTCTCTCTAAAGGCTGTCTTGCTTGCAATAGTGTTTAAATACTATGGAAAGAGTTATGGTATAAAATGCTAAATATATGTGCTTCTTTTTATATTGATTATATGATCTCCGGGGGCCCATCCAACCTGATCTATCCCACAATACTATAAAATATATTTTTAACTGTTACTATAAAAAATAAGATTATATCATTAATTAAATGGTAGAATGCTCAAACAATTACTTTATCTTCATTCATTAATTTCACATAGTTTATATTAATAACTTGGATTGGGAATTTCAAAGCAGTTAATGACTGCATCTTACAGCTCAGACACCGAACCTTTGGTTCTCCTAAATTGTCATTAATTGACCGTAAATACCCTGGTTGACACTTATTACTTTATTTTTGCATAAGCTGGAGTGTAAAATGATTGAGCAACAACTGACATAAATTGAAACTGTGCACCAGCTTCATTTAGGATGTGTTCATTGAGTCACAGCCACAGATAAATGATGGAGTTGCTAAAATATTGATCTGTGTTTTAATGTTTCTCCTGTTTAAAACACTTTTTGTCATTCCACCCAAATGTACACAGTGAACTGGTATGCCTGACTAAATGTTTTCCTCTTTCTAGCACAGAAGTTCTTGCATTTCAATAACATTAAAGAGTCTGAGCAATGACTAAAAATGTAGATTAAGAACTGATCCTTCAAGCCAAATAGCTTAATAGATATGAATAGTATTTAATATAAAAAATAAACAGGAAAAATATTACTCTGATATGATTTGAAATTACTGAAATACTCAAAAAGCCTATATAAAAACCTATCTTTTCATTGCTTTGCTATTTGATATGATATAACAGTGAGACTGGATGTAAATCTGATGTACAATTTAGATGACATTAAAGTGTATATTCTACTGAAGATTACAGATTTTATAGCACAGAGGACAGTGATGTCTGGTCCGCAGAGAGAAAAGGACAAATACACATATTTCTATTTCTCCAGCAAAATTTCATATTTGACATCAGTATAGGAGAGATATCATGTCCGATGAACATCAAATGTTTGTTTCTGCTACTATAAATCCATAAAAAGTTTTCAGTATATGCTGCCTTAGAGCAGAAATTTGGTCAGAATTTCTCAGGGGAAGAGAAACTGTTTCTATAAAGAGTTTCTCTTTGCCAAATCAAAGTTTACAATTTTAATTTTCCTCTTTATGGTTGCACTTTGCATCCAGTTTGTGTAAAAAATATTGCTGTTGCTTCTGAAGAAATAATTTGCTTTCTGCTAGCCAGAGTACTTGAAATCCTCTTAAATACAGACGTGGTTAAAGAAGAAAATGTCTCTATTTTAGAAAAATAGAGGCTTAATTTCTTCTTGACTACGAAATTGGGAAAAAGAAGTTGAAAGGCAAAAAGCCACCAAAGAACCCAAAACAGCAAAGTGCAGTTCTAGATCACTATTAGCAACAAAAATCTTCTTAATTGCTCAAGAATATGAACTCAGTTCAACATGTAAAGCACAAGAGTTCTCTTTCTGATTCTCTCCTCATGAGCTACCTTATGCCAGAGCACTGTTCAAGGCCACTTTGACTTCTCAGTTGTAGGGATATGATGACACAGACATTTCAATGCCCATTATGCTTTTCAGATGCATTTCCCTGTAGTCCAAATCCACATAAATGTAAAGGCAGCAGAAGCAGGGAGCTGGTTATGGGTATCTTAGTCCTCAGCTGCCTGTTTCAGTAAAGCACTATTCCTCCGTGATTCCCTGTTTCCTGTTTATAGTCCTGGAACATAATTTCAAACTTTTCAGCTCTTGTTTGCAAAGGATTTGGGGCTGTGAGTATATTAAGAAGCAGACCTAATTGCAATAAGTCTGTGTTTGCAATCACTTCCCTTCAATATGGCTAATTCTGTGTTTTCTTTGCCTGGTGCAGAAGCCGTTTCACTGAAGCTATATTTTGTGATTTTTACAGACTTCAAAAAATAACTGTGCTTTGTTTAACATTCCTATGAGGCTGCTGATGTAAATACTTTTCTTGTTTTCAGTAGTATCACATTTGTAAACAAAAAAAATTAAGAGGCTAAGTTAATGTAGCCATATGCATTCTTAATAAAGCCATTCTTCATTTACACTGTTGGTTGAATATAAAGGTTGATTTTTTCTGCTTAGTTTCTGCTACAGTACACAGGTTTTCATGATGAGTGAAAGGGTATATTTTAGATTCAACTGCAAGAATTTATCTTTTTTAAATGATTCTGGTACTGTCAGATAATTATAATGTGTCTTCCCTAGCAGTAATGTGCACCACAGGAAATAAAACTGCAGTACAGACTTAATCAAATCTGAAAGACAAGGTCATTGGAAAGTTAAATGCTTTTTTTTCTTCATATTGACATGTTCCTCAAAAAGACCTATGTTCAAATGTAAGATAATGTGCTGAATCATTTGCTCATAGTTTTCATTTCGTTAGAGGCATCCAATTATTTATTAATTACTTAAGAGCCATAGCCATTCTAAAGTGTGCATTGATGAGACCTCCAGTGTTTTTCAGAGTAAAACCCTGTAGTGTCTCCAGTACAGCATCTGTTTATTTTCAGTTTTTATCCATTAATGCCATTCACATATTAATATATGCAAAGGCTCTCTTCAATCACAACTGTTTCATTATTAAGTCCTAAAATTTAAATAACACAGAAATTTCATTCTGCATTCTTTTAACTTGCTTTATATCTTCATTTTCTGCAAACAAGAAAGGAATCTAGTGGAGCTCAAAGGCCTAGACTCTTTTGTTTGAACTAAAAGAACAAAAGAGAGAGCAACTTCATCAAAGGTCAGATCTTCCCTCCTACCCTTCTTATACTGGGGAAAAGGCTGACTTGAAGGAAAATCTCTGTTAGGTTGCTATGAACTATGCTTTTGAGGGGAAGGTATTGCTGAAGTCTATGAGCTATCCCAAAGGATTCTAGGACTCTATATTTTTATCTTTCTGTCTGAAGTTGTTTTTTACCTTGTTCTACAGACCTGAAGATGTATGTCAGAAAGAAGGGAAAAGAAAAAAACAAAGAGGGAGGGGAGGGGAAGGGAGGGG
>JAWWMO010000043.1:27167243-27186600 GCA_035047845.1 Dendrocincla fuliginosa | reverse complement strand
GAGGCGAGGCGAGGCGAGGCGAGGCGAGGCGAGGCGAGGCGAGGCGAGGCGAGGCGAGAAAAAAGGAAAGGGAAAGGAGAGAGAAAAGGAAAGGGAGAGGAGAGGAGAGAAAAAAGGAAAGGGAGAGGGAAGGGAAGTCAGTAGAGGATTTATTTAGTGTCACAATATTCACAGACAGTTTTTGACAGACAGGTGACCCATCATCCAAATGAAAATTTCTTTTCAACAAGGGTAGAATCTATCAATCTCTAATGTCCTTAAAGTCTGGATAAAAAGTTGCAGTAGAAACACACTGGAAAGTTTTGGTTTTTGTTCCTTTGGTTTGAGGGTGTTTGATTGTTTGGTTTTGTGTGTTTGTTGTTTGCAGTTTTTGTGTGTGTGTTTATCTTGCCTTTTTTTTTTTCCTTGCATTGTTTGGGTTTTGTTTTGTTTTCCCTTGAGAAGGATTGGGTTTTCTTTGGTAACACCAAATCAAATTGATTACAAACTTTTTATTAAAAGAAAATTTTAGATGATTATTTTTTCAAAGCTGGAGTTTTATTGTAGGAGTGACAGAGTGACAGCATATTATATAGATCAGAAGGTTAAATCTGCCATCTCCTTACCTTTCTCCCATAACATAATAGGAGAAATATGTTCAGAGGAAATATAGGATAAATTCTCTGCATGAGCTACAGCTGAGTTCTGTGATACTGAGAGACAACAACTGTGGATTCTTTGTCGTTGCTGTTGTTTCATCTTTTGCTGTGTATTTCTTCATTATGTGAAGAAAAAATAGATGCATGATAAGTGGCAATTGCTACTGTTCAAATCCCCTTGCTGTCAGATATACAATGAATCCTCGATCTTTTGGGTGCCACTAAATTTTGAAAATAGCTGACAGAGTCTATTTCTTCAACATTGACAGTAAGAATAGGTTAGTAATTCAAAAGTCTTATGCAGTTTACTTTTCTCTTTGTCTTTATTTGATATAAGAAAAGCAACTGATCATATGATTTTAATACCTAGAATTTATTTGGCACAAGACATGAAGAATATAAAATTTGCTGAAACTTTACAGACTGGAGTAAATTGCCAGATATTTAGAAATAAGGATTTTTTTTATATCTTCTTAATATTAAATTATTGGGCACTGAAGAAATAGGAGATTCTGATGTTTAGAATAAATAAATAACACTACATAGAAGTGCATTCATTTTACTTATTGAATTGTGGTTATATTAAAGTTGCTTCCCAGTAGTTAAGAAAAAAACAGCAGTTTGTTTTCATGCTGAGACTGCTGCTGCTAAAAAAAAAAGGTGCAACACAACAAAAGATATGTTAGAGTTCCAAGTGTGAACAGTTTGACCTCAGCCATATTAATATTTTTAATAAAAGAGTTCTGGTACACATTTTTTAAAAATGCAGAGGCAGATACAGATATCTTACATTAAAGGCTGCTTCTAAGCTCACCTTAATTTGCCTCCTAGTTGGGAATAGTCAAAATATAGGAGTCCCATGAAACTCACAGAGTTCCCAGTGAGCTATAGAGCCTGACTGCACAGGACGCTCCCAGTTTAAGAAGTGGTGGGACAGAGAATGGAATAGGCTTAATAAGGCACAGATAGGCTCCCTGTTCTGCAAAAGGAGACATGCAGTAGAGAAATTGGTCATCCTGTACCATTGTAAGGAAAGAAACAGTGCATGTCAATCTAAAATTATTGGCTGCCAGGGCTGGAATATGTGTATCTCACGTTATCACTGTCAACTATATCAACTAGTATATTGGCAGTCAAATCCTTAGGAGTGTTTTATAGGTAATTTAGTGAAAGAAGTTAGTTTTGGTTAGGAATCCTAGGGCCTAGGGCATTAAGGGGTAAAAATGTAATATTCACAGAGTGTAAGGGGTAAACTATCTGACAAAGCTTGTCCTGTCATGCTTTTTTGTTTGTTTAGATAACCCACTGGGACTTATGAACACCAGAGCTTCAGGTGAGAAGTCATTACTTCTCCACAGCTATCATAGCTGGAAGACACTCAATAAGGAGTGTCAGTTAAGTCTCACTTTCCAAACCCGCAGGGAAAAGGGACATATATTTCACATTGTGAATAGTGTAAAATAAGAACCAAAGCCAGGACTTATCAAAACCTGTCAGAAGAGGTTATAGATGTATACATATACATATATCATGCAAATAGGACCTAGGAGTTCAAATCAAACTCTTAACAGTTCCCCCCTATGTGACACATTTACAAGAAAAGGTGTGTGAATGTCTAACTTGTTTTCTTAGTTACACTTGAATTGTGTATAATCTTGTAAAGAGGAAAAGGTCTTAGAGGTTTCACTTGCTCTTGCAGAGTCCTTCACTTTCTTTTATGCATAGCATATATGAAATCTAAAACAACAGAAGCACTCAACACTTCGTACCTTTGCTACAGAAGTGGTTCTACATCTTGGTTTTGGTGCACTGCTTCTTCACCCAGAGTGTAAGCACCGAGTGTTTTGGTTCAAAGTTGGCAGTGCAGGGAGCACTGGCCCAGCTCAGTGATCTGTGTGCATGTTGAGAGAACAGCTCTGAACAATCTAGCACAGGTTTGGGACACAGACATTGGTCTTTGGTGGAATTGAGTGCACACTTACTGGTTTACAGTACTTTTATAGTGCCATAATTTAGAAAACATTTAGAGAGTGAAATTTATTTATTGACATTTATGGTAACACCTTCTTGTAGGTTATTTTATTCATTTTTGTTGGGATTTTTAATATTAGAATTTAATTATTAATATAGTTTGCAAAATGAGGAAAACCCCCAAAAGTAGCTTGTCTTCCTTCTGAAAAAAATTACAAGAAGTAAAGGCACATGAAAGGAAAAGGTTTTGTTAGTAGATTTTGTACATTGAAACAGACAGACATCTGCTCTTTTATTGCTTGGTTGGTTGGTTTGGTTTGGTTTTTGTTTGTTTGTTTTTATTGTTAATTCCAAGAATATGAAGGAAGTTCTGTAAGAATAACCATGAGCTGAAGTAGAAGAAGCATGGCTAGTTGAATGGACTGTTTTGGACTACTTCTTTTTTCATACAAATCAAGACATGAATTTATGTGATGTTTTTGCTGGTGCATCTAGGGCAGAATATTGCAAATAAAATACAGTTTAACTGCTCTTTTGTGGTTGGATTAGCAACTGCTAAAAGATAGCATCTTTTATCATCTGAAACCAGAGAGTGGAAATTTCAATTTGTCATTACTCAGATGGAAATATCAGGAAGAAGAAAGAGAACCAAGCAATGTGGTAAATAATAAACTAAACCACCTGAAATCTGTCAGTATTAGAATCAGGGAAACCCGAGAGACATTAGTTTATTAGTCAGTAATATAGAGAGAGTCTGTAAAAGTGTGGATCACACAGTGATTAGTTCTACAGATATGCTAATCAAGAAGCATATAGCGATATAAAGGAGATGTGGAAGTAGCAAGCATGGAAGTATATATCAATGATAGAAAAAGTAATGATGGAAATTACTAACATAAGGTACATGGTAAAACACCTGGAAAAATAATGAAGTAAACCCACAGGATAACTCCAAGACACATGACCAACACAGACAAATATAATAGCCTCAAAAAGGAAAACAAAAAAAAAATCTTCTTAGTCACAATTGACTAGGAAATAAAAAACAGAAACTTGCAGACAAGATGTGACCTCGTTTTACACAACCTGTACCTCCAGGAAGCTGATATGATGGAATTCTGTCACCTGAGTGTCAGGAGTATTTGGAATGATCAGTCACTAATTACTCCTAACATGTGAAAGGTTTGAGGTTCAGCCAACATAAACAGAAGGGAAATTTTTAGGAGAGCAAAGGGAAATACTTTTATCTCACAAGCCATTACACTGTGGACCTCTTTACCTCAGAATATAGGGAAAGTCAGAGGTCTAAATGGCTTAAAAATATAATAGTTTTTTTTTTTTTAAAAAACAAAAGACCTGTAGTTTGACTACTAACACTCTCTGAAATCTTTTAGCAGATGGAAGAGCATTCTCTACTTGCCCTGTTTGTTACTTTATTTTTTTTCCCCTAAATATCTGCTATTAGCTGCTGTGGGATACTCTACTAGGCTGACCTTTGGCTTGATTACTTATGGAAATTGTGATCAAGGAAGCATTTCAGGCAGGAAAAAAGATGTCACTAAATTGACTTCATCATGACTGTATTTTTTCCAGGACATAGATAACCCCTTAAAACATAATTTTAAGCAGATGAAAAGAGTTTCTTGTTTATTTAGGAATTTGTTATCAATCCATCACTGTTTGATTGTCACTTTACATTTAAGATATTTGTCTAATTAGCAGAAAGATGAAACAGAGAAAAATCAAGCTCAATACATTGAAGTGTGGGAGCCAGACAACAGGCTCCCTGTTTATCCCTCTCTTTTGGTGGGTACAACAAAGTACAGCAATATGGGCATTCTTCGACAGCATGAGAAAGAGATAATAAGTCTTGCTCTTGTAGAAGTCGTATTTGAGTATGTTAAAAAGGTGTCAGACTCAATAATACAAAGCACTGTAAAGTTTCGGACATTCCTTCCTAGAAAGTGAAAATACATTCAACTTACGAAGAACTAAGACAGTTTTTCTGAATAAATTACACTAACAAAAACCCGGGAAGTACCATTTCATCTTCTGCAATGAAAAAGAATATGCTCCAGCTTTAATTTTAACCAAATATTTGAACTTAATCTCTGAACAAATCAACAATTCTATATGGAAATCCAATTTTATTCCTACTGAGGCAGCCAAATGAACAATGGAACTGAATAAAATTATTCTAAAGAAAAATGTCTGTCTAGATATGGATAATAAGAAATACAGTTTAATTCCACTGTATGTTTGGCCTATATACTTTTGACCTCTTTACTCTTCTTGTTAAGTAAAAATAACTGAATGTTTACACTACTGCACAAATGGCTGCTAAAGAAGCTTAATTCCTTCCTGTTTTGGTCATTCATGTCATTATTATGCTTGCTTAATGAAACTTAACTCAGGAAGGCAAGTAATTCAGATGGGATTTTATTCACTACTAAGGAGTCAAAACAAGCAGCAAATCAAGCCTCAGACATTTGAGCCATTGAATATGCCAGCATCAACTTTTACTTATTAACTGAAGATTTCATAATGATTATAGGGTTAATAGTGTTCTGGTCCTTACAGGCACTAACAGTGAATACTTTTATGAGCACATATTTATGAGCACATTTTGTATTCAGGCTATGTCCATATGTTTATCTGCTGTCCTCAAGGCCCTCCTAAAAATGAGATGTTGCATCTCATGAGGATATCATGGGAGGCACAGCTTAAGGTATAATAACTACTTGCCATCACATTCAGTCATGTAATGGTGAAAGATATTAGTTTGCCTGCAATGTGCGTGTAACTCAATAGCAAGCTTATATAGACTAAACTGGATGTCCTCTTGGGCTTTTAGTTTATTTCCAGTTAATGACTCTGCATACAAATAAAGATAAATAATGGGATAGAGAAATGAAGTAATTTTGGGAGTCCCACATTTCCCTGCATTTCTAATCAAAGCTGTTTTACGCAAAGATGTATCTGCTGTGCTTCAGCCACTGAACTCTAGTAAAGTTTATCTATACAGATTTCATATAATTTTTCAGTAAGTAACCTGTACAGCAGTTTCAAATAGATATTTTTTCTACCCCTGATATCCATTGAGGTTCAAAAAAATCCTACTAGGATGATATACTATAATGTTTCTAATTTTCCCTGTAATTCTATAAACATGTGAGTGTGTGTGCACATGCATATGTTTGCATGCATGTGTGTACGTATTTGCCCAAAATGTACACATATGTGCATATGTGTATTTATGTATGTATGTGTGCATATACGTATACATTTATTTAACTATGTACTACTGAAAGTGGTTGTTCAATGTCAGTTTGCCACCTAATTATGAAAACAAAACCATCCTTTGCAGTCACCCTGGTATGAACTGCAGACTATCAGACTGATCAAAAGGGTACAGAGAGCAACCATTCTATAACCCTTCAAAGTAGCTCATGTATATCTTAGTTGAGATATATTAGGAGAAATTTTACACTATGCACTCCAATTTCCCATTTTGTGTTTGTTCTGTGAATAGACTCCAACTTCAGGAGCATTAGAGCAAACTATTTCATGAACTAAATCCAAATTAGCAGCTGGGAATGGCAGTTTTATTGCTGATGGTGAAATTACTTCACATTCCAGCACTGTAATTTAAAACAAGCCTTACATATTTCTCATGATCATGGCTTGCAGGCACTCTACAGGTGTATATTTTTCATGTTTTTTGCCATTTTGGGATACGATATTGCCATATTGCCATGGTTTAACCCCAGTAGGCAGCTAAGCACCACACAGCTGCTCAATTGCTCCCCTCAAGATGGGATGTGGGGGGGCAATAGAAGAGTAAAGGTGAGAGAACTTGTGGGTTGAAATAATGGCAGATGAACAGCTAAAGCAAAAGCTGCACACTCAAGCAAAGAGAAACAGGGTACTCATTCACCACTTCCCATGGCAAGCAGGTATTCAGCCATTTCCAGGAAAGCAGGGCTCCAACACGGCTAATGATGAGTGTGGGGGGGGGGGGAAACACCATCAGTGCGAAGGTGCCCCTTTTCTTCTCTTTCCTCCAGATTTTATTGCTGAGTACAACATCAGTGTAGTCTGGGACATGCCTTTGATCAGTTGGAGTCATCTGTCCCACCTGTGTCCTGTGCAAAACTTTTGCCCCACCCCAGCCTCTTCACTTGTTGGGAAGTACAAGAAGGAGAAAAGGCCTTGACTGTGTAAATTCAGCAATAGCTAAAACATCTCTGTGTTATCCACATGGTTTTGGTCAAAAATCCTAAACACAGCCCTGTAACAGCTATGAAGGAAATGAACTCTATCCCGGGCAAAACTAGTACAGGTACTTCCACATATTTTGGTAAAATAAGTTCAACAATACTTCCGCAAGAATTGGGAACTTCTTCATATTCTCCCCAGTCAATATTAGGACAGGTTAGGACCATAAGGAAATTATTTTTGAGTTTCACTTCTATTAATATGTCCTCACCATTGCAAGAAGCGTGCATGAACTTTTGCATAGTTCACAGTTGCTAAAAAGACTCAAATCTATGTTCTCATATTACCTGTTAATTACCAAGTGTCTATCATCTTTCTGGATCTTCTACCAGTAAGATTTTCAAATTTTCTGCACTGATGTAAAAATATAGTGTTTCTGTAATTATTTTTGTTCTTTTGTTTCTCCCTCTTCTTTTGTTGAGTTTTCAGTGTTATAGGAGACAGGACCACACAAAAAGAATTTCTATTTCATTTCCTAATGTGTAGGTGAATACCTTTTTTCATATATTTTATTTGCAAGCTGAATTTGCAATTGAATGCCTATGCATTGTATTATTAAAAACCAAAGTAAATATTTCTTTTATGAATATTGCATTGAAAAGACTTTTGTTGGTATTTATAAGTATTTCGACACAATTTCTTAAAAGAGGATTCTAAAAAATTAAAGCTGGTGCCCTGTTATATGCAATTGTTTATTTTTAACTTCAGAAACCTTTGTCTCTTTTTCTGTCTTCCAGCTGCAAAGCAAGGTAGATTGTTTTGAAATAAATATCAAGGTAGCCCTTGATGTCTGTAGACCATTAGGATCACAAGAAAACAGAGTTTCTGGACCAAATATAAGTCTTCTAGTCTACTTTTAGCTAACTTTCAAGTATAAACAAAATTATACTCTTTTATGCTATATTGACCAACACGCAAATTCCAAAAAACACAGATGCCAGAAAGACACATCTAGATGGGGTTTTTTGAGGTTTTTATTTATTTGTTTGGGGTTTTTGTAGGTTCTCCTCCACCCCTGCCCCCTCCCCCAGTAACTCACACGATTAATGAAATAAGTTTAGACAAAAAAGGAAAGATATTTTCCTTTTAATAATGTATAATGGCAAAACAATGGGTAATCACTTCCAAGTTTGCTGCCACACTATGAACAAATGAAAGAATAATGAGATGAAAAATGAGGACCATAACAGTAGTCTTCAGATTTGAAGAGGTAGCCACAAAGTGGAAGATAATAAACTGTCTCACTCACTCCATTTGGTGAAAACAAAAAATAATTGATTTAAGTCGAAAGGTAACAGTATGAGCAAATCTTTTAAGTCTACAGAATGCCAAAGAACTTTTCCTAAGAACGTTGTGAATGACTCATCATTGAAATATTTTAAAAGGAGTAGATAAGCATCTGTCCTGAATCACATAATAAAAATGTTCCTGGGTTTACTGCAGGAAGATTGACAAGATATTCTGACATCCTGATCCAGTTTCATTTTTTATAATTCAATGAAAAGCCAATACTTTCCACAGGGCATATTCAGCTTTTAATAGTTCTATAACTTTAATGCCTCAAGTGATTTACAGTTGGACTTCATTTTATGTATGATGATCCTTCATTAGGCAGTCAGTATTTAAAAGGAATGATAAAAGGAGATATGCACTAACATATTTTAGAAAGTTGTTTAAAACATCTAGGGCCTACCAATGACCCACTTTTAGACATGACTCACTACTGTAACCAAAGCAGAATTCTGTGACACTTACAAGTAGTCCTTGGGCAACAGAATAGCAGAAGTGGACACTTAGCTAAAATAATTATTCCTTAAATGAGATTGAGACATTAAGCTTAGAATTGTGGGCGTTTTTTTAGAAAATTGCTTGCAGTTATGAAAATTAAACACCATCATTGTGATTTATAGAAAAAAATGGCAGGCTTAGTATTTTAAATCTGTAGGAAAATAATTGTTTGAATATATTAACACACAGAGAATAAGGTAAAGTGATTAATATTTCAAAAGGCAAAAGAAAATTAAACCAGGACAAATTTCAGGAATGTCTATTCACAGAGTTCTGAATCATATATTTTCCGTTCTATTAAAAACAACCAGAAAGATATACTTTGCTGAAAATATAGTCCAGGATGTATTTTATGGAACCATTTTGATAAACATGATATGTTAATATCTCTTTATTTTAAAATGTGTGGAGAATCTCTAAATCCAGTGTGGTTTTCGCATTTTTCTGATAAAGACGTGTCATCTAAGTCCTGAGAACTTCTAAGATCCTGTCCTTATACTGAAAAGGAAAAAAAGGAAAAAAAAAAAGCAGCTTAAAGAGTACTGATAACTGTATTAAAACAGAAATTCAGTGTGTAATTGGTCCTAAATTTAATTACATGGAGTATGCAGGTTGAAGAAGATCATTGCAAACAAAGAATGACTATAGAGGGTTAAGCTAAGGTCACAGGAGAAACTGCAACTGCACAGTGAGGAAAAAATGGTATGAAAAGTGTCTGCAGAATATAAATGCTGGGATAATTGCCTTGGCCTCCACAAAAAATTTGAAGACATGAGACATAAAATGGCAAAGGTATTTGCTGAAGCTGAGATACCAGTTTTATAACAGCACTTTATAGCTGAACTTACCAAAAGTGATCACAGTTATTGCTGATGCCAGTGTTTACAATTTCCATCAGAATCTGAAGAGAACAAACTCAGTTTCCTGACACTACAGCTGGGTGAGGGATAATTCAATAAATTAAGAATTCCAAACCCAATGACCACAAGCACTTTATATTTCTGTTGACAAAATAGATAAACTGTAGAACAGTGCTTAATGATCAGGTACATTAATAAACTACAGAATAATGCTGTGTTCATTTTGCCATCTTCCATCTAAATCATTCACTTGCATTTCTTGATGAGCAAGAAGGTTTTATGTCATTTGACCGTTTTCAGAAAATTGGGCAATGGAGAATGTTAGAATAGATGAATATCATATAATAGACTTTTAATGGAGTATGGCAGAGGAAAACTGCAGGCAAAGAGTCAGTATTGAAGATAAATGTATTAAACTGTGAAGAAAACTCCTTGAATATCTGGCGTGGACTGAGACAGTGCCAGGTCTGCAAAGGAAAGACAATAGTTACAGTTTGACTCTTAAGGCTCAAAAAACAGCCTAAACCGATCAGTCTTAATGAAGGCTATGAAGTAACTGCACATGCTTTTAGCCAGGGTAAAGAGAAGTACTTTACAGAGCTTAATGCATTTTGCTTCATTTTTGCAAAGGCCTCTATTTAAATGCAAAGGCAATTGCTGCAGCCCAGATGACACAGACTGAAACGCTGAAACAGGAATACATTGCATTGCCTTCACCATTACAAATATATTCTCTAGGTATTATGCTTCAAAACGTCCTACTTGCTTTAGCGAATAACTAATGTTGTTTTCTACTTCCATATTGTGGATCCTTTCCATGTTGCATATGTGAAAGTGTAGGTAATATTTCAGTATTGATGCATAAGTTCCCTCAGAACATGTTACAAGTGGTTATTGATGCGAACGGTTTTCCACCTTGATAAAAGGTGTTCAAAATATACTCTTTATAAAATGTCACAATTGAAGATTATTAGAAAATAGAATGCAGTAACCCCTTTGAAAGCACACAAGGTGTTACTTGTTCAAAAGCAAAGGACAATCTGTGAATTAAAGCTGGAACTGGAGGTCAAGAGGTTTCAGCCCTTGTTTTTGTTAGAGCAGAGCCTTACAGGTGAATTTTGACCTGTGCCCCTTTTCCCATCATTTCCCATTAACATCCTTGAGATCTGTGAGATTAATCCTCCCACACTTTCAAATTTGCAGGGAATTCAATAGCTAGTGTGAGCACCATCCAGTCATATGTAAAATAATGTCTAATATAATCTTGTTATTTTGGAACTGAAAACAGATAGTGTGAAATAATGTTACAAAGTAAGATTTATGGGATAAGCAATCATGAGAGATTTTGGGCACAGCTTGCCTGTATACAGATAAGCAAATCCTGTTTCACTGGTATCACTGAAGTGGCATACACATATACAAACACTAGAATGGAGTCCAACTTGTCATTTAAGCCCAGGGTTTTTCTGTGCTACTAGAAATGCTGCAGAACAATTAAGGCTAATAATTCAGAGCAGTAACAGAGTAGGCCTGCACCACCTGAACAACCAAAGGAACGAAGATTATATTTTTCTCTCTCACACACACATGCACATACACACTCTCACTACAGTCTGTGTGAAAATCCTCTTGGGCTAAAAAAGGGCCAAGCCAGATCGTGCTAAAGCTTATCTACTTATAATATTTCTGTTCCTGGCTTTTTGGTTTTCTGGCAAGAATCAACAATACCAGGAAAATGTTTGCTGCTGCTCAGTTGGAGTGACTGTTCAAACTGCCTGTGAAGCGCCAATCCCTCCTGCTCATCTATTCACTAGGTGAGCAAAAACTGCAGCTGGTATGCTTGATTCATTATTTAAATTTAGATAGAATGTAGTTTTGCTTTTTCTTTTGGCAACAAGTATTAATAAAAACAAGTATTAATAAAAATATTTATTTATTAATAAATACATCATTACATCACCTCACACTCTATCTCCTATGAAGCTGAGGATTTTTATTACAAACTCCAGTTTAAATTAATGCACATGCATTTTGGCATGCAGATGTTAAAAAATATCTTACCTGTCAATAGTAATATGAAATATAGGGGAGGGTTTTCACCTTCCCAGTGCTCTCTGTGACTATTTTCAAGATTTCTTTTCAAAAGTGCTTCAAAGAAAAATACTGAAAATGTTTTCTTAAAGATTTTTTTCCCTGCTTTTGAAAAGAGAAAGTGTGAAAGAAGCAACATGATGCCTCTTTCATTGTCACAGAGCTTGCACACTTTACAGGATCAATGGTTCAACACAGCATCACAAAGTCATTAATATATGTGGCTGCCAAAATGGGCTTTGAAGAACAACCGCCAACTCAGAAAGACAGAAAAAGCCCACATACAGCCTTATGAAAGCCATATCTCTGTAAAAATCCCTTAATGTAGGCTAACCAATTGACAGCTTCCCTGGATCTAGAGATGTTTTCATCTTTGTGGTCTTTTGTATTTGTATTGATGATACAAACCTGTAAACATGAGCCCAGGAGCGCCTCTAGGCTTCATCTCATGCATTCTGAGTAAACCATTCAAGTCAATAGATGCTCATATTGTGTCAAAATAAATCTGTTCTGTAAATCTTTGCAGTGGAGGAGTAGGCTTTCAGTTGTAACTCCTTTATTAACAATGTTGATATTGAAATATATTTTGCAGAAATCCAGATTTATTGATTTCAGTGTATATTGGCTGGAAGAATAGGCTCAATACGCATCCTAAAAATAATAAATAGAAAGCCTTCAAAACTTTGGAGAACTAAAAGGTTACCTAAAATGTATTTCTCATGGTTCTTAATGAAAAATTGCACATTTGAAACTTCTACAACATGAACTGGGAGGACTAAAGAAAATAGCAGAAGTGCCTTTTTTCTCCCCCTACTGCTGATTTATGTCATACCATGATAATTTTAAAAGTGATCTCTACAATCTTTATCTGTCATGGAAATAAATTTGTTCACTGGGTGACTGAGCAACATGAGGTGAAATAAATTTGTCAGAAGACTATCCCCGGAAGGCTGCTATCCATTACTGTTAGAAGTTTGCAATGGAAATAGCTTTACTGATACACAGAGAGTATGATAAAATTTAAAGCCCTGTGAAAGATGCATTAGAACAATAAATATAGTTCAAATAATGTATTAGTGGCAAAATATTGCTGGATGTGATATGTTTATTTATTCTGACATTTTTTTTTTTTTTAATTTATCAAAGTAAATGTAGAACTCTAAATCTGGAAGTTAACCCAAGAAGTAATAAAAGAGAAAAAGTATGAACAAATTGAAGTATTCACATAGCATGGGGATTAATATTTTCTCATTTTACCTATATATATAGTACCTAGCCTTGCACACTCTCTGGCAGATGTGATCATCATAAATCAAAGGTTCATCAGAGTCAGCTACCTGATTCCATCTTAACTCTTCCAGATGTTCACTGTCTATACTTTAAAAGCACATTATGGATCATTATCATCTTTTCAACCAGGAACATCAAAGCCTGTATATCTAATACAATTACAATTAAAGCCTGATTACTCAAGACACTGAGTAGCCTTAGCACACAGTGTTATTTACAACAAAACACTTCTATCTCTGAAGAAGTGTGTTAAAATACTATTGTTTTAAGTGAGACGTAAGACCAAGCTTAGATGAAGGAATTGGTTTTAAACCTGTAATGAGTTGTGAGTTGATGGCAGTTATGTAGAAAGTTTGGTGTTCTTCCAATAAGTCCAATTTTATAATATTTGCCACTGATCTATTATATTCAAACAGTTTAAAACGCAAATGGATAATCCAATAAATACTCCAGTGACGCAATAATTTATCCTCTGAATTTTTTTCCAGATTCCTTAAATTTCAATTCCTCATTTATTTTTAAATATGAAAAGAAAGGTGCCATTTTTCTGAATAAGTAATAATAATAATAATAATATTCATCCATAAAAACCCTTTAGTCTTTCCCATTTTCTTCATAAGAAAATGATATTTTCTTATGAAGAAGATATTTTAATAAAGATTCAACCTTAAAGATTTAACCTTCTCCAATGAATTCTTGTAAGGTAACTTCTCTGGGTATCAGCCTGTGTCTGAGAAGCAGACTGGGATCCATTATACAGCCTCAGGCTTTAGAGTTTTGCACTGTTTTGTTCCCACTTGACAAAGACTCTCCCTGCATGATCCACCTCTCTTTTGCAAGGATGCCAGATGTTAGGTATAACATTTTGCTAACATAAGAAGCTCCACAGAGTCTACTTTTATGCTCTAGGGTATGTTCCTGGGGTTCAGCCCAGGTGGTGAGTACTTTGCATATGTGCGCTGCCAGCCCCTTTATGTCTTGAGTTCAACGCCTGAAACTTCTGAGTGCCACGGTCACATCCCCATTATGCTTCAGAAAACCCTGCTGATTATCTGATCCTCCAGTTTAAACTCTCTAGAGAGTGTGTTCTGCTGGGGAGGAAAAGGGAGGATGATGGGCTGGGGAAATATGCCTAACAAAGAATGTCCTTACAACTCTCATTTTATGGTCCTCAGAAATTATGAATTAACTACCAAACATCAGACTTTCTGTGTGATGTATTCCCTGCCCATTCTGGTTCCACTTTTTGTAAATTTGAAGTATCTCAATGTGTTAGACTGGAAAGCTCATCCTTCCCTCAATTCCTCTTGCATGAAATAACTATTTTGCTGTCTTCTATGCTTATTCGCACTGTCCATGTTAGCAATATACATTCAAAATTGTTTCTCACTTTTTTTATCCCTGTTTTTCATATGGCAAGTATGCCCTTTTCTCTGCAAAGGCTCTTTGAACCAAAAATTCGGTACTCTACAGAAATACACAAGTAGCTGAAAGATAAACAGGTCATTGTCATTGACTATAGCATTGACCATTTCTCAACAACAGTTTTTATTGAAGATTTAAACCGTTTTATTGGTCAGAATAGGTGTTTGAAGTGCAATTCAATAAGCTCTTGAGTGCATGTTAGGTGTTAGCAAATAATATAAAATGGAGATCCTACTACAGATACATCTTAAAATTTGCAAAATGGCCATTAATGCTGTTTAACAGTACAGGGCATCAACCATATAAATTATGAGGAAGAACAGTTGTACACAGACAGCTCTGAGTCTTTTTTCATGCACTTAGTAGTGAAACAAGAGAAACCTGTATTTGGCAGACAGTGAAATACAGTTTCCTCGACTTCAGTATCTTCTGTGTGCATCTTACTCTTAGCTTAACTCTGTGTGAGCTTCAGAATAAAGTATATAGTTGCATTGGTGTTTATAAAATTATGGTATTATTTTCTAACTGGCTTATATTCATGTGTTACTGGGAGAATGGCTGGGAATTACGTGTTTGCAGGGAACTTCCTGCTGTCTGAAATAACACAACTTTTGCGCTGTAACTTTCACAAAGTTAACATCTGCTGTAAATTATGGCTACATGGGTAAGGATTTCAGCAGAACCACGTACTTTACAGATAATAGGATGGAATCACAGTTCTGCTAACTCTCTGCTAAGGAATACAGTTTTTTATGTTCATATTTGATTTTTCTAGCCTGCCTGACTTCTCTTATACTTCCATTTGAGTCAACTGAATATTTTACCCTAACTTAGACTTTGGTTTCAATAAAAGAAAAATGAAAAAAATATTGGCATACATTGATCTTCTACCTTTCCATAATCCCTTTGTCAAAGTCAAAAGGAGTAAAAAGTTGCAGTAGCCTTTTTGTAGGATACAAGCATATCTCAGGTGAATGAGAGATTAAGCAACTAAAAGTTTCCATGACGAATGAAAAGTAGACAGTACTTGCTAATGATTAATTTTTAGATATTATCTAAATCCACTCTGTCTAATCTATCTTACAGGATTTAATTGTAAGTTTGCATTTAATTAGAATGGAAAGCTACTTCTGCCATTAATCA
Source organism: Dendrocincla fuliginosa (assembly GCA_035047845.1). NCBI lineage: Eukaryota > Metazoa > Chordata > Aves > Passeriformes > Dendrocolaptidae > Dendrocincla > Dendrocincla fuliginosa. The sequence continues at coordinate 27,171,116 of JAWWMO010000043.1, read as the reverse complement.
CTGCAAAACTGTTTCAACTGCTCTCATTTCAACCTTTTTTCTCCTTGTTTATTGAACAAAAATGTCCAAGTTGGTGCTTATCAGGTAACTTTGATATTACAAGTAGCACTAAACCCTTCTGAGAGGTACATAGATAAAGACTTGGGCTTTTCTCAATAAGTGATAAATATTTTTATCAAAAGGTCTGGAATTTACATAACCATGTCTTAAAAACATATCAGAATATCATGGTCATGTTAGAATTAATGAAGATAGCAAAAGAAATGTAGAATTTAAAAGTGGGTGGTGGTTGCAAAGGTTGGTTTGGGATAACACAACTGAATGTACAAGCAACTCAATAATATTTTTTGCATAACTTTTCATGAAGATTTTTCAATGTAATTTGAAAATAGACACGAGGGAGTGATGTATGTGTGAATTTTCCTCCCATCAGGATACAAAACCAATTACCAAATATATGGTAACCTGCATGTTTTAAAGCACTGTTTTAAGATGTGATTTAAGAGATTTTAAATGAAAGCCTAATAAAATTTCTGATAATATTAAAAATATGCAGGAAAATATTTGTATAAACCACACCCGGGTATCTCCTCCTCTGACTTTATGCATCTGTTCAACATAATAGGTCTAGAAATAAAGTCACAGTCTATTTTGAACCTCTTTATAGATATTTGAATTAAAGACATGTATCTGTATATTCCATTAGCCTGGGAAGACTTGAGGGCTATCACTTGATCATTATACTTTACCTTTGGTCTTCTAGGGACAGCTGCCTTTCTGCAGGGTGGCATTTAAAATTTTTGTCACCCATACTAAGTTCTTGTTGTTTCACTGGTGGTGAATACACAAATCCTGGCATGCATTTTAGAAATATCATACAAATATCAGAAAGAAAGGTTATACAGACACATAGCTTCAGCTTGCAGACACTAATGGATGTTTGAGGAGCCTGACAATGCTTGAAGCATCTCTCTCTGTTGCAGAACTCATTTGACTTAGAGTGGGTTCCTGGAATTGTGCAACTGTTTAATTCTCCCTAGTAAATTGCCCATCTTAAATCAACCCCACAGCTTTAAACACTCTACTACACTTCCTCAGTGATCAGAATCTAATCTGTATCTCCTTTCAGGCATACTTTCCATTTCTCTTTTAGATTATGAGATGTTCCCAGCGGTGATCATAATTTGCCAGATATTTCTACAAATTTAAACACAATAAGACCCTCATAGGTCAAGTACTGTCTCATAAAATATTAAATAAAATTACTGGAAATTTGAGGATGCTCATATGGGTCGAAGTGCATCTGAGGTAAAAGATAAGCCTTACTCAAAACAAATGCAGAATAAAAAGGTCACAGAGACCTTATTTTTCATTTTCTTTTTACCTTCATTTTAGGTAAACTGCACTCAGATGGTTCTCCAGTAATTTGGGTGCATTTTCTTGGAATGTAACTCTCCTAGGTCAGACTGTCAATTGATGTATATAACTGTGGCTTTAAATTATTTAGAAAGATACTTTACCCTTTGTGATCTGGTTTTCTTCAATATGACAAGGGTTGAAAAAGGCCTGCAATTTCCTGTCAAAATATGACAAATACAATATTTTCCTATCCTATGCATGCCTTGCCTAAGCCATCACACATTCACCATAGCAGATACCATTCTTTTCAAATGAACTAGGATGCCTAGATGTTTGGTCTGTGCCTGCTGACTCTCATGTATTATGAGTCCCAGAAAATTGCACCTGGACAGCAAATATCTCCAATAAAGGAATGCTGCATCTCAAGGCCTGACTGAGATCAAGGAGTCCAAGACTTCTTTCTCTTCAGCCACCATTGTTATTCCAGGTGTGGTATTGAGAACAGTGATCACTTACTGTTGGACACCCTCCAGGAAAACACCAAGACCACAATGGTGAATAGTAACTCGGCAGCTGTCCCTATAACCCTTTCCCTCCTTGATTACCCTCATTCTTTCCCTCCCATCACCCCCATTCCCCTTTTGCCAGTGTAGAGACAGAACAAGGTTTGGGGCCATTACAAAATACTTTACATTTCCCATGAATTATATTTATATTTGGGCTTCAACCACCACTGTTGGAGTAGGCTATAGAGAAGGCTTTAGAGCCTTCTCTTTGGTTAAACAGTGAGCTACTGGTCATGAATGAAGTTTCTTATGAGTAGATATTATCTAAAATCTACACAAGCAATCTTCATGATGGGATTGAATGCACACTCATCAGGACTGGAGATCATACCATGCTGAGGGGAAAGGTTGATACTGCAGTAGGAAGGACTACCTTATGAACAGAAGTCAGTAGGGTGAAAGGCTGAGTCAACCAGAATTACATGAAGTTTAATGAAGAGAAGTTTGAAGAACTGTACCTGTCACAAAATAATCCCAAATAACTGTAGAGGCTTGAGGTCTGTCTGGCTAGGGGAGAAGTTCTACTGAAGAAGACCTGGGGGTACTGGTGGACAGCAAAATGAATGTAAACTTGCACTGTGGCCTGCAGCAAAGAAAAGCCACAGCGTGCTGAGAAGGGTCTGAAAAACCATACCCAGCAGTTAGGAGAGGTGATTAATCTAGCAAAGAGAACCTTCAGCAGTGGCTCCAACTCAGGTGTTACTCAGCCCTTGGGTCTGGCTGCTCTCCCTAAGAGCCCAGTCCTACCAGCCAAGAGGAAAGCCAGCACAGCATTTCCCTTTCTCAAGCCTCTGCCTTCACAGTACAACAACAAACAGAAAAGGCTGCTGCACAGGCTGAGCAACTCAAGAGGTAAAATGAGAGCTTTGCCAGCCTATTCAGCAACCTGAGATAACAGTATGAGCTGGATGCAGGAACATGCCTTGCTTGCAGGGCCTGCAGATTACCAAAGCTCACCCATGAAACAGAAGATGAGCAGCTTTTAACCACTGCTAATAAGCTGCTATTCTGACTGGTCACAACAATAAATGAAATAAAGCTATTCTGGCAGAAGGAGCCTTGACTACTTAAAACACCCAGGATATATGAATCTTAGCTTGAGTTTCTTGCTCTGTGGAAGTACTACCTTTCCTTGCAGAGGGAGGGAGGGGGTGAGTAGAAATGTGTTGAAGAAAAGCATTATTGTTTGTGGCAGATTCAGTGCAGTACACGACCAGTGCAGTGATCTTTTAGAAAGTCCCTGGAAAAAAAGTCTGACAAATCCTGCATTTAGAATAAAGCTTGCATAGGTTCCTGGAAGTTTCTGTCATGGAGACAGGAAAAGTAGATAGCTGTTATTGTAGTTTATGTGCAGGTTTCCATTTCTCCCCATGCACGTCCTAACTCTATGTAGAGAAGCAGTGAGGATTTATTAGCTTTGTGGGGGGAATTCTTTTTTACTTATAAATCAGTTCATGGTCTAAAACACAGCTATTAAGGTATTGTTAGATGAAAAAAAGAAAACTAAATATTTCATAATCACTGATAATACAGAAATAAAGGACACATCTTTGTCATAGTAATTTAAATACCTTTTGGGAAGCAGTAGAAGAGATTTTTAGTCCCTTCTGCCCCTAGGAAGGGCTCCCTTACCAAGAGAAATCTTTGATAATCAAAATTGTATTCTGCTTTGGTGGAAGGCGGGCAAAGAATGTAGGAATAATGCAGCTAAAGTAAGAAGTTACAAAAAGACTGCTGGTTAGTTTTCCTAATTAGCTAAAGGAAAACTTCACATCTCCAGGACCTTTATTTTTAACCTACTGACTATTATAAAATCAAGACTCTTTCCATCAAATTCAGCACACAATCTATGAGCAGAGCTGTAGCAAACCCCAAAGGTATGTGTAGTCCAGTGGCCTGCCTTCAACAGTAGTTAGTAATGGATTGCTAATGTAGAGGAAACATGATG
>JAWWMO010000043.1:27146906-27167143 GCA_035047845.1 Dendrocincla fuliginosa | reverse complement strand
ACATGATGTATGCTTTAAACATTGTGTCAGCCTCCAGCAGTTTGCAATGCAGGGACTTTCTGATCCAGTGGTGATTTCTATACATTTAGTAAGCCTCAGTACATTGTTTTGTGTTGAACCATTCAACTTTTTCATTTATGAAAACTTTTGTCATTCAGAACACTGTATGGCAAAGAGTGCTACAGCATACCCATGCACCATGTGAAAAGTTACTTCCTTTTGCTTTCCTTGAATCCATGCCATCCATTTTCTGGGTGGGTCCTATCATGTGAAACAATCACTCATTCTCCTCTAAGATGGCCAAAAAAAAGTAGTCATAATGTTATGAACTTTTATCAAGAAACCCCATAGAGACAGCCCAACCGCAGAGAGCTCCCAGGCTGCAGTAGACTACATGCTGGAGAAAGGTTCAGTTTCTCCTGCTGTTTTGGGCAAACATTCTTTTCAGGCTGATCAGGGAATTTCAATTAGTCACAGTCTAAATATTGTAAAACCTGTGTAAGGTTACCAACTCCATAGCCTTCCGTACCAATAACTAAGCTTTTAATTTATAGCCTCTGGGATGCTCCACTAGGATATTCTTCTTTAAAACTGAGGTGCTGGTGATAAGTCAGGCTTCTGCAAACCCTTGAGTTGTATTGAATAGAATTCTTTTCCAAAATAGAAAATCTCTCTGAAGACCGACAGATCAGTATCTATTTATTAAAGCCACTATGACATGCATGTCAAAGTGGTGATGGAATTTGTTTAAAGTTTATGTGAGAATTGAAATGTTTTGTCATTTACTGTAACCTCCATTTTAGTGCAGCCTTTCCAATGGCAAAGGACTGTGTCTAGCTTTCTGTTCCTCTGGCTGATACCCAGCTTATTGACAAAGTTTTACTAATAGCATTTAGCTTTTATAGCATTTTTATCTGAAACTTCAAAGTTCTTTACTGAAGTCGGTACTATTATCGTGATTTTTATAGGCAGAAGAACAGATTGGATTACAAAGTAAATACACAGATGAATTATGAAGTGGTCTTGGGTTTCTTGCTCTTTAGCAAGTGTGCTAATCACGAGCTAAATTTATCTTTTAGGAGAACAGTGGAAAATGGAGGGAATCTAACAAAGTGGGGACATAATTTTTGAAGTTATCTTTATAGTGGCAGAAGTCCTCCTGTTGCGATGCAAAGATGAACTATAGGCAAATAATAATTGATCTTTTTTTAGCAAAGATCAGTACAAATGACAGTTCAGTGTGATGCATTGAATGCTTCCTGCCCTAATGAGAAGTTCTGCACCACTGTTCCTAACGATGAGCAAGACAGAGGCTTAGTGAGGGTTGAAAGGGTTGGTTACCCATTCCAGTTACAGGAGGGAGGTGAGCTTCAAAAGCAGAAAGCAGAACTTGAACAAAGCAAGAACAGCATTCTCCAACTCAAATTAGTTCTGCATTTACAGCACTCAATGAAATGGAAAGTTTTTATTGTTATATTAAGTCAGAGCAGATGTTTAAATCCAACAAGTGGAAGAAAAGCAATGAACTCAACAAGCAAAGATTTCTGCATAGGATCCTGAGTGATGAAAAACTGCAAGGTCTGCTCTATGATGCTCCCAAATGAAATTATAGTGTGTTATAATTGATAACTGTGTGCTTGGTCCTGGCAAAACCCCAAACCCAAACCCAAAACACACACACACACACACACACAAAACCCCAAAAAACAACTCACACCCAAGTCCTGCTTTTAATTAGTAACATGAGACAGAATAAATTAATTCTTGATGGATTGATTTTCCTTCTTTGCACATTATTTTCCCTCATCTTTTTGTATCCCTGGTCTACTATCTGAGTTCTATTTACTGTTTAATGTTTAGAATCACCTCTTTTCACCCAAAGACATTACCTTTCAAACAAATGGATAGCCAGAAGGTGATGCACTTTCCCTTATATGTATTTTCCTAAAGAAGTTATCAACAGCCACAACAGCAAGGGGGAAAATTTGTGGATTAGAGTAGGGATTCTGTCTCCACTAACAAAACCTACAAATTTAAAAGGAAATTGAAAAGGCGCTTTCCACCCCCCCTCAAGTCCAAGAGGAATGCACTATTTTCAGATCAAAAATGTATTAAACCAAAAATCAAAACATCTGCAGGAATACTGACATTGTACTAAGACTATATTTGTATTACATTATATAGGTGTACATGAGCAGGATTTGTGTGACAAAGTGAGTAAGATAGTAAAGAATGCAAACTGTGACAAGTTAAACTTAAAATCATAATTAACCAGCTAGGAATATTTTTCAATACAACAATTTGCTATAGATGTTAAAGCTAACTGTAATGTTTTTTATTTGAGCACAATAGACACAGAAGCAAGGTGGAAAGTATGAAGGGTTCATAGCTAACAGAGATGTTACTGAGGAAACACTCATGAAATGTAAAAGTCCATTCACAACAGTGTATCACTGTGACTTTCACACAGTAGAACATTTCCTTTCTCTGGAAAAGTTGGAGACACAGTGTCAAATAAAAGTGTCAGAAGGATGCATTTCTAAGCAAATCAATAAAATGGATAAAAGCTATTGCCAAAACCAGATTGCAACAATGGCTGAAACCATGGGTATTTGTGTAGGTATTTGTGTAGGATTTCTAAAGAATCTCAAATGGGAAAAATGCCAAATAATAGCTGAGATATATGATGCATTTCTTGATTTGCTAAAGGAATAGAAGGCAGTAATCTTCCACTTCTGGCAATTTTCAGAGATAAGATATAGGGCTGTGCAGTTCTTTAGTTTCAGCTGTTATGGATATTCATGTGTTATTACACAATGCTCATTATTTAGGAACTAGCAAATGAAATCAAAAGAATAGAAATGTCTATCTTCTGTTCTTTATATGTAACTTTCAAGCACTGATGACAATAAATGGGTTAGCCTTCCTGTTCATAAAGGTTGGAAATTCAGAATCTAGAAGAAAAGTGCCAGTGGAAAAAAATATTAAATTATTTGCATGCTTCTAGTCACTAAACCAAAGATTAAGATAGTTGATTATCTTTATTTCACTTTTCACATTCCTGCTATCCAAACATTTCTCTTTAAAGTCTTTCTGCAGTTCTGCTTTCTTGAAGGCTGTGAATGTGTTCTCACACTAAAGATGATTTTTGAACAGGGAAGTACAGATTAATTTTGTGAGATTGTTTGATTTGTGTGACTCAGGAGAAATTTTAAATGCTAATTGATTACACATATTTTTGAGTCTTAAAAAGTAAAATAAAACAAACAAATACTTAGCTGGAGCCAGACTAGGTGATTAAAAGTTTTCAACTTTAACAACAGAAACAAGACAAAATTAACCAGAAGACAATTAAATAGAACTGCAGAACATCTGTTCTCAGGGTAGGCTTGTGAGACTCAATTCAAATCAATAAGACTATATTTCAAGAATTCCTTTGCTTGACTAGATAGAGAGGTTGTATGCACATGACCAGCTGTAGCTCTTTATATTTGGTCAAATGTAAACATCAATTTCTTTCCATTAATTGTATGGAGTACCTGTCAGGAGTTAATTTTTAGCACAATGATCTTGATTCCAGAAACTACCACATAGCCTACAACATTTTCTGTAGCTGGATACATCAGTTTCCCTGACTTAAGGTGAGAACAAGCCTTTTGCAGTTTAGCACAGTGATCCTTGAACTGATAAAGGAGAGGTTCAAGTTACACATGAAAGTAATGAAAACCTGAAATTGAGGTTAAGATATCCAGTGTTTTTTCCTTATGTTTTCAATCCAAGTAAACAGGTTTTAAGGGTAAGTTATGGATAGCATGATAGGAGTTTTGAATATTACCATCTGATGATGTAGTCCCCAGTCTTTGCACATAGCTCATTTATGACATGTAGTGATATGGAACACAACATTCTTCCCTCCATTTTTTCAGGCAGTAAGTAGTCTGATCTTAAGCAATATAGAAAATGCCAAAAAAATTGCTGGCTCTGCTTTAGATTGATTTGCATGCTAATATCAGAAAATGCAGAAATTGCATTGTCTGCTTTAAAACCTGTTGTTCATATAGGCTGTTATTATAGCATAAATAAAAGCTGGAATACATTGAGCTGGCAGTAAAAAAATTCTTGTCAGTTAGAAATTACTGCATCCAGACTGCAGGCTGAATCTAAGAATAAAGTAAATTATAATTGTTAACCTATTTGAGAGGCTCTCCCTATCTTCATTTGCACCAAGTTAAATTTTTGTTAGTAATATATATGGGAAAGTTTGACTAATTACTAAGTCTGACATTTTGATTATGAGAGTTATTACATACAAAGCAAGGCGATAATCGAGAAAACTATAGAGAAACTTCAGAGTTGCTCCAAATGATACAGGCCATCAGTAGATAAAAAAAAATTGATTTTAATTGGGGATTAAGAAAATTGATTCTTGATGAATTACAGTGTTACAACCATAATGTGCTACTGGCCAACAAGTCAGTTCTGTTAGATCCATTCTGAATGGTCCAGATCCTTATTCCTTTTGTTGGAAAAGCTGAATATAAAGTTTAGGGGAGTCTGCAGTGAGAATTTCACAGGACATCTCTTGATAAAAGTATGGCAGAGAAGGAGAGGAAGTATGGCTTTCCATAATTTCTTCTCATGTCTTTATTCTTTTTTTTTTTTTTTTAGTTCTCTTGTTTAACCTGGTAACTTCAGCATCTTTTTCAACATTATGCAATTTATATTTGCATTTCTTTTTATTCTGTCTCTTAGAATACATTGAATCATTAGTATAATGTTAATGCAGTATTAATTTCCTCTAAGTAAAACAGGTAGCTAAATATTACTGTGAGTAATAATTTGCATGTTCAGGTTAATATTTCCACTTTGCAAAAACATTAAAATATGAAATTGAATTAACATTATAAACTAACCCAACAATGTGGAGAGTACATTTTCTATTGTATCCTGGAGTGCCATCTATATTTATGAGGAGTAGAAAACAAGAGCTTTTGACTTGATTGGCAATTTGTAGTGATATACAAGCTCATCTTTCCCAAACCACTCTTACAGGATCATCATCTTTTATTAAACCATAAATATGTAAATTTACAAAACAATGTTGAGAACCCAAGAAGATGTGATATTAACAGAGAAATAAAAGTAGATCCATTAATGAGAACTGTTCATGTCAAAATACATAAAGTATTACTCCTTAAACAAATAAATTATTATTAGCTTTTTTTTTCTTGTTTCACCAACACAATGTAGACTTGGAGTCTGGAAATGAAGAATTTTGTGGACTTTATAGCAGCTAAATTTCCAGTGAATCCTATTTCTTGGCCTTCTGAAACAAGCTGACTCTAGACTGTGTGAGTTTTCAGAATTCCTTAGCTTTGCTCATTGCAGCTACACAGAGGAAACTGAGATGTAAAAAGAAATCACTGATCCCATTACTTGGTTGACCTTGCAGGTACGATGTAGAAAGCTCATTCTGGTTGGGAGGGGAAGGAAAATAAAAGAATTCTTACTGCCTTTCTCCCTTTGAATTTGGGGCTTCTCTAGAAATCTATGTCCCCTCTTTCATTTTCAGCTCTGGTCTGACCTCTTTCCTGCACTGGGTTTTGCAAAAGGATTACAAACCACAGTGACAAGATACTGTGCTTTTGTAATTCGCACCTTGCTCTGTAATAACATCTCTCTACTACCAGGTGGAGGAAAGGATTATTTTGAAGTTATTCCAGCCATGAGGAAGATTTAAAATAATTGATTCTGGTGGTAGATACAGTACTGAAATCATAGATGTGAAATATTTTGCCAGTAATGCTTGAACATGAGTAATATTGTGACAAACAGAGAGCTGTGAATATACATTTTTTTTCTGATAGGTTAAGGAATATGATCAGGAAAACCTTGTAGATTTAAACTCACCTTCATCAGCATTATACCCAGTCATTAAAGACTTCTGTATAAAAGTTTATAAATATTCCATGTGATGGTCTGAATTCCTTCAATATTATTAATGCACTATAGTATGTGTCACCATATGCTTTATGCAAAGACGATTTCACTTTACAACAATCTCTCCATGCTTAATTGCTATGGAAAAATTCTGGTAGCTAAATGTCCAAACTGACCTTTCTTCTCCCTGGGCATCCCTCCTCCTCTGCTATTGCCTTCCCTCTCTTTGCTGCTCCTGGAGATTACTGTTTTTAAGCATATGTTTTACAGTAAGATTCCAGCAAGCCAGGCATACTAGGAAAAAACTGCACAGTGAATGAAATCAAATGAATCTTAAAAGGTGCATGTGTCTTTGCTTATCTGTGTAATTAAGCTCTTCTCTGAGCTGCTCAGCTATGGAGAAAGCAGGAGGTTTGACCCTGTTGCTCTTTACCGTATTTATGTAGTCACAGACCTGATTATCACAACTCAGCCTTCAACTGAAGCCAGCTGTGACTTATAAAAGAGTGGTTGCACTCAATAGTAGTTCTTTGGAGCCATGCATTTCTTTAGGTGAGAAGTACAGTTAAAATTGGATTTTGTGATAGAGGGTATTTTTTATTTGATTTTTTAGTTTGCACATCTCCTTTGCTTGTGAAATGGACCCAGACTAAGGGAAAAATCTCAGGCATATGAAGTCAGGCAGAGTGCGAGAGCAAGAGAAGTGAGCAGTGACCCTGTAGATCAGGTTTACCCACTGAGACTGTGAAAAGGAGCAGGGAGTAGAGAACCTGGCCTTATGTAAGAGAAGAAACCTTTTCAAGAACTGGAAGGAGTGTATGTTGTTAGAGGTGATTTAGAGAGTCCCTGAACTGTTATCAAGAGTCTTGCTGCAAAGAGAGGGGAAGCTGAAGGAGATGTATTCATATGTCCTTGGTATCATTCTTTTTTACCTAATTGCTTTGATATTTCTCTATTTGAAATATTAAATATGCCAATCTCTAGTCTAATACAACTTAAAAGTGTTGACTTTTAAATCCCTCTGATCTTTTGAAATGTGTTCCTAGAAGACAAAATTCTAGGCACATTGCAAAGCTCTAGTCACCAGGGGTGCTGCTGCAGTATGGAACTCCTAGTCCAGTTAGAGAGCAAGCCCCTCATTCATCTTTGAGTGCTTATATGCTAGCTTGAGGAAATTCTGCAGTCCATGCATTAGTATGACACTAATGTGTGGTTGGCTGTTAACTTTATTCATCCATGCTATAACACCTGGCAAACAAAAGCTGCCATTCTAGAGCTGTGAGCTAGATTTCCTGGGTAGCCATTGGGGAGACTTTTGTCACAGATAATATATGGTGAAATGTTCTGACTGGTATAAATGTCAGGGTGCTGATTGACACAATGACATTCTGTCATTGTGTCAGAACACCAATATGAATGGCAGGACTGTAAGAATGGCAGGTTGTGTTTGCATCCAGATTAACAGTTTACAAGGGTCACAGGAAATCTACTTGGTGCTATTCAGGGTATCCAAAACTGTAAGGCATCCTAAAACCAGGAATGCCCTTTGACCACCTTGGTTTGTATATCTTAATGTCTGAATTCTTGGTGCTTGTGTGTGACATAATAGTGGGTATGAGGGACATGGACTTTGTTTCTATAAATATAATTGCCTTCTCCTCTTTCTAATTAATTTTTTTTTTGCTACATTTTTATTATCATTGTTATTAGAAATACCTTATAGTTAAGTTTCTCAGAACTTTTATTCCTGTTTAAGTCAAAAGGATAAGAATGCTTGTTCAGAATGCTCTGGTCCAGAGTCAACAAGGACCTTACAGATATATTCAGAATAGTTCATGTTTTTGATTCTTTTACTGAATGAATGTTTCAACTGACACATTGCAAATAGTATGGTAAAATTCTCCTATGACATAACATTAAAACACAGTACTGTTTCAGGAAAACTGCAGCATAAAAGGTCTTTAACACAGAGTCATCTCTATTAATGGAAAAACATTCTGTACTTATGGGCAAAGAGAGTATGATGCATAGCAAAAATTAATATAGCAGTCATTTGTCAGCAAGAGCTCGAATTGGTGTTTGATCTGTCTTTGAAATATGTGCCTATGTGGGCTATATATATGCATAACTGCCTTTATACATACACATAATGTATAGCTATATAAAAATGTGAATTGCTTTCTAAAGCTAGGATTACTTGATTGGAAGGAGCTAAACTCAGAGGGAATATTTTTCGGTTTTTAATTCTGAAAATACAGTTACTTGCCTCAATTTTGTTTGATTTTTTTTTTTCCTTTAAACTTCTTATCTCAGTAAGGAAAAATATTACATCAATTTCCTACATTATTTGATTTTTTCAGTGAACTTTTCCCATTTTAGAACTTTCTGTTCTATCTATAAAATAGTTTTGACTGTGATGAAAAATAAATATAATAAATAATATTTTCAGATTTTTAAAGTGATAGCTGAATTAGACCCTTTGCAGAATTCTTGAATTGAATACAGGCTGTGTTTGAAAAGAATAGGCATAAGTCAGGTGAGTCTATTTCAGAAAAATGATAAATATCATCCTTAGCTATATATTCAGTTTCAGTTTGTATCACTTTAATAGTTTTTTTTGCTTGTTTGTTTTTGTTATTGTTGCATATTCAATGAGTATGTCTCTACATAAAAGTATGGGAAATATGTGCTAGACTCCTATTGAATGTTTGTCTTTTCCCTCAAAAAAGCAAGCAGAGTACAGATAAGCTTGTATGAAGTTTGAGGAGCTGCAATTCTTGACATTAACTCCAGCATCTAAGTGTGGCAGTAGCAATGTTAGCTAATGAAGAGAGAATTTTAAGTAGCCTGAATATTGCTCAAATTCTTTATGACAGAGGTGAACTATCCGATCAGTAATGCCATAACTGTTTTCAGAAGCATAAAGCATAAGTTAAAACAATTACTTTTATGTGCCTCTTCATTGGTTGTTCTTCTTTGATCATCAGCTTTTCATGTTTTCCTGGGAGCAAAATGTGTCTCAAATTTTGCCCTCTAAGTTCATTCTTATTTTATTCTTGAAAATTTTCATTTGACTAGTTTTCAGGCTGTGATAGGAAAGCTGTGCAGAACTGTGATATAAATTAACCTTCAAGAGCAGGCTATTTTCCCTATTTTCTGAGAATTTTTTTTACATATTCCATCAACTCTGAATGAAAAAAAAAGTGATATAAAATGCTTTAGAGTTGGAAATCAACTTTGAGGTGAAGGAATGCAAAGTTCAGTTAGTACAGACTGGTGGGGTTTTTAAGTCTTTTTAATTAACTGAAGATACTGAAGGCATAAGTAAATGTGCCATCCTGCAGCACTTGCATATCCATTTGTGAGATGTCACATCTGATTGACTTGCTGTCCATCTATTCTAGTAGCCTATACCATATGGTGACCAGTTGAAGACACATTTGACAAAAATGTAAGAAAGAGCCCAAAAAACTCAACAGGATAATTTGGGTACACAAGAAATACATTAATAAACAATGGTTAGTTGTGAATTGTTAGCATTAAAAAATTACCTGAAATACAGATATCAGTATAGATATTTATCTTATTTTGGGTCTTGTTAGGCATTAAGATTATCAAAAAGCAGAAATGTTCTATAAGCTGGTGTGACAACTCATGAACAGTTCTCCAGACACGGGGATGTCTTTGACTTATGCTGCAGTGTAGAATGGCTTGGTTAGTCTCTCTGTGGCAGTCCTTTCTTTGTATTATTTCTCTTCTTAAAAATTGCATCGAATTAGTAACTTATTCTTAAGACTTAATGGGAAAGAAGTAGAAGACAAGGCAGAGAATATACATATGCTGCCATACATAATCCATAGTTTGCCCTCCCCTTGAGTACAGTGTTTATTTCTGGGTTCTCAGTCTGGAAAGAGATATAACAAAACTGCAAAGAGTTCACAGAGGGCAACATGGCTGATAAGAAATAGACAGAGAAACTGAGCAGCCTGGGACTCCTGTACATGAAAACACAAGACTTAAGGGGCTCTGATTATTTACTGTCCTTTCTAAAACTGGGAGTAGGGGCTGTGAGATTAAGCCCTTAGGATTCTTCAAAATAAATTAGCCAGTTGTTCATATCATAAGCACAAATTTTTTGCAATTCTTTTTTTGAAGGATGTTATCTATACTTAGATTTTATTTGTATTCAGAGGCAGATTTGACAAGCACTTGGAAGAGGCATCTTTAGGGAGTTTGTAAATGGATAAGCAAGCAGACACTCAGGAAATCTCCTGAGCTGAAGACAGGAAAAATCTAGGAAAATTGATATTTATGTGTTTATGCATTCTCTGGTTTTATTCTTCTCTAGGGCCCAATTGCAGCCACTGTTGGAGACAGAATAATGAACTGGATAGGCCCTTGATCTGAACCAGTGTGGTCTTTCATGCATTTTTTATCTACTCACAGTTACACCTAACAAATCAGATATTTATCTGCTGTTTGATATCTATATTTCTGGTTCAGAAAAGGAATACGTATTCTTAACAGAACACAGTATTTCACGTCTGAACAGAAAACAGTACACTTGTATTTCTGTTCTCAAAGAGGTGGAGCCAAGTCTCGAAAGTCAAATGAAATACTCCACATGCCTTACTCTTAAAACTCTAGTCAATAATACAGGTATTGGAAGGGAAAGTAACAAACCTAATGTTTATTGAGGAAGAAAAATATTGAGAAGGAAAATGACAGAAGTATGTCTTGGGCAATAAAAGGCAGATGGAATAACAGAGCATGCCATTGCTAAGATAGTAGTATTCACCAAGCTGGCATCACACAAAGTCACTGCAGAAGGACTTCTACTATGTGACATCTCTAAGCTGGTGGGGGAACTAGGATGTTTTAAGGAAGACAGACAGTACTAAAAATAACTGCTTCACTAACATAGGAATGATTGTACAGAGGAAGAGGAAAATGAGAAATGAGGAATAAAAAATTTTACCAGTGAGCCAACCACTTCCACAAAATACAAAAAGCAAGGTCATGCAATAAGAGCTACACACTTACTTAGGAAGAGGAACTAATTACAAAGAAGTAGTTTGACATATAACCCAGCTGACTTCATATCATATGTTCAAAGAAATACCTTCACATGCATCAGAATTTGTGAATTTTGATTTCTTATGGCTACACCTCTGGCTCCTATGTGATGTGTGGAGCGCTCAAAGGAAAACTCGAGGGCGAATCTTTCAAACAGGCTTACTAGTTACAAATACCACAGTAATATACACAGTCAAAGTTTATTCTTCAGCTATGAGGAATAATTTTTGATTTTCTCTTTCACCTTTTCCTGAAATATATAGTATATATGTTCTATTATATTTGTTTAAAATTGTATGAAAGGTTTGAAAACTTATGGAGGGAATTGTTGTGTCAGACACACACAGATAATGCCATCAGTGATTAGTGAAACCAGGCTAAAACCTCAGAACAAAACTGATTTCCTAAATTATCTCCTGTGGGGAGAAGATGAGACACATGGCAGCACCTGAAGTAAAAGGGTGACTGAGTAATGAATCGAGAACTCAACCCTTAAAGGTTCATAGGCCCAGACAGGCTGGATCCAACTGTAATGAAAGAGCTGGTGTCCAGGCAAGGTTGCTTCCTGTCATTTTTTATAAAGTCATGGAGATGAGGGGAGATTCCTGACAACTAATGGAAATCAGATGATGGATCAGAGACATGCAAGAATGGCTTGAAGAACAAACCAGGGAACTACAGGCTGATCAATCTCACTTGGTCCCTGGAAAAGGAATAGAATAAGACTTTTTGAAGTACATTTCTGGGCATATGAGAAGGAGGTGATAAGCATCATTCAGCATGGATTTACCAAGAGTGCATCAAGCATAAACAACCTGAATATCTTCTCTGATAAAATGTATATGTTTTCAGAAGGAGCAACTGAGGTAATTTACCTTGACTTCCAACACTACCTGCCACAATATTGTTGCATTAAGTTCTAACCTCACAGTCTGAATGAGTAGACAACCAGGTGAGTGAAAAACTATTAGGCTGATAGGGCTTAGAGGATAGTGATTAATGTCTTATAGTCTAATCAAAGGCAAGTAATATCTTTATCAATGATGTGGAAGAGAATAAGATATGCACTCCCATCAGGTTTACACATGACAACAAATTGGGGGAGCCAGTTGATATACTTGATAGCAGTTTGGGGCAATACACAAAAGGAATCTGAGGAAACTGAGCAAGGACAAATACAAAGTCCTGCATCTAGGGTCGACTAAAGTCTTCTGCTGCGCAAGCTGAAAACTGTCTGGGGAACAGGCCTCCAGCAAATGACATGAAGGTCCTGGCAGACAGCAAGCTGAGCATACCTGGTTGTGTTGGCAGCTCATGCATTCTAAGAATGCTGTGTGGTGACAGATTCTGATGTTCTGAACTACATTGAAATTAAAAAAAAAAAAAAAAGGAAGAAAGTTGTAATAAAACTGGAAATAGGTGATCTAGAACTAGAAGACTGAGTGATATTTTTCAACAGGAGCCTGTTGTTACAACTGAATATATGTGTCAGATCGGTAGAGATTTTTGTGATAGGAGTCTTTAGAAAACTCAAAAAATAGATTCTAAATTTAAAAACTAAATTTTGCTATGTTAATTCATCCACAAATTAATAGTTACTGTGCAATATGATTACATTATCTCTACATGTACAAAACCTGTTAATTAAGTGAGTTATATCTTGAAATAGGTATGGAGTTTGCCTGCCTCCCAAAAAATAGGAGTCTACTCTGCTCCTGATACTATTAATCTTGCCAACCATCTTTATATATTCAGCAGAATGTTTTGCCTATCTGAAGTCAGTTGTGCTTATGTGATTAACTTGTTTCTGACCTGGTAACTTTCTCTTATTTGAGTGTCTTCTGATACCACTTTCTTTGCCCTTTTGGTGGTCACACTGAACACACACTTAAGTGAAATTTTATACCCTAAGTATGTATTGCATTTTGTTATGATGTCACAATGTAATAAATTCTTATATGCTATTGTTGATTTCACAGTTTTTATATGCCTATGTTTGGATTCAAGTTAGTAATATACTGACTAGTCCAGTTGTAACTTATTTGTATCATAGGCCTCTGTGTTGGTTTAACCAATATACTACAGATTTACTTCTGTACTTAGGCAATCTGATAGATAGATAGGTAGATAGATCCAAGACCTCTTGCACAAAGTGCTCCCTGTGTTTATAATAGCAGTTTTGGTGTTTATATCAGTCTGATTAGTCTCCTGTGAATGCTTCTCACAAGAAAAACTGGGAATGTGGCAGTCAGACTGGGAACCTCTGGGTTTCTTCCTTTCACCTCTTCTCTTTTTCTTTTCACATCATTTTCAACCATTCACAAGGAGGAAGATTAAATTTGTTTTGGTTTACATATGGCATTGTGAATGGATGTTACAAATATATGAGTAATTATTGAGAGCATGAATATTCTTGAATAGACTATTTCATGACAAAATCCTCAGGCTTTTACATCTCCCTTACATTTTTATTTCTTGTAATCCAAGAAATATGTCTATAAACATGTATCAGTGTAAAAGTGTTCCATATTTTCTTGCCTTTCCCCTTCCTTTTTGCATTTTTTTCTATATTTTCTTCATCCTTTTATTCTTGTCCTCATTCAGTACATAGAGAAAATGCTGAATTAACTTTCTCCTACAATTTTTCTGCTCCCTCCCCCATGACTTTCCTATTTCTTTCCAAATTAATTTGCCCTGCCACCTGGTCTCCTTGGAATTTAGCAATTATTCAGTATATAAAGCCTGGCTTGTAACAGATGGGGCTTCCAAAATACACACTTCAGTAATGTACATCCTAGGGCCAGAGACTGTGAGTTAGCTGCAGTTTCATTATGACTTCAATTTTCTAATGCTTGTGAACACTGTCAAAGAACATTAACATTGTTTGTGATACCGTGTCTTCTAAATTGTGGAGTTTAGACCAGGCCCTGTTTCTTTGATTTAGAACATGTTTGTTTTCCAATTTCATGATACTGATGGAACATATTTTATAGCTACAGAAATGGGAAAAAAAATATAGTAATCACCTGTGTTTTCTTTCACCTGTGCTTTGCAGAAGGCATTTTAGTGTTTGCATCCAATTAGCTGTATCAGCATTTGTTATTTCCTAAGAGTTCCTATATCTTCATAGTTCACCTCATCACTTGTATTTCTATACTTTAAAAATACGAGAGATTTCTGCATGTTGTTTTTCAGTTATATCAGGCTATATAAGGAATATTGCAAGAAACTTTTTAAGAGGTGGAAATTGTTTTAAATACTCAAAAGTCTCATGAGCTGCATTTGCACAGGTCAGAAACTTTGAGGGCAGCTATCTAATTTGGGGAGAAAAAAAGCAGATAGACTAGGAAAAAGGGGGAAATATTATTGTAATATTCAGAGTGAGAGAGAGGATTCAATATGTCCAGTACATTTCAGGTGGTTTTGTTTGAGCTGATCCATTTTGTCTAAGTACTTTTGGTCCTGAAGAGGTGCTTTCACAGAATGAGGACTGGTGAGATGGAGCAGGAATAATTTGAAATGTATCACACAGAATATGCTGAACTGGAAGGGACCCATGAGGATCATAAAGTGCAACTCCTGGACAAACACAGGACCATCCCCAAGAGTCACACCATGCACCTGAGAGTGCTGTCCAAATGTTTCTTGAACTCTGCTAGACTTGGTGCAGTGACCACTTCCCTGGGGAGCCCATTCCACTGTTCATCCACTCTCTGGGTGAAGAACCTCTTTCTAATACCCAGCCCAAACCTCTTCTGACACTTCAGGCCATTCTCTTGGGTTCTGTCACTGGTCACCACAGAGAAGAGATCAGTGCCTGCCCTTCCTCTTCCCCTCACGAGAAAGTGAGGGCAATGAGGTCTCCCCTCAGTCTCCTCTTCTCCAGGCTGAACAGACCAAGTGACCTCAACCACTCCTCATATGGCTTCCCCTCAAGACCCTTAACCATCTTCATTGCCCACTTTTGGACACTCTCTAATAGCTTAATTTCTTTCTTATATTGCAGTGACCAAAACTGCACAAAATATTCAAGGTGAGGTCACCCCAGTGCAGAGCAGAGTGGGACAATCACCTCCCTTGACCAGCTGGTGATGCTTTGCCTGATGCCCCTGCAGTGGTTTAGTTTCCTTGGTTTTGGTCTAGGCCTTCCCTGGTAACAGGGTTATAACTAAGGAAGTATTCCATACCATTCCTTCATGTAATCAGGTGTATATAAAGACAAGGAGGAAGGTTTCCTCCCTCTCTTCCTTCTGGGTGCTTGGGAAGGCAGCAGCTCTCGGTGTGTTGGCATTGCTCTTATCTACATGAACTGAGGCCTAATCTGAGAGCTGCTGTCCCCACTGCACAGAGGTGGAGGAACTGCTTCTCTTGAGGGGAGTTTGGTGAGAATTTATTGTGTTAGTTACTTTATTGAGCTTTTCCCTGCATTTACAAATGTGTGTATCTGTTTTGTTTTGTTTTTACCCTTTTCCATCCCTCTTCCCTTTCCCCCCTTTTCCCTTTTGGGGTTGTTTGGAATACTTTTTCTGTATATACATAGTGTTTAATTGCATATAACTGTAATATATGTGGATATAATATCAGTATATATATATATATATACTTTTACTACAATTTTCCTTTGGTACATTTTTCTTCTCTCTTGGGAGGGGAGGTCTGTGTGGCCAGCAGCTGGGTTTGGCAGGGAGCCAACCCAAACCTCCACAGCCCCCCAGGACACGGTTGGCTTTCCTGGCTGCCAGGGTGCTGCTGACTCATATTCAACTTGCTGTCGACCAGGACCCCCAGGTCCCTTTCCAGCATCTCATTCCCCAGAATGTACATACATCTGGGGTTGTCCCTTCCCAGGTGCAGAATTCAGCACTTTCCCTTGTTGAACTTCATATGGTTGGAGGGAGTCAACAGCTCCTCCCAGTTTTGTGTTGTCTGTAAACTGGCTTATCCCTTCCAGTCCTCCATCCAAGTCATTTATGAAGATGTTGGTGCACAGGGACCAAGATGGAGCCCTGTGGAACCCCACTAGTAACAGGTCACCAGTCTGATGTTACCCCATTCACTATTACCCTCAGTGCTTGACCTGTGACCGAATTGCTCACCCACCACATGATGTATTTATCCAGCTGTGTGCTGGACATTTTGTACAGAAAAATCTCTATGCTAGGGGATCTTCTATTCTTGTAATCCCATTGCTTGCTAACATAGAGGTGTCCATAATTATAAAAAACAAAGAACCAACTACAGCAACAGCTATGCAGCCAGCTGTTAACTTTCAGAGCACATTAGCTCCTACTCAAACCCTTCCCAGACACCTGTACTACTGAGAACAGCACTTTGGCTCTCATGTCTTCTACCCTTGGCCACAGAAACCTGCAGCCCTTTGTTGAATTTCTTCTGTCTCCCTTTGTGGTGTCATTGCTATTTACATGGATGAACAATGAGAGTGAACAATTTGAGGTGTTGGGAATCTTGATCCGAGCTGCCAGCAAATTATAAAAATTCCATGACAGTAACTCTGATCAGCACCTCCTTGCCCTGTAGACAAGAACCTCCATCACTTGGCCTGTCTTCTTGGCACTAATGAATAATTCAGTCTTAGATGGCTTCGAATTCTCTTCGGGGAACTAGGTCCCCGTCCTTGGCTATTAGGGCACTGTACTGACTCTGTAAATTCAGATCTGAGGGGAGAGAAGAACCCCTCTTCCCAATCCTATTCAGTCAGTTCACCTGCTCCCATAGCTCCTGTACATGGTCACTTAGTGCCTCAGCCACGGCACAGCTCCTGCAGGTGAAGCCACCTCAGTCCTGCATGGCAGCCTCCTTCCTAGGAGTGAGCCAGGGCCAAGGACTTTCACTTCCTGGGGAAGGTTCTTCCAGCCAGTCATGGGTACCAAGCCCTGTAGCTTGTCACCACCACAGTCATAGAGTCCCATGCTGTATGGAACAGTGTGTCTCACGTTCCCAGCTGAGCTAACTATCCTCCTAAACACAAAAGTACCTCTTAGCTACCTCTGCTGTGTGCCTGCTTGCCAACTAAATAGGTGTTCTCCGCTGCAGATGAACAGAAGATTATTCTCTAATTTGCAGATGGCTACTGAACATTTTCCAGGTAGCTTTAGTGATAAATGCTTTCTTGCTGCCATATGTGGTGAATTGCTTTTTTGTATCATGAGTGTGTTGTAAAAGCTTGGTTATATTCCCATGATGCCTTTTTAACAATCACTGTGAACAGAAAAACTGTCTGCCAAGACTTTGTGCTAATTGTCCTACATAGCCTAGAAGAGATAAAAATGAAGTAATGTTCTTTTGTGGTCAGAAACTATCCTAAAAGATCAATTTTTAAAAGCACTATCAAGCAAGAGGCTAAAACACAATAGAGAGGTTCATTCCAGGAAATGACTTCGTTCAGTGGATGAATGTTATCAATTTTTGGGACTTAGAACACTATCATTATTTGGATGTGATCCATGAAGAAGATAGGCTGCTGAGAGCTCACCCCTGTTACAAAGGTATTGTAATCAAACTTCTGATCTAAACCCTATTGTAAGTCCAAATTGTGCATTTCTCTTTGTGGCAGAGAATGAATTGCTAATGGAAACAAAAGCAGCAGGAGTATAATTTAAATTATCAAGCCTGTGTGCTTATGGTATCAGAACATTTTTAAATGTCATATTAACATGAATGGTACCTGAGTTTACAATGAACTAACTTCAGCTATCATGTCTGCATAGTCACTGTATACGTAACTGTTACTGTGGATACGTAACTAAAACCAACATTTGATAGCATGATCGGTTCTATGTGAATAAGGATGTGTTTACTTTCAGCAGTGGCTTTGGAGAAAAGATGATAAAACAATTTAAATAATAGCTGTGGAACTTTATTTAAGTTTGGACATTCCGGGATCATTGATTAGGTTACAGTTATAAACCTGCCACTGCAAAATACTCTATTCAGTTTCTGATATCTGAAGTGATAATAACTGTAAGAATGTGAATACTACTGGCCACGTTCTCATTTATAATTTCCCAGTGATTTATATGAGGCTAAAATGTCTTTGTCTTTTGCCTTTATATTGAAAATAATTAATTATTGTAAGGCATTCTTTTCCGATATTGTGTTATGTCACCATGGCCTTCCAATAGCCACTAAAACAATTTGGTCACCTTTTGCCCTGTTTTTACACTGGGGGCTGTTTCCCCTTGGGAGAAATAGAATATGAATGTGGAAATTGCTTTATGCGGTCCTACTTGTTTTCAAAACTATACAGTCTCTCATTTGTAGACATAAAAAAAGATATCTTTGTTTGCTACCCCAGAACTCCTAGTTTAACTGTTAGCACTCAGCCTAGAAAGTTCCCCAATGTTTAAAAACTGTGATGAGAAGTTTTCTATAATCACAGAATCACAGAATATACTGAGTTGGAAGGCACCCACAAGGAAAATCGAGTTCAATCCTTAGCCTGGCACAGGACCATCCCCATGTGCCTGAGAGTATCATCCAAATGCTTCTTGAACTCTGTCAGGCTTACTGCTGTGGCCACTTCCCTGGGGAGCCTGTGCCAGTGCTCAGCCACCCTCTGGGTGAAGAACCATTTTCTAATATCTAACCTAAACTACCCCTGACACAACTTCCTCAAACACACAGAGCCTCATCAAAAGAGCGTTAACTAAAATTTTTTACCTTCCCAGGGCAGCTGACACATTTGTTTGTATTTTGGGGACTTATTTTAGTTTCAAACTTTTGGGTGAATTTTTCACACCAACACATGGCATGGAGGAAGGCAAGTTTCTGCTTGGGAGAGATAAATAAACATCAAGGTTTCATTGTTTTCTGGCTTGGATTCCTTTGATTCTTCCCTTGAAAAGCTAATAGCTTTCTCTGCAAAGGTGGGACTTTTCTTTGTCTTTTTCCTATGCCCCGAGGCAATGGGAGACACTTCATTTTTCCCCCCCCCTGGGTAACTATGGCTGAGACACCAGAGAAAAGGGAGGAAGGGAGGGAAAACAAAAAAAAAAGGTGGGCTACTAATTCTGGTTTTTGGATTATTTCTTTTTCTTGGGAGGGTCTTTTCTGTCCTGTTCAGGACCCGGACTGCTGGGGCAGACATGTACTTTTTTCCTGGAGCTCTGTCATCTCACTTTGGTTGGCTTTGCCCAACTCAGCACGGCAGTAGAGTGTTCTATGGACATCCCCACCCGAGCTCACTGCTGACAGGAGGGTCCCAGCTCTTCCCCTTGCCGACTCGGACATCCGTGGCTGCGAGTGTTGAAGCCAGGCCAGCAATGCGAGTTCGAGGGAACAGCCCCCAGCCCAAGAGCGGAGGACCACTCCCTCCCTTTCCCTTCCTGTGCCGGCGGTGTCCTGCAGCATCTGGGAGAAGCTCCGAGCCCGCATCCCACTGACCTGGCCGCCTCCATGCACCTGCTCCCGCCGATGCACTGGAGCTGCGGCCCCGCCGCGCCCCTGCTGTTTGTGCCTACAACTGCATAGAAAGATAAGGTAGGTCTTCATTACTTGAAAGTTTTGGTTATGCTGTTGTTGTTTGTTCTGTTTCTTTTTGTTCTATATATTTGTAGTAAAAAACTGTTATCCTCTTTTCTACATTTTTTTGCCTGAACCCTGTTGTGGTGGCTCGAGGAGAGCAGTGTCCTCTTTCTAGTCCGGGAAGATTCCTCACTTTTCTTGACAGACGTCTTTTTAAACTGAGACTGAAACGATTCCTATGTTTTCAGATATTTCTTCCCAGAAGCAGAACAATCACACTTCTGCAGGGTGTAAACACCTGCTTTGCGCAGCTTTGGTGGAGCATTACTATTCCCCAGTTTCAAGGGAAACATATAAAACTTTAAAAATTGGTAATATGCATTATTGAAGATTTGAAAGTCTGTTTCTATTGAGAAGTAAAAATAGCTCAGAGAAAGACAGCTGGAATTTAGTTTTTTCAAGAAAATGACTTGCCACACATTAAATTTTTTTTATATGAAGTAGTTTTAACAAGAAAAGAATGGGAAGATTCTTATTCTGAGTCTGCAAACTGTAATTAGAAAATGCATTAGTAAGACAGGTTTCCAGTTCAATTGTGCAGTTCTTCTGAAAGTATGAAAAGGAAATCTGCACTAGCCAAATACCTTGTTTTTTTTTTTTTTTTTTTTTTTTTGTTTTGTTTTGTTTTTTTTGTTGTTTTTTTTTTTTTTTTTTTTTTTTTTTTTTGTTTGTTTTTT
>JAWWMO010000043.1:27119123-27146806 GCA_035047845.1 Dendrocincla fuliginosa | reverse complement strand
TTTTTTTTTTTTTTTTGTTTTTTTTTGTTTTTTTTTTGTTTGTTTGTTTGTTTTGTTTTGTTTTTTTTTTTTTTTTTTTCTGAGAGAAATAGACACCCCTCTCTACTGTTTATGTGTCCATCCTAAATACAAAAAGCTAGCCACAATATTCCATATGCATATGACTAATGAATTACCTGTGCTGATCCATTAGACCACCAGCTTCCTTCTGTGGAATGAGATTGGGAATTCCATTTCAAAAGAGCCACCTCCAGCACAAACTACTCTGTTGTCTCTCTTATTGTGCTAAATGCCTTATAGGTTACATGGCAACATGGCAGGAAAAAGGGCTTAGAAGCTGAGGTGGAAAATCTTGTCATGCCTTTTATTAATGATCTCTGTTTGAATGATTCAGCTTTAACTTTCCAAAAAGACATGCTAAGAAAGTGACCCATTTAGATCCAGAGCAAGCTAAAAAAAGCCCCAGGTTCTCCAAAATGAGATGGTGTTTATGCAATCACATTTATTAATGGAAGCAATTTTCTTAATGTTAGATGACAAGCTTTCTTTTGGATAAATTTTTTTTTGATCCTGTACATCTTATTTTGACCCAGAATCCAAATTTAGGAATGCTAGGTGTTTCTTTTATCAGTTTTCTCTTATATTCCAAAATAACGTATTTGTCTCCTTTATCCCTGTATGATTTTTGTGTTAATAAACATCTCTTTAGGTAACTTTTCAGGTTAATTTAAGAAACAAGAATATTCCTGCATCAAGCAGATTTCAGCACTGTGCTGAGATGATCAGGCTATCAAATTGCCAGTACAAATTTTGCTACACACTGCAGTTGAGTGTTCAATCACAGACAGTATTTACTGTGACATGATCACACTCCGTGAATATGTTATTTGCCTCTTGACTGTCACCTGCTACTTCATTACTGAAGGAAGCAGAGAAGAATCAAACAGAAACTTAGATTAACCAATTATTTAAACTTGTCAGACTATCCAATATAGACATAGGCTTTGCTCTTCCCACCGATGATAAGGCTGAAGAGCTAGATCCAGACAAGTACTTGATTGTTGCAAAGCAGAGCATTTCTACAGCTCAGTATCAGGCACATGACCATAAGTGTCTGAAATGCAGTGTTATGTGTCTGGTTACCTGACTAGAGCCTAGAGAGAGATGGTGGAGTGGGCTTCCAAGTTACGATAAGTTGCAGCTATGTCACTGTGTCTGAAAATTCGTTATTATCTCGGGTAAGAAGAAAAGGTAAATATGAGCATAATGCTCACATGATTATCTGGATAGTTAGCATGTCTTGGGTTCAGCTCTCCTCTGAGAGAATCATACGCTTTATCACTTCCACAGGGAGTTAAGAAATGCACCTGAATTTTCTTAGGCTAAGAAGCTTCTGCCAGATTTTGTGTACTGAAGGAGAAGCAGACAGAGTCTGTGCTTACTGGGATGCAAAATGGTGATTCCATTTGATGTCAGACTGGAAGCGTTGGAGTTCTGGCAACAGCAGAAAAGCTACTCCTCCACTTGCAGATTTGCAGCTATGGAATAGATTGGCCTAGTGGAAGATATCTTTTCCTTCATTAGCTTTGACTTCAGCTCTGGAAAGAGTACACTGGTGAAAGGTAACATCTATTACACTAGGAACCACTCTGGCTTTTAAAGGGACATTTCACATTGAAACTATTTGATATTTAAAATACAAATAAATCACACTGTGACCTAGTTATGGTTAATTTTAAGTGGAAGAATTGTACCTCTTTGCCTAAGATAGTTCAGTCAGTGACAAAGCCACTGTAGTCTTGGTTCCTGTCCTAATTTTAATGTATCTTGGAATTTTTCAGTAATTGTAGGAGCAATATAAACTGTGGGACATCACTGAAATAATCTGCTAATAAGTAGGTAGCATTATTGTCCCTGAAATTAAACTTTTTTACTTGACTTGAGAGAATCCTAGTAAAGCAACTGTGAATCATTGGATCCACAGTTGTGGATCACTATGATGAGGTACATTTTGGAGGCATGGCTTCATACAAATGATGATTATATATTTGTCTATCACTTGAAACTTAAAAGGCATTGGCTGTCTTAACGATAGCTACAGATCATGAGCAGAAGCTGTAATTAGAAGAATTGCTGCACCTGTCTGTGCTTCATGCTGTCTTCCCCACAAATCAGTCTGGTCTTGTCATGTTGTCTCTGAAACTAATTAGTATTCCCAGACATTTGTAAAGCAAGATTTGTCTGCCTTTGAGTTTGAGAGAAAGAAAAGCTGTGTGTCACCATGAAGAGACGAGTTCTAACCTTTGAATATGTCTACATGTACTGCATACAGACAGGTTGCAAACAGGTCCACCAGCTTTCTGCCCAGTTTTCTGGTTCACAATCAGATATGACCTTAAAGCTCCATGTGTTTCCAGGTTTTACTATTTGGAATGCAAGCTGGGAAATGGGTTCTGACTGTAACTAGCTATATTTATTGTTATAATTGTTGTTATCCTAACCCCTGATAGTATTGACAATAAGCCTAGAAACTTACAACAACCAATGAAGCCATTCAGCAATCAAGCTTGGTGTTTTCTGAAGAGAAACCTGCCAGAAAATTTATGCCTTTCGAATTTGGAATTTACTCAGCTGCTGTTCATCTTTAGCATGGGAACTAATCCAAGACCTGAAGCAGTTCTCCCAGCAATTTTCCCTGGTTTCCTGAACCCTATTCTACTACATTCTTTCAGGAATAATGTATACTGATTCCTCTGTGCTCTGCTGAGCTAAATACACTTAGTTTAAAAAAAGCCAAATTCATCTCTCATGTATTACATATCATATTTCATCAGCTGATTTTTAGATGAAAATATTTCCGTATTCAGCAACATTGTAATCAAAGAAATAGAATTGAATAAATTTTAACATCTTCATTTATATTTATCTGCTACAAATTATTAGTTTTACCCCATGTATCTTTCCTTGCATCTTTCATGAGTCCATTTTTGCCTACTACAAGGCAACGAAACACTGCTGTATCAGTGAAACACTGCTGCTGAAGGGTATTTCAGCAACTGATATTTGAGCAGAAGCCAAGCCCCAAAAAGAGAGAATGCTTGACAGGATTTAGTCAACTTGATTTAGGCCTCAGGATACAACCCTTTTTGTCCTCTCTCACTGCTGAAGTCTGCTTTACAACATTAGCAGAGGAAAGTGCAATTTTTGCTAGATTTAGGAAAGAAACCATCCGACTCCAAATACAGCTCTAAAGATCACCTGGTAAGTGGTGTTTGGAAGGAACAGTTTTCTGTTTTGTGATTTCAAGAATAATCACATCGCTGTTAATATAGTGTGAGGAAGTGTGAAAGGCCACTTTTTCACAGTTAACTAATTCATGACTCATTCTTCATGTTGCCTTAGGCTTCCCAATGTTGTTGATGTCAAATGATATATTTATTAATTCTGCTGAGATTTTTGCCTATTCAAAAATTAAGTGAATGCAAATAAGAATGAAGAAACTTGAAAAGACATTTTGAGGTATGTTTGACTGTGGAATAAGTAGAAAAAATGAGATCTTCACTTTGCCATCACTGACTTGTAAGTTGCTGCCCTAAAGACCCAATTACTGAACAGTAATTAAATGGTACCTGTAACTAATTAACCACTGTAGATGGTAAAATTATGATCTGTTTGTGAACAGATAGAGAACATTTCTTTAGAGTGTATTAGCAATAGGCTTTAAAAACAGAGAAAGGGAGCACATGTTCAAGGGGAGAATAAGCAGGAAAATAACAAGAAAAATAATCCTCTAACATAATAAAGGAACTTAAATAATAATTCTTTAGCTAAAAGAAAAGCCTTCAACATGAAAATGTCAGCTTCCAATTGTTACTGAAGAGCCAGCTCTTGACTTCTGACATCCAGCTGAAGTCAGCTGGAGTTGTGCATACAGATCTTGCTTATTGCTTAGCCAAACCCAGAGATTGCTAATCTCTTCATAGTCAGAGCACTGCAGGTCATGGTTACAGGTGAAAAAAGAAAACAAACAGAATTTTCCCTAAAGTGTCAGGGTCCTGAGGTTATTCAAAGGCTTTTTTTGGTAATAACCAGTCTTTCCCAGGGTCTCCCTCTGCTCCTGCCCATGGCCCAGATCCCTATTTCAGCCTAGCCAGAGGCCGTCATTTCTTTGCCTGGAGCAGGCAACTCAGAATCTCTGGCTATGTGTTATAGTTTAGCTAAATGAAGAAGATTTTTTTGTTGAATTTTTTCATATCATCATATAGTTTTGGAAAGCATGAGGGACACCATCCTCGTTTCTCTGCACATGGCAGGGGTGAGGAGACATGAGGCGTCCTGGCATGACCATGAGAACTTAGGGGGATAAAACTCGCTAGTGCTACTGGAACTCAAAGGGAGTCATTGGCCACCCACCTCTGATTTGTCCTGCATTCAAGCTTCACAGTTTCTGTGTTGAGCAGGAGCTCTCCTGTTTGCTGTGGCAGCCACACGAAGAGGAATCTTGGGGTTTCCCTTTCATGCATTGCAAGTGGTGCTGGATGCACTGCCCCTGAACAGCAGTGCTCACCACAACTGTTGCACGACAGTGCCGGTGCTGCTCCACAATTCTTGCTGGCGCTGCTGGCACTACTGGTGTTGCTACCACCAGGACCAGCCCCAGCCCTGCATGTGACCCCCACTGAGTTGCCATCTTGGTAGTGTGGAACTGAGAGGGTGGTTTTAGGTGACTTTTTTCTACCCTTTTTTTTTTTGTTTGTTTTGTTCTCTGTTTTTAGTAAAACTTATTAATTTTCCTACTTCACTCATGCATCTCATAATTTCAAAAAAAAAATCATAATTTAGGGGAAGGGAAATAAACAAAGGAGAATGGAGGTGGGACTTTTACTTCATCAGAGACTCATCTCCTGGGACATATTGTCATTTAAGTAAGACACTGTGGTAGAGGACTTGGTGAGCAAGGTCTTGCCCTACCCACCCCATGTGGGCAGACATACACATATTTAAAGCACCCTACCTACATATGCAAATTAGGTAGCACATAGGTAGGTGCAATGTTTTTTTCTATCTTCATATGCACATCTTTCGAGTTTTACTTCAGCCATTCTCTGCATGCAGATCATAGTATAGATGTTAAGAGGATCCTGAAAACACAAGAAGACAGAACTGGCCATTCAGTCAGGCTGGGTGATGAGTCTCATATAGGGTGAATATGTAATTTAAAATACATCAGCATTGTGGCTTAGATTATCCTATTTTCTATCATTTGAAATTTATATAGATAGTTCACCTTCAGGCTCAACCTTAGATTTCAAGACACAAGCAAACTGCAGCAGACCTATTTCAAAGCTATGGGAAAAGGAGTATTATTACTGTATAATGCATTATTTAATAGCTGTCCAGTACTCATCCAGCAGCATTCTGAAGATTGGTGCAGCTATTTTCATATTTATGAAATTCACCTGGAAGAATAGTTTCTGAATTATTCTGAATTCGTGGAAGAGGATTCACAATCTCACATAAGGGTTTTCATTGACCTCCAGATACAAAGCAGGATGAAGGTTTTCATCCCAAACGAGCATCAGTGTCACTTCCTGAGAAAATGATATTAGTTGACTCTTCTTATATCATTTTTATTCATAAACTGTGTATTCTGACACCTTGTAAAACGGCTTATTTCTGCTCTACTGAAGGAGAAAGTTCTGGAGGAACTGAGAACCAAGATGACCTTTCCCCTTTCTTCTGTTTATGTAGCAGCCTTGAAGATGAGGGTTTGAAAAGCATGGTAAGGCATGTAGAATTAACTGCCCAAACTTCTCTTTTTTGAATTACCTTCTTTACTGGGAATAAGGTGTAATATTTTCAGTGGCTCTAAGACTAGAGTTAATGATAATAATTACATCAATATTTAAATTAGGTTAAAATATTATTAACATAATTTTAAAATTATAAGCAATTTAGCCATAACAAAATATTATTTCCTTTCCCTTCTAACTTATCACTCCCTTTCATGCACATAGTCGGAGACCTGAATGCTTCATAAAATTCTTCCCTATCATCTCTCACCTACCATTTATATTGTACATTCAGGAGTGTAGGATTGTAGGATTTGGTTAACATTAACCAAAGATGCTGCCTAAAGTGACGCTCTGAATTTTTTCATAACTTATGACACACAACTCTGTCTACTGATAATCTAAAAGAGAAACTGGCAAACAATGGAGTTTAAAATTTTGTATTTATCTGCCTTGATCTTATTAGGGTGTCCTACGGTAAGTGCCATATCTGATCTAAAAGAAATTGGAGAAAGTAATTAATCTCTTAATTTTATTGGTAGATCATGTGTCTATCCAGTATAAAGGCATAATTATAGTCTCTCTCCAGAGAGAGAGAGAAATAAAATGAACATGGCCTATGAAATGATTAATTTGGTGTCCTGAAGTCAATTAGGATAGGATAACTGCAGTTCTCTGGAATTACATGTAATGCCATAATGCACTCTAAATAAGGAGATAGTAGGAACACAGAAACAGTCCTGCATATGGCAAATTGGTAAAGTATGTACTTTACCACTGAAGAGCTTAAACAAAACATTGAACATCCTTTGACTTTACAATTAGTAAGGGTGCTTAGCAGGTGCTGTTTCTTCTTAGAGTAAAATACAAAAAGGGAAATGATTCAGGGTCAAATGTGGCAACACAGAAGTGAGAAACGTGGGTTCCTAGACTCTCTAGTTAATGCTCAGTGAACTAAATCATGGGAGATGCATTGCACAGTAAAAGAATTTTGTGATACTTCTCAATCCTTACCAGGAACAGATAAAATAGGTTGAGACATTCTTCATTACCCACACATACCCTCAAAATACTGTACTCACTTAGACATATATACTTGGATTGACAGTTAAGAGTTCTTTTGCCCCAGGATGAAAAATAGAAAAGCTGGTAGGAAAAATGGTCGTTTGGGGAATGCTTGATTGATCATATTAAACCTTTCCCAGAAATCACCTGCTTCATGAAAATCAACAGTTGATGGAAGTCATTTCTTCCGCTCTGCAGATTTTACTTAGCCCTTGAAAAGCAAGGGCTTTGTGCTACTATTGAATCTTTGAGTGGAATTTACCTGTTGATGTTCAGGATGCTCATTACTAAGTTGTGCTGGCCACCAAGCTTTGACTTTGAACACCATTTGAACAGCTACCAAGGAGGCTGATAAAAAAGGAAATGGCAATGTTTAGAAAAGACAGCTTACATTTACTGCCAGTATCTGAACTTTACTTGTGAAATGACACTACAAGACTTTGCTGTACATTGAAGAGTACCTATGGGGAAAGAGCTATGTACTAATTAACTCCCTTTATTGGTCAGGTCACATCTATTGCTATGATATGTAACTGGAAGACCAAAACCATTCAGTAAAATCCATAGTACTTTACAAAGTACTAGGGAAGAAAAAACAAAACAAAACAAGAGATTTCACCATGGAAGAGCATCCAAAAAAAAAAAAAATCTGGTATAAACACAGGAGAAATGCATGTACTATAAATACAGAATTTGTCATCCTTAATTAGAAGACTTTGGTTTCAAGCTTATTTCATATGGCCACCTTTTAATTGATATGCAATGTTGTTGCTATATTATTAATATCTATAACATTGTATCAGACACAGTGCATATCTATCACTGGGGAATCATTCAAGGTTTTTGTTCACTGGAGAGAGTCCACCACATGATGCATACCTGTTTTACGGTTGCTGTATCTTTTATAACTCGTGTGCAGGCAGGCTTGTAGATTATGATTTGTTGGCCATATCTGATTTTGCAGTTTCATATCCTACAAAACACATATTTCATATCTTTTTTTCCCCCCAGTATGGAACACCTACGTTAGAGATATTTGTATAAACTGAGGATCAGATACCAGTACAAATACCATAGGCAATGAATATTTAAGCCTCTTTAAATTATCCCATTGTTTTAATTCTTCTAGTTAAAACACATGAAGTGCAACCTTTCTTTG
This sequence comes from Dendrocincla fuliginosa, assembly GCA_035047845.1. NCBI lineage: Eukaryota > Metazoa > Chordata > Aves > Passeriformes > Dendrocolaptidae > Dendrocincla > Dendrocincla fuliginosa. The sequence goes on along the minus strand of JAWWMO010000043.1, from coordinate 27,138,790 downwards.
ATACTAAAAGGTGTTTTTTCCCAAGGGACCACAAAATACCATAGATTCATACCATAGATTCATATCCACTTCTGCTGCTCATTTCCTAGTTTGGTGTGACTTATGGCAAGCACACTCCAGTACTAAAAATGATTGATCCCTTGCTACATGCAAGTCAGTGAGGTTCTGCTGATCCCATACTGCACCTGAATGCACGATAGTCAACTATCAACTTTTTACAGCTATTACACCCTTTTCTTAGGCAGCTAATGGAGTTTAGAAGGGAAGGTTTGAGGAAAGTTACACTACCACACTAAAAAGCTAACAACTAAATAAGCATGAGTGGCACTGACTGACAATCACTGTATGAAAATAATAAGTGAATTGGCATCTCTTGTCATGTAAATGAAGTAGAGACATGAAGGACATAGAGGTTCAGTTTGACTGATGACCCAGGCAATGAGGGGGAAAAATAATAGCGAAGAGTTTAATTGCAAGTTTTCAGGAACTTTTCTTATGTAAACCCTGGTTTTCCTGTCTCTTTAGAAGTGATGAAAAATATTCCAGTTACACCACAAAATTAATTTTTTCTTTGCCTGAGTCCCAGTAAAATGCCAAGGCTTTTTTGCCTAACACTAGAGCAATACAAACTATAATATTATGAAACCAGAAAGTTCTGACTATTTCAAATAGTTTGTTGTAGCAAGTGAAATATTGCTACTTTACTAAATCCATGTTAATTAACTTATATTAAAATATAACTGTTGCAACATATTTAATGAAAAGAATTACTAGCAAAACCATTAGTAATATGAAAATATGATCTCTATAGTCACACCTGAAACCACTCATTACTTTGTAATAAAAATATTCCTTACCATTTCTCCAGGAATACATCTGCTCATTTTCATATAGATAGAATATATAGTCTGGCTAAGACTGCAGCAGTCCTGTTACAGTTTATTTAAATACTTTTATGACTTTTGTCTGTTTTTTTGTGCATCTGAAGGAAAGGTGTATTTCAATCTTATTAATAGTACATGCATTAAGTGTGAAGGATCCATCTTGCAGAGTTGGGAAAACATTCCGTAGTCTCTGTTGTTAATAGGGGAAAGGTGAGAAGAACTATTGCCCAGCAATGACACTGATAGACATTTAATTGCAAAACAGGCTTGAGCCACCAAAAGACATAATTTGGTATTTCAAATTCACCTCTCATAAAGTGTGAACATAGAATGAATGAAAAAACGTTTAGTGATTTTTTGTGATCCTTTCCCCTCCCCACCCCAGCCCTTTTTTCCTCCTCCTATTATAAAGGCCTCACAAAAATACTACTTCTATTTTGGGTCATTATGGAATATACCATACTGTAACAGTTTTGGCTGGGATAACTAATCTTATTTTATGATTGCTTTGCTTCATAGTAACTGGTGTAGGGTTGTGTTTTGAATTTGTAACCAAACCATGCAGATAAAAAAGGGATGTTTTAGATATTGCTGAGCAGTGCTCACAAAGTGTGAAGGCTTTTTCTTCTTCTCATGATGCTGACCCCAACTGAACATAAAGCTGGGAAACAAGGAGGAAGGGGGGATGTTTGGAGTTATGACATTTACTGTCCCAAGTAATCATTATGCATGATGAAACCCTGCTTTCCTGGAAATAGCTAAACTTCATCCTGCTGATAAATAGTAGATGAATATCTTATTTTCCTTTTGTTTTACCTATTAAATTGCCTTTGTCTCAACCCATGAGTTGTCACACTTTTACCCTTCTGATTCTCACCCCATTGCAGTTGGGGAGAATGAATGAGCACTCATGTGGTGCTTATTTGGTTACCAGGATTAGCCCTTAAGAAATAAGCTCTATCTATTCCTTTCCAGCATTAAAGGTGGGTTTTTTTCCTCATTGCTGACTGCATCCTTCAAAAAGTAAATTTTTCAAAATTCTCAATTTTTGAATTCTCAGTTTTTCAAAATTCTGAATTATTTGTTATGAAACCATCATCACATGGTTGTGGGCAAGATACTACCACTGGCTGGGTGTTTTTAAAACACTAAAGTTTTAATATCTGGTATATATAAATTGTTTTTGCTTTGGCGTTTTACAAATTATATGAAAGTACATTAGTAAATTTCATTTAACAACATGTCTTTTCTGATGAGACACAATTAACTATTTATTTACTAATGAACTGGTGCTGCTCTTTTAAAAAAACAGCTCTAGTTTACTGAAAAGCTAAAATTCAGAAAATTCATTTCGGGTTGTTAAAATATGTGCAAACAAATAAGAATTTGAAAACTTTCCATCTTGTCTTTCAAGTTAATGGCTACCATTAGTGTTAAAATCATATATAATAGGACAAAGAAGGTCTGTTTAGTCTTTTCCTTGGATTAAAAGGGCAAACTGGTATTTCAAATAAAATATTTTCTTTTGAGATGTCACTATTCCTTTCATTTTTAGCAAATATTTTTGAATTATTCCCTTTTTAAAATCAAAATTAAACTGTTCTCACTATGCTAGGGAGACTATTTCTGCTTAGTTTTTGTCAGAGCCTTTGATAAATTCCGTGAAAATGCTGTTCCTGCTGGCAAAGAGACAGTCACAGACAGAAGACTACCCATGTTGCCTGTAAATCAGTGGATAGGCCAATTTCCTCACTACCCTAATTAGTTTTGCATAATTTGGCATATTGCTTCCTGAAATAATGATTTAATCTAATTAAGATTTTTTTTTGCAAGATATCTTCTAAATGAATTAATTAAGGACATTATCTGCAAAGCCCAGAAATTATTATCACGGAGAATAATATTGGCACCTTATTTGCGAGTACTATTTTATTTTCCCTGTAAACTGGTTCTGCTTCTAACTTATGCATAGTTAAATGATTAGGTGGGAGACATCCCCTGATTTCCCACCCGCCTGGTAATCTCCCTTAGGCAAGGAAATGGCTTGTAGTCTTCCCTGTACACTGACGACATTTATGGGCAAATGAGAGAAAAATGATTATTTGATATTGCTCATAAAATCCTCTTTGTAGGGGTAAAAAAAGAATGATAAATTACAATTGCTAATATATAGTAATGGGGTACTAAATGAGCTAGATTGTGCATTTTTGATGGTGTTTTGTTCATTTCTTTATTTCCCAATAGAGCCATTAAATGGTATGCAATGAAACAGTAATATTTCATAACTCAGAAGTACTGTCTGTCAATCATAAATCTTTTCTACCTATTAAAGGGAAACTCAGTGGGCACAATGAAGAACAATACCTTGCTGAAGTCACTGGACAATATGCATCCACTAATTGCTACCTGGTGTTCAAGAAAAACTTCCCTGATGTGCCACGGTCAAATTCTTCTGCTGGATGAAGAACAGGAGAAGAGTTCATGGCGCGTAAAAATTATTATATGAAAAGATGATCAAAATTATGCAACTATTTAAAAATAATTATAATAATTAATTATAAAATATGATAAAATTATTATAAAGTCTCAGATCTTTAATTTCAAGAAACTTTGAGTTATGATAAATAATTGAGGGAGTTTAGAAGGATGTTTAGAAGTTTCAACCATATGGTTTTTAGCAAGGGAACTGAATAGGTTAGGTCACCTGAGCAAAATGCCTAGTTTGGTAAATAAAGGAAGATTTCAAATTAAATTTGTGATCAATTGATTACTGTAGGATCCTTGAATCAAAGACATTGTATGAAAAGAGGAAATATTATGGGTGATACTGACAACACTGATTAAAAATTCCATCTCTAATGCAGAAAGCTGTCTTATACGAGTAATTTCAGGAAGTGCAGATATCTGTCCCCAGAGGAGACTTAAGATGAGTGTCAGAAAAACAGAACACTTATGGTGTCTGTAAACTCAGCATTTCATTACCTGCATTGGTGACACTAAAGTGTTTGTAACAGAACAAATGAATGACTACAGCTGATGTCCCTGGAGATGCAGATGAAAATCAAAAATCATTTTCAGTTGTGATTACCCTGTTTATTTTGATCAAAACTGTCAGCAGGCCCAATTACAGCCTTCCAGTCTGCAATACTGTTCCATTCTACAATTTCGTGTTCAGTTGCAGTAAATACTAGGTCTAATAATGTCAAAATCTATGACAATTTATTAATCTAAATGGTGAAATAATCTCTGAGTTAGACAATAAGACTGTATTCTTACTGTGCTGATGTGAGGACTGGGATATCTGGAAAATTATTGTATAATTATTTCTTGAAAGCATACTGACAGTTGCATTTTTCAGTAATTTTCACTCAGTACTCTGAAAGGGATGATTTGCATTAAACTGTCTCCTGAGCATATTTCTAAATATTCACTATAAACTTATATTTTAAAAGGCTATTATTACAGATGAAATTATACCTCTGAACCAATTATAAAATTTGAAAAATATAGGAAGATTAATTAACAAAAAAAATACTAATTTCATTAATATAGCTATGTTATATTAATGAAATTAGTATTTTTTTGTGAATTAATCTTCCTATATTTTTTAAATTAAGAGATTTTTAGATTCTGCCCTGGTAGTATGATATAATCCACTCATAGCCAATATTAATTAGCATGTTTTTGTTGGAGCTAATTTACACCAACAAATGAACTGGTTTATGGAAAACTGCTGACACCAAAAATATCTAGTTAAATAAAGTGGAACAAAACCGACTTAGAGTCTGTAGCTGCTATTATAATGTAATGAACATGGAGTGGCAGGAGAAGAAAACCAGAGAAAAGATCATTTAATCAAGCAGAAAATTGAAAAACACCTTTGACACACTGAATCACACTGCCAGTCTATCCTTGCCCATGTAGTGTGCCGAATGTTCACTCACAGATTTTTTCTTTTTGGTACTGCATTTTTAGCTTAAAGATGGCTTTGTTATGGACAGTGAAGTGTAGTCATTGCAAAAATATGCCAAGTTATAAATTGTTTTACTGTTCCTACCCAATTTATATCATAAATCTTACTTTCCTGAGAAACAAGAATGATGATAATGACACATCTTTGCTGAAAACCATATCTAGTATCTAGCTGTGATATAAATGAACAACAGAAAAACCCCAAAGACCATTGACTGACTCTGAAACTGTATCTTCTTTAAGCTGAAATTTTCATCACAAAGCACAGAGAACTTGCTGTGTGAGAAGTACTAACCAGAGGGCAGAAAACCCCTGAATTTTCTTCCTCGTACTTCATTGACCCTGATTTCCTGCGTATGATTATACTTCCCCTCCACTACCCTCTCTATTGGATGAGGGACCCTCTGCAAAGTCATGACTTGTTCCCCAGAAGCATCTTTCTTCTCACTATCAAATCCATTTGCTTCAAAGGTCCCTGAAGGGAAATTTTATTTCAGCCTGGAGTAGTTTCAGAGCGATCACAGTGAGACCACTCTGACCTGAAGGATGAGGCTTGGGACCACAGCCCTGTGCCTGCACAGAGCTTCATTGTGATTGACACAAGAGTAGGTGCTTGTCCATTTGCAGTCCCATGGACCTGACTGGGAATCTAGAAAGATTAAGATTTTGATTTTGATACCCTGTCACAAAGGTATTTTTTTTTGAAAATATACCAGTGTGGTATATTTTCTTTCCATATACCACACTGTGGTTTTAGTAACTGAAAAATAAGCTGAAATCTTTTAGCCTAGCACCTAGTACCTAGTTCTGTTAACCGTGAGCATAGCCAAATTGTTCTTAGAAAAAACCTACTGTTGAAATTCTTGTGTAGGGTTTATCCTTTTTATCATAAAAATCTGCCCACAAATTTGAATAAATTGATTTTCCTCCTCCTGGCCAGCTTCGCTAAAGATTTATGCTGCTTGGTTGCCAGTGAAAATAATTGCTTTAAATTAACTTGGGTTTTTTTTTTTCCTTTTTTTTTTTTTTTTCAAATCAGTACACAGGGAAAATTATTCTGCAGAAAACATATAACATCTCTGCTATAGATCAGTGGAGTCTACCTCATTTTTACTCCCTCATTTAAAGAGACCCTATCAAAATATGCAACTAAATTTTCATGGTTGCCAGAATACCTGCAAAAAAACATTCATAAAAACACCTGCAAGAAGGCATTCATAACAGATTAATTTAACAGATTAACAGATATTTGAATTTCAGGGAATATAATTTGAAGATCTCCCTAAGGAACTGATTATTTCAGAATGCATATTTAATAAGAAAAATTACTCGAGTTTTTCAGAAGTTCATACTGATTTCTATAACTAAATTCAAAGGAAACAATTGTTTTCTGATCTTGTTTTTGTGTCATATATCCTTAACAAGAAGTTATATGATTGATTTTATATGTTTTAAAAATACTCAGTCACTTTTTCTTGCCTTACTCTCAAATGAGGCAGTTTTTTGGTAGTTTCATATGGGATTTGAAAAGGGCTTTGTTATTTTGTAAACACTGCTAATCACATAAATTTTTGTACAGGTATATGTTTTTTAAACAGTGGAAAACTAAATTTAGATTTTTGATCTCCATATTAACACTTAAATATTTATTCAAACGACTCAGTATTAAGATCTGATTACTGAAAAGCTTAGACCTGTAAGTACAGCTTGTCAGTGCTTGGCCTCCTATAACTTGTTTACTCACTCACTCAAAGAGGTCCAAAGTACTGCAAACCCTTTTCTGAGGGAAAAGATAGATGCCTTGATCGCTGAAAATATTAATATTTAACCATTTGCAAGATTTTATATTTCTGGCTTAACATCTTAGATGTACAAAACCAATAATTCTGTTACTCGACATGAAATTGTTTTATTTGTATCCTAGAAAAATAGTCAAACAAAGGATTTTCATGTTGAGCAGTGGTCAGTCTGCTAACTTATAACCTTTGGTTTCAGAAAGGTCTAATTGTTTGGAGAATGGAACTGGAAATGTATAAGGCAGTTTTATATGCTATATAGTTGTTGATACCTTTTTTAATACATAGAAGATAGTTATTTCCTCCATTTTCATAAGTGTACTCCTAATTTCTAAAGCCACTAAAAATATCTGGCAAGAAGGAGTGCAGAGATAATTAGCCCAGCTTGAACCTGTATGACTAAACCAAAAAACCAAAATGTAGATGAAAAAAAGACTGGATTTTATACTATCAGTATTTTAGGGACTGCATAGATTTGAAAACAAGTTCTGAGTGCATACATAACTGGATAATTTTCATAGGTAATGTTTTGTTTCTGAATGTTTGAGGTATGTATTTAAAATTTATTATTTTATTTGGACTTCATATGACACAAAGACTTTAAAAATACTTTGAATATATGTTATCAAGAGGTAATGGGCACAAACTGAAACACAAGAGGTTCCATCTGAACATCAGTAGACATTGGCACAGATTGCCCAGTAGGTTGTAGAGTCTCCATCCTTGGAGATATTCAAAAGGCATCTGGACATGGTCCTGGACAACATTTTAGGTAGCTCTGCTTGAATGACCTTCAGAGGCCCCTTCCAACCCCAACTATTCAGTGATTTTGTGATTCTGTCATAGAGAGTCTTAAAAATTTTTGCCAAAATTTGTCAGATTAGCTTTATGAAGAATCTCAGCCATCTGACGTTAATAGTCATAAATGTATTGCTTCAAATTAGAAAGTAGATTAAATTTTACCCATTGTGATTATTAACGACAAGATGATTTCTTGTTAAGATATATGTCTGAGAGAACAGTTCATACACTGGAAGTATCTCTCTGTAAAAATAGTGGTGTTTTGTGTACAGTAACAGTGAAACCATAAACATACACCACTGTAGTAATAGATTAAGCTAAAAACCCCCATATTTCTCCGTTTACTTGTGGCTGTCCACTAAAAATAAGCCAGATTTTTGGTTGCCTTCAAATATCTTGCAGAACAATCTACATTACATTTTATGTTGTGTCTCATTGCTGTTACAATGTGTAGTTCTATACATTAATGATCATAAAGGTGAAGATTAAGGAAGAAATATTTTGCTTGAGACCTCATAGTAAAGCTGTAACAAGAACAGAACTAGCTCGGTTCTGCATCACTGTAGCCAGTGAGACTCTTCTTGCAAAGTTAAGAGCAACCTTCTTGACCTCCTTTGATTACTGAAATTGAAGCAAACCTCATGGCCTTTTCGTCTCTGAGAATCATGGGACTTTTGTCAAAGAGTTTAACTTTCTAAATTGCTTTTCAGAGGAAAGAATCTTGAATTGTGCTCACAGGAATGTGAAACTGAACTCAAAATTGTGCAATAAAAAAATCCAGCAAAACCCAAACCAAACCAAACCAAAAAAACCCACAAATCCAAAATCCCCTAAAAACACCAAAACCCCAACCAGAAACCAAAACAAACAAAACCAAACCAACCAACCAACAAAAAAAACAACAAACAACCACTGAAAAACTGCAGATATGGAAACAGAAAGAAGAGAAATGTTGAATATAAACTTGACATCTTTCTGTAATGTGACAGATCCTCATGGACTAACTGGAGTGATAGAATACCCAATTTCAGTGTCAGAATACCTTTAAACTAATCAATGACAAAGACAGTAGCTGTTTCACAGTAACCTATTTTCAGCAGAAAGCCCCTGGAATATGAGGATTTCCAAACAAAACAAAACAAAACAAATCATCAAAAATTACTTTCTTTTAGACACAACAAGGCAAAACAAGCAGAGAAGGAACTGAGAATTTGATATTTCAATTTTATTGTATTTGTTTGTGTACATGGGGGACAAGAACTTCTTTGTGATTTCTGGAGCATATCCTCTCCTTCCCTTTGATCTTCTGTGTATAGAGCCAACAGTGAATCAAAAGGGTGTCACAGTTTTCAGAAAATCAACTAAGAAGATAAAATGATGGCCTCTCCTGAAAGAGCGAAGATTCAGACTGAAAAGCCAAGCTAACAGCTACCGGATGGGACATTCAGTTGTTCAGAGGCCATGCCCAGGGCATAAGGGCTTTGCAAGCTCACATAAAAACCTCTAATATAAGTAGAGGTATTTTCCTTTGAGATTCCTTTGCTGACTTGAGATAAACTTTCTAAGGTCACATATTTGTGAGTCTGGCTTTCTCAAGTTTGGTCTAGGTAAGCAAAGGGCAATCAGGTTTCAATGCCACACATAATACCTTGTGCTTGCAATTTTCCACTCATGTTTGAAGAAGATTGTTTTGGTCTTACTTTTCTGTTATGCAAGAATCAGTCTTTATAAACTTATTAGAGAGTGTATTGTTCCTCTCTCATATTCTGTTTTTCAAGTAGCCATACAAGGACCTTTCTGAGATAACTGACTACTGAAAAGGAGCTCTTGCCTCTGTTCCCTGCTTCAGTCAGGTCTTAACGTTGTCATGGGCAGGTGCCTTTGAGCAGCTTCTGGAGCTCCCTTTACATGGAGAATTGGAAATAGTCATAGTTTTAGCAATCGCCAGCATAATGAGTGTCTCTCGGTATCTGCCTGTCCTGAGCTTAGAAAAAAGAGGCTGCTCTTTTTTTCTGGCTGGAGTGCTGTTTGCAATGTGCACTGCTGCAGGTGCCTAGGAATTGAGCTCCTCTCTTAAGCCTAGGAACTCAGGCTTACAAAACCAATACACTGTCACAAAGAAGCGTGTTTATATTGGCAGTCAGTGCTTCTCATTCTTTCTTTTACACAGTACTTGTTGGTCAGCTGAAATTCATATACCTTCCTCGCATGACCCTCTCATACTTAAATGCTTTCTTGGTTTCTTAGGACATATTTTTTATTCCTTCAAAGGTTGTGCACAGGAAATAACTTTAACTCTTCTCTCACTGTTTTTTGCCTTACAGTGAAATGGCTTACACATTTTTCGTGTTAAACACTTTTTTCTTTCTACCAGGATGGTACTGGAATGTCAATGCAGGCATTTTTGTTTTCATGCTCCAAGTCTTACTTTTCATGCAAACACGTAGCTAAACAACTCCACTATACAAAACAATGAAAATAGTACTAATCATTCAACGTAGTGCCAATTTTTAAATTAGAACAACACCATAACCGGTTCTTCGTTTTGAAATTATTGACCTTTAACACTATTCAAGGGCACTGAGCTCCTAGCTTTAGCTATTTTGATTGTAACAGTACAGATAAATTGAGTGTGCAAAGTAGATAAGTTATGCATGTTCAGGCAAGAGTGGATTTAATCCTTTTCATCAGGCAAAGAGTCCTGTTATAGCAGTCATCTCTGCCATAGGGTGAAGATGTCTGAAAACTCAGATCTTTCTAATCTACTAAGATAAATAAAATGGCAAGCACTGAAGCCTCAGCTAGGAAAGAAAATAAAATCCTGTTCATCCTACCACAAAGATCAGTAATCAAAGTGAGAAGTTCAAAGTTGTCTTCTAAATGATAAACAGATTTTTCTTTTCTGCTTGGGAACTAAACCTTCAGAAATTGTGCCTCCATTACATGTGAAATTTGCTTTGAAAAGCTTTCTGTTCTGACCACTACTGTCTGACGTAAATGTAAAATTATAGTTTATGGAGGTTTTCTGCTGATTCTTCTGCCAATGCATAAGAATTCTTAGAGGATTGCATCCCAGAAGTTCTTTAGGAATAGTGATCAATCCAGAAAAATTAAGGACAGAAATTAATTTTTAGAGAGACTGATATGTACATGTACACATATGTGTATGCATAACTATATATATATAATTTTTTATGAGAAAAAGCTTGAAATAATTACATTCTTCTACCTTCAAAAGCTAAAAAGGCTGGACATTTCGTTTAATACCATACTTCTGCAGGATCACTACCACACTGTCAGAGTCATGTACTTATTCTTAGTGCCCACATTAATTTCAGTGGCAAAAAAAGTTGATTACAAGATTGTGATTTCAAATTACACCTATGAATTGCAATTTTATTGCTGTTAAGAAACATCTGTGGTAAAATATTTTTCCAGCTGTCAGATTTTATTCTACAAGTGACAGAAGATTGAAGGCACTATTGTTTCTCTATTGTTTTAGAGATGTAATACTTTCCTATACTGTTGGTCTCGTGTGATGTTGCTTCAATTAATAGACATACATCAGCTTAAGAACTTTTAATCAAATAAGCTATATTAATGCAAAACATTATTAATTAGTGTGCCTAATATTCACACACTGTGAGCAATGCAAACAAAGCCAGAGGTGTTTTACCAGGCACTTTTTCCTCCTGTCTACATTATTCTTAGCTGAGGGAAAAAGAGAGTCGGGAGAGTTCTCTACCTGAAAGGAGGCTGTAGCAAGATTGGAGTATGTTTCTTCTTACAGACACCTAGTGACAGGACATAGTCTCAAGCTGCGCCAGCGGAGACATCAGGCTGGATATCCAGAGGAATTTCTTCATGGAATGGGGTTGCTAACTGAATTGCCTAGGGATGTGGTGGAGTCACCATCTCTGGAGGTGTTCAAGAAAGAGCTGGAAGTGGCACGTGGTGCCATGATCCAGTTGACAAGGTGGTGATCAATCGAAGGTTGGACTTGAGGATCTCAGAGGTCTTTTCCAACCTAAGTGATTCCGTGATTCTCGATAAACAGGGAAATTGAGGTAGGCCTAAATATTACCCACAGTAGAAATCAGACTTCAATCAAGGAAAGGAAAATTGTCCAGCAGCAGACATCCTCACTTGACAGCTGGATGCTTGCCAAAGCTGCTGGGGGTGCAACTGCTTCTGCTGCGATCCAGAGACCATTCCCAGAAATTCTCATTGCTGTAAACAGGCTCAGGGTTCAGATCTGTACCTGGAACACACCCAGGTTGTGTCAAATTCCCCTGTAGGATGACTATCAATATAGCTAGGTAGAGTTCTACAGTTATATGTAGCTATCAGCTACAATATAGCTGCAGTGTTAACCTTGACTATCAGAGGGGGCTCTGATGAAAACCTTTTGTAAAAATTTCAGCGCTGCCCTCCTCTTCAAGCAACACATTTCATACGTCTTCAGCCTTTTGGTGGAATCAGGACACAAAAAATCATGATGCTCTTTAAAAGACCTTTTCCCGCATCAGTCCAGGCAAAGCCTCTTTCATCCTGCGATGAAATTCTGTCTGCATTCCATGTTACAAATTTTAAGGTCATATTATGCTATCCGTAATATCTTAATGGGTCATAGGAAATTAAATACAGTGGTAATAATATAGTTGCATATAATTTCTGTAGAGATAATATAAAATATTTCTAAGAGTGATTCTTGTCCTCTTTAAAAGGTGCTGCTCAAGCATGCTGAAAGAAGTTGGTTTCTACTTCGGAGAGTTAAGAAATAAATGTAAATAAACAAATTTGTACCTTGTAACTTCCCGGATTTTTAATGCTTTTCTAATACAAAACAAACATCATAAAAAGGTAAGCTAGATACAGCCATAGAACAACTGACAGCCAGCTAACCACTTCACAGTTACAGCTAGGGTATTTCACAGGTGTCATGGTTTTCAGGACTGGTACTGACAGTTACTGTGTCAGTTACACTGAGAAAGGCTCCTAATTCGTGGTTGTGAGTCTTGATCTTCCCTTGAAAATTCACTCTTCTTGAATACTAATACCTGCACTTGAAACTATGTAATTACGATGCCCTTTGCCTGTTTTATGGTTCTTTAAGTGGTTAGTCTATATAAGTGATCAATCACAACTTCAAGCCACTGTTCACGTGGACAATTAAAATACAAAGAAAGTGAAAGGAAGTGACATTTAAGTCTGTTCTGATAAATATATAGTAAGTGTGTTTAAATTCTAGTAGCGATCTCTGAGGCTGTATTTTTATGCTTCAATTAATTCACCTACTTCCATATAAGCCAGAGCCAGGTTTTGCCTATAAAGTGGATAACAGGTAATGGAAATGGATGTGCAAGCATGCAAATATATGTTCCCTTCCACATATAGATATTCAGTTTTCTTTACAAAATGTAGGGTATGTACACACACAAAAAGATACATCAGTTTGTATAAATTCCTTTGTAATACTGTAAGGCTTAATAACTTCTGCCATGAATTGTTACGAATTACAAATCAATAAAAATATTTTTTTAAAAAAGAGACTTTTAAATACAAGAGTTAACAGACTTTAGAGTGTGCATTGAAATGTGTTGTCAAATAGATATAGTTCTGTTCACTGAAAGGGTACAAAAGATTTTATGCAAAACTGAAGTGTGGGCTTCATGTAACCAGAGACACTAGTAAGACTTAGACAAGCGTATAGTAAACTTAGACAATTTTATGCTACCTTTGTTGTCAGTTGAAATAAGCAACTTTCAGATTTTGTCTCACCGTAATGTGGACTAGAGTAAATCAATAGATGCATTCTTTTGAAGTACCTATGCTACTTTATCAACTAGAAAGAAAGGCTGAAGATGTCTGCTCAGATGTTAGTGACTATGATGCCACAATGACTCACACTTCAGGATTCTATAGCGAAAACGTAGAATGATTAATGCAAATGACCATGTGCTGCAGAAGAAAAATTTACTTAAAATGTATGATTTCTTTTTCTAAGTTATTATATTGCTCTCCATTTGTTTGCCTGACATCATATGGTACGTCATCAATTCTGCCACCCATTTATTTCTCTGTCATTACAAGAATTTGTCTCTATATTTCTTTGCAGAAACCCTTCTGTTCAACAAATAAAAAAAAAAAAAAGAAGTTTTCAGATGTTTTAAGTAGCCCTATATATTATCTGATAAAAAATCAACTCCAATGAGCTAGTGCACTGGTAGCTTAATCCTTCTTCCTTCTTTCACAGGTCATATGCTCTTTCTTAATGTCTTTCAGCAAGATGTCTCTGTTGCTATCCTTGTTGAAAAGGGTCCTTAGTCCTTATTCCATCTCTAAACTGAATGATTGCAGTGTGTATTCGGCACATTTCCTATGCATGTCTTTCTTTCAAAAAACACAGAATAACCTGTTCTTTGTGATGTACAATGTAGGTTGTTTTTTTATTCTGATCATTTTTATTACTCTGGATTAATACCTTTGCTCAATGCTCACAAGCGCATCTTGACACTGAAGCAATGCACATACTGTATTCTATGTATTAGCTTCTTCCCACTGTGCTTGTATTAACTAGGAAGAAATAAATAAGACTTCCTAACTGATTTTTTTTTTTTTTTTTTTTTACTTTGAAATGCTACTGACATTCAAACCTCACTTTATAGCTTCTACTTGTGCCAGCTTTCAGCCTTGGCTCATATTCTTCTTACTGCTGAATGATCCTTACCCTGGTAACCTCTTGCCTGGTGGGTGTTAATGCTGAAGCTGAGTGATCTTCACACTTCTGACACACTTGCTTCACGTGCTTCAGCTGGACTGAACTGATATGAACTGATATTTTTACATCTTTACTCAGAATTCCTTCCTTTTCGTAGAAAGTCTCTATAACCCCTCTGCATTTGTTACAGATTCAGACATGAGACTGACCACTGCTGAAAACCTTCTCTATTTCAGTGTGAAATTCAGTGAAAATAGTAAGATCACTCAGGGTCAGTTCTTCTAATAGGATCAGAGTGTAGCTCCAGGCAAGAAAAGGAGTATAGCTTTTCCTGCGGATTAAGAGGAAGAAATGGTAAGAGAAAGATCTCTTAAAGAATATGGGAAGCTGGGTTTGGTTTTTGTTTGTTTGCTTTTTAGGTTACCAAAATTAATATTCTGGTTTTGTGTGCTACAAAATAACAAAAGCCCAATGCAGACATTTCACTCAATAGAGAGCTTGATGAATAGACAGTGGTAGGATATTTAAATGTAAATGGCAGAATCTCAATATGAGCAGAACATGAGATACCTTTCAAAGAGCAGTTTGGGACAAAGCGTGCTGATGGCTTTTTAAATTATCAGTCAGGCAATAAAAATACAATGAACATATACAATAATTTGAAATACATATTTTCACTCACTGGACTCATGAAAATGCATAATCAAAAGTCTCCTTTGTAACTTTAATTATGTGAGTTACCCACTGATGCACAGTTATATGTATTTTAATTTGCTGAGATTTTGAATTCCTATGACCTAACACTGGAATTTTTAAAGGAGGAGAATAAAATGCCCAATTCCATTGAATTTCAATTAGATTTGTTCACTTGACCTCCTTTGGATATCAGATATTGCTTAAAATAACAAGCTCTTTTAAAAGGCATTAAACCTTGGGATCTTTATGAACACTTGTTCTGTTTCAGAATATTTCAACACCACTGAGGCATTGTGGGAGAGGAAGGAAGGGAGGAGAGAATAAAGATGGAGAAAAGGATGTAGGGGTAAATGGCAAAGGAATGAATACATAGAAGCAACTTTTAAATAATAGATATTTGTGCGGGATAAGTATTATTCTACTCAAAAATGAACAACCAACGTTGATGAGGTTAATGATCCAGCACTAGAAGTAACCCTGGTAACATCAAATTATATGTGTGAGAATCACAGTGAGCAGTTTCTCTTTTTCTGTTGTAAGGTACAACTAAAACGTCAGGGACTTAAAACCAAACTGAACTTTAACCATGAAGAAGAAGATTAAATGATACTGAAATTAACAACCTTAACATTTCTCTTGAAATGTTATAGAAAAAGAAATTCTAGTAAGATCATTACATTTTTTATTTTTAGAATATTTCAATTAAATCACAGAACCATAGAATTACTTGGGTTGGAAAGAACCCCACAGATCATATAGTTCCAACTCCCCTGCCATGAGCAGGGTAACTTCCAGCAGACCAGGTTGCTCAGAGCCCCATCCAGCCTGGTCCTGAACTCTTCCAGAGATGAGAAATCCACAAACTCTCTGGGCAACCTGTTCCAGTGCTTCACCACCTTCACAATAAAGAATTGCTTTCTAATATCTCATCTAAACCTATCATTAAGGCCATTCCCCTTTGTCCTATCACTATACGCCTTGGTGAAAAGTTCCTCTCCAACTTTCTTTTAAGCTTTCTTTAGGTACTGGAAGGATGCTCCAAGATCTAACTGAAACATTCCCTTCTCCAGGTTGAACAGCCCTGACTCTTTCAGGTGATCTTCATAGGAGAGGTGCTCCAGCGCTGTGACCAACTTAGTGATCCTCCTCTGGAATCACCCTAACAGGTCCATGCCCTTCTTTTGTTGGGGACTACAGAGCTGGACACAGCAATCTATTCAGAGTCTTACAAGAGCAGAGTAGAGGGGCAAAATCACCTCCCCCACTGTGCTGGTCACACCTCTTTTGATGTAGCCCAGTACATCATTTACCTTCTGGGCTGCAAGCGCATTGTCAGTTCATAATGAGCTTTTCGTGTACAAACACCCCCAAGCCTTTTTCACAGAGCTAATCTCAGCCCATTCTTCTCCCAGCCAGTACTTGTGCTTGGAATTGCCTTGACCCAAGTGCAGGACCTTACACTTGGCCTTGTTGAACTTCATGAGGTTCGCACAGCCCACCTCTCAAGCCTGTTGGTCCCTTTGGATGGCCCTTCCTTCCAGTATCTTGACTGCACCACAGAGCTTGGCGTTGTCAGCAAACTTGCGGAGCGTGCACTCAATCCCACTGTCCATGTCACCAACAAAGATGTTAAAAAATTCCAGTCCCAATACCAAATCCTGAGGAAAGCCACTCATCACTGCTTTCCACTTGGATATTGAGTTGAAAATCCAAAATCTAAAATAGCAAAGTCTTGAAATCTAAAAATTTGGAATTGTAACCCTTGAAATCAATTATACAAAACACCAGCTCTTTTGATGTGGGATGCAGAAGGAGTTATGCACATAGTTTTCCATGTGAACTTATTTTCAGTACTTTTGGTGCTTAAACATCTTAGGAAGTCTTCTAGTAAAATTGCCACTCCTTAAACCTGTAAGACCCTATCATTTTGTTTTTTTCTTGTTTACCTGTGACCCTGAAGAAACTGATGGAGGGAGAAAAAAACTTTACTCCTCAAGGTCTTCAGATCCTGACATAAAGGTCTTTGTTTTGTTCCCGAAAAAGCTCCTCCTTATCATTCACACATCTCCATATTAAGTATTGTTTTCTTTAGCACCTCAAGTTTCATCTTGAAGTAAAACCAAATGAAAATGAAAAAAAATACTTTCCCTAAAGTTGTAAGCATTTATGCAATGTTTATAATTTCAAGAAGCTTAGTTCTGGATAAGAATATGTCTCCCAAGTTTACAGCAAAATGTATTATCAAGATAATACATTTGTTTCCAGTCCATCTAAAGTATACACTTATTGGAAGTCATACTGAAACGTTTTATATAAATAAAATATTCTTCTTTTACATATTTCAAAAATCAGTTACAAAATTTAAATTCCAGAATACATGAAATCCTCTTTTAAATAATATATTCCAATACATGGAGCATTAGTTAAAAAAGTACTAAACTAGTCCTTTTCAAAATATTTCCTCAGATGATTTTCATAGTCAAAAAAGAGTTTAGAAAATGTAATATGATAAAGTTACTTAGTTTGCTATGAAACACCACTGCAAAGACTTCCCTGTTAGTTCAAGGCATTCACTCAGCTTTCTTCCTTATGTCATGTAAATGAAAATCAATATTTACCCAATCACTCAAAGATTTTGTACAATAAAGAGTACTTTAATTCCTACACTTTACCTTTGTCTCTCCCATTTTTTGCCTCTGGAGGTAAAGACAAAATAAAGAAGACAAAAATGGTTTAACTTTTTGAATAAATCTTCATTTGGAAAAGTTAAATGTAAGAGTGAAAATATTATGAAGGACTGAGGATGACAACAGTTGCAAATGTTCTCACTATAATATTACTCTGCTTAAAAAATGTATCCTGAAAATTTAGTTCTAGCATCTCAGTTTCCAGAGAGAAGAAGAAACTTATGACAGAACATCACTGGTAATAAAAACCTGCATTAATTTATTGTGAACTATGTTTGTGTTTTATGTCTAGTCTTGTATATTCCCATTCATTATGATAAGAAATGTCATGATTTTCTCCATGCTGAACATATACACACACCCCCACCACAACCACCAACAAAAAACCCCACCAAACATCCCAACAAACAAGTTAAAGCTGATGTAAAAGCAAAAAACCAACTTCATCTCCTTCACCCTTCCCTGAGATAAAATCGATCCTGAAAGTAAGCATGCCTAAAGTAAGATTAAAAGACAAAGAGCATAAAGGGATGAAATTAGTTTCTTGAGATTAATATACAGTGTAAGGCACTAAAATTCAAAGAACAAAAACAGGGGTTACCAATAGATCCTTGAATTTTTCTGTAATTTCTTAGCAGACGAAGACTGTATAATTATAAAGTTTTAAACAGTCAATATCTACATAGTTTCCCACTTGCTATTAAAGCTTCCAAGATTTGTAATGGGAGATTAAAATGTATGATTGCTATTTGAGATATTCTGTGTTGTATTTCTCTGGTTCAATTTGTTGAATTATTAATACCTGTATAGCAGCAAGAGTCAATTTTAAAAAGTGATGAGATTTTTAATATTCCTCTTTAACAAAATAACATTCAATATTAAGTTATAAAAATGAATCTAGTGTGAATGAACAAGAAAAATCTCTAAAGATGTTTTCTTTTAGATGCATCTTGCACAAGGAATGCAGGAGAGAGGGGATCATGGTGTATGGTGAAAAAATACTACACAATATTATCAAGGCTGAATTTTGGTAGATGAGTAGGAGCCACATGAACTACTTTATTCCTCACAAGATTTACAGAAATTACAGTGGTTTCAGTAATTGCCCACTGTCTTCAAAAGCCTCACAAAAAATATCTGAAGATCCTTTTAAAATGCATTTGAGATTGTTTTGAAAGGCTGCCAGTAATCTGGTGTGCTGAAACTCAGCCTTTTATTGTCCCAGCAGCCAGACAGTTCTGCCACACAGATGCCATGGCAAAGAGAGAAGCACTTGAATGTAAGGAACTGGCTCAGATTCTGCATAGGCAAAGAGGAAAGGAAGATTAGACAGAAAATGTTCAGGTTAACAATACCTTCATGAGGTCTTAACAATGCTTATCTCAGCTTACTGAGATGTTTGTGTCTTTAGAACCTACTTGAATCTGGAACATAAAGCAGAAAGACTATGTCTATTATAGTGAAGAAATATACATGACAATATAATAAAGAGAAATAAAGCCAAAAAAAAATAAAACCACAGAATCACAGAATATGCTGAGTTGGAAGGGATCCACAGGATCATTGAGTCAAACTCCTAGCCCTGCACAGAACCATCCCCAGGGATCACACCAGATGACTGAGAGTATTGTACAAATGCTTCTTGAACTCTGTCAGGCTTGGGGCTGAGACCACTTCCCTGGGGAGCCTGTTCCAGTACCCAATCACCGTCTGTAAAACCTCTTTCTAATATCCAACCTAAAGCTCCCCTGAGACAAATTCAGGTCGTTCTCCTGGGTCGTGTCACTGGTCACCACAAAGAAGAGATCAGTGCCTGCCCCTCCTCTTCCCCTCACAAGGAAGTTGTAACTGTAATGAGGTCTCCCCTCTGTCTCCTCTTCTCCAGGCTGAACAGACCAAGTGGACTTCAGCCACTCCTCATACAGCTTCCCCTCCAGGCCCTTCACCATCTTCGTTGCCTTCCTTTGGATACTCTCTAAAAGCTCAATATCTTTCTTATATTGGGGTGCCCAGAACTGCACACAATATCCAAAGTGAGGCCACCCCAGTGCAGAGCAGAGCAGGACAATCCCCTCCCTTGCCCAGCTGGCGATGCTTTGCCTGATGCCCC
>JAWWMO010000043.1:27086556-27110258 GCA_035047845.1 Dendrocincla fuliginosa | reverse complement strand
ATTACTCTGACCCAGTTGTACTGCCAAGTTCTCCTACTGTTCAGAACTTGCACTTTGTTTCTTCCTTGCAGACTGAATCTCAGCAAAACTCTCCCAAAACAGCAGGCAGTTTTCACATAGTGACCCTTTACTGATGTCTCTGTCCATTCATAACTCTGACCCTTGAAAAGCAAATAAGCACTTTTGCTGACTCCCAAAACACAGTCAAGATTAGCCAGGTCATGAAGAATTGAAGGTAACTCTTTCAGTATCATGGTTAGGAATGTAGTGCTTGATTTTAATAATCTCTACTACTGAGGTGACTGTAAAATCAACATATTTACACTGGAACTCAGTCTACTGCAAATTCATTTACAAGGAAATAAAAGCAAAGGGCAACCATCTGATCATTTAAATCATGGTGTGCTGGCAAATGCTATTGAATAGGTGGTGGTGTTGATAGACAGCAGAGAGGCAGTAGGGAATAGAGCAGTTCATCAGTTTATCTTTTACAAATATTTTTTTCTGTGAATGTCTCTGGAGTCTCTTTTAGGAAGGATTCAGAAGAAGGAAGGGATATTTCAATCTTTAAGCATAAACATGGCACTGTGTGGGTTTTCTCTGAGGCTCACTCTCTCAGGTTGGATGTGGTAGCTACATCGCCTTCTCACCCTTTGCTGAGAAGTGGAGAACAACAGCATAAACTACATAGGAACAGGAAAAAGAGAGAGCAAGTTTTTGACTGTCCTATTTTAAATAACTATTAGGATTCCTCTGAGATGCAGTAATGTCAGCAAGACCTCCCTGTACTTAAAACTATTATTTAAATAAAGTCAAGTCGGTCTCTAGTACTGTTCTCTTTCAGACACATCCATAGTCAGCCATGTGTTGCTACAGTGACATTGAGGAGCCTCTCAGAGCTTTGAACCTTTGCAGTGGCACCGTAGAAGAAACAACGGGTGCTGCTGATACCTGTCTGCAGCAATTATACTGTCTGCAATTTCAGACAGGTTGTGCTGCTGTGTAATTTTAAACTAAAATTCTGAGATCTTAATATACTATAAAATCCAGAAGCCTTAGGTATGGATGTATCTTGCCTGTACCTTTATCTGGTAACTTCTTTTCCTTTATCTGGAAAACCATTGTGACATCAAAATTCTCAAAGACTAGAGTACTTGGGCTGAAGAATGCTGCAAGCCTACTATGGCCTAAAATGCTCATAAAATACCAAAAACTTCATATTGTGCTCCTCATTTCTGTTACTGCTAGATAAGAGCAGCATCAAAATTTCTGCTAAGTGTTCATATATGCCTCATGTTGAACACATTTCACCCACAAATAGTATAATCTGCTCCAACATCTTCATACTACTGTATTCAAATATTTTGAAATGAATAGATTTCTAAAGCCATCTGGAATAATTGCTTAAATCACAGAAACTCTCTTAAAGTACGTACATAAAGTTGAATTGTCAGTGCATATTGTGTTATAGCACGAAGCATGTTATTTACCATTGGCCTATTCTTCTTTTCATAATTCTGCTTCCTGCTGCTTTTCAAATAGCTTTTACATTCTTTCAATTGTCAGCTGCAAATTGAAAATATATGCATATCGATATAATAGAAATTAGAACAAAATTACATTAAAACCAAGCTAATTTTATTGCCTGTTGCTTTCTTTTCCTGTTGTTGCTTAAAAAGAAATATTTATGCTTTAGGCGTATGCAGGCATAAGTAAACCTGTTTATGCATGTGTAAACATATGCATCCTTTTCCAATAATTGTAAGGGGCATTACAAGGCCACAAGCTTTGTGAAAAGAAGAATGTCAGCAAGGAAATATATATAAATAACACTTATTTTTGTTTCTGAGGAATTAACAGTCTTGCAAAAAGAACTGGGTAGCTAACATGCTTTGTTTTCTATTTTTTTGATGTCACTAATACAGTTTTTCCTTGACTAAAAACCATGGGTTACATTCATTATTTAACAATTGCATAAAAATATTATCTCCATTGAATTACTATCTGAGGCATATTATAGAAGAGACAGGAACACCACTTACAACATAATAATAATGAAAATAAAATAAAGCCTTCTAAAATAATGAAATAAATGAATGAAAATAATATGAAAATAAAATAAAGCTATATGCCTTCTATTTTTTCTTTTTCTCTCATCAGAAACAAACAGTATTGTTTAGAGCACTGGTGAGCTGTTTGCCATTTTTGTAGAAAAATCTTTTGGCTTGCACCATAGTATCTTTCCTTTAACTTATGAGAATCACTTATTCTTCACCTCACTTTACTTGCTTGCTACTTAGCAATAAGTCTCATCCCAACCCAGTGTTAAGCCCAGCTTTCTAGCCTCAAAGCATTCAAAAAGTGCTTCAGATTCTTTCGGAAGGAAGATTCTGAAGCTAAAGAAAAATCGTTGATATGCAGTGTTATCCTCATTCCTGTGCTTGAGCTCACTTTGGACAATACTACTCCTCCTTTAGAGAAACTTCTAATATAAAGCAAAACCTGTTTACTGGATGTCTGTACTCACTACATCTGTACAATGGAATATTTTTGTCCACAAATTGTGAAGTTATCTGTCCTAAAACTTCAGAGAAGAGTAAGAATAAATATAGGTAAATCAGACATTGGTTAATTTATCCCGCATAGTAGCCACTAAGAGGGACTTATCAAGTGTTCCAGATAGAATCAATGTTGCTGTTTCCTAGAATAATACTTTAAAGAGACTGGAAGTAGAACACTGCCTACTGTCAGTCAAGGATTCATTCCACATGAAGTTTATTGTCAGAGAAAGATAAAATTTTATCTTCATACATGATAAACTTACATTAAGGTGCCTAAAACCACAAAATGAATTACACTTCTAGGCATCACCTTGGTGACAATTTAAGCAGCTAAGCTCAGTAATGACACGGTAAGTGCATCATCTTCAGAGCAATCTAATTCATATATTCCCTTTCCAGCCATTTATTATGGTGTTCATGCATTTTGCCTTTCTATATATTCTGTTCAAAACATAATATTTTCCTTCTAGCCTTTCAATGGGCATTTTAGACTTGTCTTGCCATTGTGGTTTATATTCTTTCTTCAGTCCCTTAAGTTTAAATGTTTCTCTTGTGTGTTGAATAGGATATTACAAACCTAGACAGTAAAATGCAAACCACAAACAATGTAAAATTCAACTAGCTTCAACACTTAATTCTCTTCCTCCATCAAAACTCCCATTTTGTTGATTATAGCAACTTAACTCTCTTCCTCCACCCCAAAAAATGCCTGTTTTGTGATTATAGCAAACTTTTCCATTCTTGCTATATCTGTTTAAAGTCTTATGCAAAATTATTTGGAAGATAGGCATTCTGATACATGAAAGAAATTACATTTTTCTAAATCATGCAACGGAAGAAGTAATTTAGTGTTCAAATGTGTCTAAGGCAGAAAATTCATGCCTACATTTCCTAGTATTACTGGATCTTCTGGGCTGAAATGACACTCATTTTCATTGTAAATGGTGTCTCTAATGACTAGGCTGGAGACCTAATGTTGGTCATTAATGACCAGTAAATGTTAATTATTTTACATGATTTAGATGCTTAGATGTTTTACGTGCTTAGAACATTATTTTCGTGGTTGCCATTTTAGATATTTCTTTTTTAATTTCTTTCCATTGTTTTCAATTGTTTTACTCTCTCCTTATGTAATTAATATTAAGAAGATGTTTGTCGATGATAAGATTTTAAGGCCTCATTAAGGACTTTTGAAATATAGAATATTAATAAAAACCTCTTGTAACAAGATGTTTAGTTAAGGACCCATGAAGCTTAGGGTACCTCACTTTAAGATATTACTGATGATGATGCAGTCTCATTTAAGGAAGTATCAGCTCAGTTCTGGTCAACTCAGTCATGGCAATAAAAATGAGGCCCAATAAAATCACATATTCACAGGAAAAAAAATCAAATAATATAAACATTTCTTATTTACTTTTCTTTCAACAAATGAATTACAGGGACAATACAATAATATCATCCATACACTGGGAAAGTGTGCAAGTTTAAAATATCTCTTTTGAATTCCTGTTTACTCTGTTTTCAAACAACTGCAGGCAATTTTAATGGAATAGAATTTCAGTCATAAAACTAGTCTGTAGGCTCTGCCTATAGCATTTCAGCCCTAATGGCCCATACCTGCTCATGACAGAGCAGTGCCCAATGGGACACTCATGGTAGGTGTTTCTGGACACTGTATTCTTGATACAGTCCTATTGGTTTAACATCTATAATTGGTCACCAGAACCACTGAAGAATAGGGCTTGTATGCTTATGGGGTCATGCAAGAGGTAAGTGAGGATTCTGGGTATAGTAGTGCTGCATAAATACAAGACTACAAGCTAATTAAAACAAGCTAATTAAGTGTCATCAAATGTACTTCAACCTTCCGTATCATCCTCTGGCCAGCCTTCCAGCACCATCTTGGCCACTGTGACTGTATCAAATCCCATGTTGTTGCATGCTTATCCTTTCTTTAACTACTTTTCAAGGTGGTTGCTGTCAGAGGTAGGGCACTGTGAGAGGCAGAAAAGTAGAAAACATGGATCCTTCATCTGACAGCATGATTATCTCATGCTATTTTCTTATGTTCGTTCTCTTTCCTCCCTGTGCAACTCATGCCATTACAGCCATAGCCTCTCTTTATATAACGCCTTCTGCTAAATGGGCAGTGACTACAGAGTTACCTCAGATGTGGTTGTTCCTTATACAAGGAAAATAAACAGACAATGTTAAATACCATTGTTAAATACCTATTGGCTAATGTTGACAAGTAATGAATTTAAACACTCTTCTTTTTTATGAACATTTATTTCCTTTATATAACACCCAAGAACATTTCTCATTACGTCTCAATCTTCTTTCAAGTTTGCATCTCCTTTTTGTGTTGTTGTTGTTGTTGGTTTTGTTGTTGGTTTTGTTTTTAATTTATCGATGCATCTACTATGTAGGTGCGGTCCAAATGATTCAGAATTTTCAGAAATTGTATTAAACCTGCTTAAAATGGAAATTCTTCCCATGGACTGAAATGGAAGAGAGCATGAGTAGAACGGTTTACACTGTTGTCACTAATAGATTGGAAATACTTTGTGAAAAACAGCAGTTTCTGAGAGACATGTCTAAACACATGTCATTGTACATAATGATGCTGCTCAGTTTTACAGGTATTATTTAACTGCTTTTTGTGCTGTCAGATTAACAAACATCAATTGTTCCACTGTCTTTTTTTTTATTTTTATTTTTTTTAATGAGGCAAAGGAAATATATCTTGTGTACTGTCAGAGAATCAATCCCCTATTTACAGATAGTTTCTTCAATAGCAGTGTTCTTACCAGTAATGAAATATCTTGTAATATTTTTTCTCTGTTTCTGGGCATCCTGCCCCATATGGTTTACTCTGTGTCCTTTGTCTGTTTCCAGGTCTCCTCATTCTGACTAAAAATGAGTTCAAGTCAAGGGGTTTCTGCGAGAAAGGCAATTTGGGAAAGGGATGCCTGAGAGACAGGTGTGCACTGAAAGTGCATGCACAGCTGTTAATTCGTGCATGACTCTCTTTCTAAAGTATAACAGTCCCTGACTAGAAACAGTTTTTGACTCTGTAATGTAATTTGTGGAGGCAGGAGTTCTTTGCCATTCTTGATCGATCAGCTGGGGGCAAATTGAAACTAACATATGCTGGGATTGAATGGTCATGCCTCAGTAGTGTCCCCCACTTTTTTTCCAGAAGGGCTGAAAGTTCAGAAATCAGAAATGTTAATGTTCCCTGCTTCCCCAAAACAGCCAAAGTACAGTCCTCTTGCTTGTTAGCAGAAAATTCAGGTGGGTTCCCAGATTAACTCAGGTCATTAAACATGCAAAGTCAAGATTTAGATCTGTGGGAGTTTTTAGAACCTGATTTGGCTTCTAGCTCTGGAAACAGACATCCAGAACTTTTGGGGTTCTGTCATCCCCAGCATTCAAAAAGAATTGGTGAATTAGGCACATGTATATTTTTTTCAGTTGTGATATTAATGTACCAGGCACTTGTACCCAATTTCAAAAAATGTAGAGCTGAATATGTTAGTCCATTTTATTGTGTTAATGAATACAGAAACCCATTATCTACTGATTTATCATGATGCTCATGGCTGTGCTATAGTTTACGACAATCTACTTGCCAAATAAAGCATGCATATTGTTTTCAATTTATTTGTGCTCCCAGGAGAGTGGTAAAACTATTTTGGTTAATAGACTACTAACAATAAGAGAGCTGGAGGGTTTCTAGAGTTTCTGGAAATATGTATTTCAGGTTGAACCACAACAATCACTTCTGGCATAAGTGTACTAATGTATCATTTACAGACTATGTGAGTAATTCAAAAATTCTCGGAACCACCAAAGCATTGATATTTAAATAAATTGTAAGAGAGCACACAAAAAGGTACAAATCTTTGCATTTAAATGTCATCTTTTTTCTGAATGATTAATTTGCTAGTTTAATTACTACCTTTCAGTAGATATTTTTTAATCAGTATTTCCCTTTTCAAAGTGTGTGTCTGTAGAACTGTCACTTCCATGCTTTCTGAACAGCCTAACCATTGGTTGTAACCATGACTTCCTAGGAGCAGCACAGCCTCACTCTGACTTGAGCCAACCTGCACAGTTTGGGGAACGTTTATGTAGTGATTAATTTATCTAAATTTACCTTTCTCTCCTCAACTCTCTTACTATGTTGCTGGGGTTTCTTGTGGTGGGAAAGCGGATTTCTTACTGCTTCATGCACCAGCTCCTTTCCTATAGCTGCCACCTTTAATCTGATCTGCTTGCTTTCCTTGGGGACTTGTGCTCACAGGGAACATGCATCAGCTCAGACTCTTTCCTTAACTGACTTACAATTCAGCCATCCTCTCCTGGACCAAAGACTGCCTTCTCTCACTTGCTGCTATCCACAATGTATAGTAAGAGATCTGCTTGACATAAACAAACTACTGCAGGGACTTTTGTCTCCCACTCTAGCTATATTGCAGGTGGGCACAATCTGAAAGATACAAAAATAAATGGCACTATTTTGCAGCAGCTCTTTGGTGTTTCCATGTGAGTGCTTCAGGCTGTATTAAAGTTCACTGGATTTTGCAAACACAATGAAATCGTGTTTCCCTAGACATTGCTGCTGTGCAGCAATTGTATGCTATATCACATCATTCATTTGTCTTTACTGCCTGCACATGCCTAGGGAGCAGTAGATCTACCTGATCTGTTGAAGAAAGATATACCTGGATGGCCAGGTATGAGTCATCTGTGCAGTTGTGCAGGACCTCAACTGGCAAGGATTGAATCAGAAACCATGCAGCTGCATTACTATTTTTGTGGCTGACTTTGTATGGCCACAAAGACGCCTGCTTCTAGTTGATGTCCTAGAGCTGATTTGCATCCTTTCACCCAGTCATACTGTAGAAACAAAACACATTCTGGAAAGCACCAAATGAAGGTAACCCATAGTCACACAGGCATATTTTCAAGACTTGTGTTATATTTATACCTAGTACAAACAAGTAAAAAATGTACATTATAGAGATCTTGAGGTTCCAGACCTAAAAGCTCTTGATAACTGAAGTCAGAAATGGCTGGGCAAGAGGCAGCCTGTGAGACCCGGCTCTTCAGAGAAAAGAAATATGCTGTTTCTTTTCCAAATGATTATTTCTCTTCTTTTTTGTTCCCCCCCCCTTCTGTTCCTTGTCTATTCTAGCCATATCAATGGGCAAGGCATTTTGTATTCAGTGTACTTTTTTCTATGCATAAGAGTCAATTTTGCAATTCATAAAAATAAATTTGAAAAATCAATGGCAATGCTGTGTTTGTTTTGAGACTAGTGTCTCACTGGTTGCTATTTTCCTGCCAGTTTCAGCATCACACACTGGAGGCATAAATATATAATTTTTCAACCACAACTAATATTTGCTTTCATTTCCATTCTACAGTAAGTATGATCCCAACTTTTTAAACTAAGAATTAGCTGAAATAAATTTAGCAATAGAAATAAATTACATTTATTGTTCAAGTTTTTAATTTTCAAACGTTTTCCTTATTTTTATTAATAAATTCCTACTGCTTCTGAACACCAGAACTTACATCAGTATTACTGTGTAATGAGTTTGCACTTAGCTATCTATATGGAAAATAACAACTTTAATCAGACTTCCCTTGGAAAAGAATAAGGATGACTTTAGCATCTAAAAGTAGAATTTGAAAAGTAGAAACTTTAAGCTCAAGTAAATTGAGTAGGCAAGTCTGTAACAATGGCTCATTAAAACTGACTGAATCACAGAATTATACAATTACTGAGATTGGAAGGCACCTCTGGATATCACCTACTCTAACTCCTGTGCTCATGGCAAAGCCAGCTAGAGCAGACTGCTAAGAGAGGTACACAGAGGAATTTTGAATATCTCGAAGATTGGAGACTGATGTTTTTAATGTTTAAGTGGAATTTCCTCTGTTTCAGTTTGTGCCTGTTGCCTCACTGGGCACCACTGAGAGGAGTTTGTCTCCATCTTCCTTAGTTCCCCACCAGGTGTTTATATACATGGAGAAGAGTTCCCTGAACATTCACTCCTCCGGCTGAACAATACAGACTCTGTCAGCTGCGCTTTGTATGTCAGATGTTCCAAGCCCCTAATTATCTGTGAACCTGTTCCAGGATGTCCATGACTCTTGTATTGGAGTATACCTTACTGGTGTTGAGTAGAGGGGAAGGGCCACCTCCCTCAACCTGCTGATGACAATCTTCCCAATAGAGTCCAGGAGCTGCCTTCTCTGCAAGGCAACACTGCTGGCTTCTGACCAGTTGTTGTCTACAGGGATTCCCGGTAAAAGAACTCTCCATATGGTTAGCCTCTACTGTGTGTACTGAGGTGCAAACCTATTTCTGCTTAGGTGTGGGACTTGGCCTTTTACTCTGTTGGCCTTGGTTTCCTGTCAGCCCACCTCTCCAGCCTGCTCCGAATGGGAGAACACCCATTTACTGTAGCAGCCACTCCTCACGAGTTTACATCATCACCCTTGCTGAGGGTACAGTCTGTCTCATTGTTCAGATCATTAATGAAGATATAAGACCTTGCTTTCCTGGAATGAGCCCCTGGAGTACACCAGCAGTGGCTGACCTATCAGGTTGTTCAGATGTGACTTCCCAGTCAGTACATTATGACTATTTGCAATCGCCTTCTTGGTGATTTGGTGATCAAACCTTCTTAATAGATTTGGAAATGGCTTCCAGGATTATTTTCCCCATTAGCTTTCAAGGGAATAAGGTGAGGCTGACCACACTATAGTTCTCTGGATCTCCTTTCTTGCCTGAAGACAGAAGTCTTCAAGTCCTCAGGAATCTCCTTCAACTATCAAGACCTTTCAAAGATAATTGAGAGTGGACTAGCAATGACATCAGTCAGCTCCCTCACTACTCACCATGGATCCATCCTGTCAAGATAAAAGATACATTCAGACTGTAAAGAAGAAACAATCTTCTGAAAGTGTATAAAGCACTTCCTTTTAGAAAAAAAAAATCTGGAAATTGAAACACAATGTGTTTTGAAAGGAGGGATTTTATTCAATCACAGCTATTCATGGTAAAATGGAAGTTACTATACCACAGTGCTTTCTAAAAATCAAGTTTACCCTTAAAAATTTAAAATGTATTCATACACTATACAGAAACAGATTGTATTTATACTGCAAAGACTGAAATTGTTTGGAATTTCAGGTTAGTGCAGAGTGCATCTGGCTTCTTGGTGAGAGGTCTCTGACACTGATAGGAAATGGTATGGCAAGTAGTGTGTGAACTTCTGATAACTTTTCCAATAGAATATAACACTTGGCTTTTGACCCAGAAGTGAGAAAGTGATTTTGATTTCCTAAAAGAAATTCTTTTTTCACAGACTGTACTGCCATAATTCAGATCACTGGCAGTTTTCAAGTAGGAGCACTTGAACAGAAGTGACTATTGAAGAGACGAGTCCAAAATGGTAGTTGATACTGGTTTGTTCCTTTCAAATGGAGTAAGGACATGTCTATGAACTCCACATCTGTATCTCTGCCTGCTGCAGGTGTCCTGAACTTCCTGCAACTATATAGGAGATACAAATTCTTTTATTCCCTGCATGAACTGCTACCAAGAATCTGTAATAGAAATAGAATGAACCACCTTGACATTATCAGATCAATTCTAATTTTGTTCTAGTCAGTCCACTGTCATTCCCTATCATTGGCCAATGTCAACTTTTCCCAATAAAATAAAAGTCTTAATACCTTGGGTCACAATCACTGAAATATGTTACCAGAATTTATATGTGTTTGGCATCTTATAAGCACAGTCCATGCAAAGTTTTCTGCTACTTTGGATAAT
Organism: Dendrocincla fuliginosa; assembly: GCA_035047845.1. Classification (NCBI taxonomy): domain Eukaryota; kingdom Metazoa; phylum Chordata; class Aves; order Passeriformes; family Dendrocolaptidae; genus Dendrocincla; species Dendrocincla fuliginosa. The sequence continues at coordinate 27,099,839 of JAWWMO010000043.1, read as the reverse complement.
GGAAGTCAGTAATGTAGCACACTGGATGTTTCACAGCTCTCAGAGAGGACAGATCCCGTTCAGTGTTACATAAGCAACTTCACAGGTTCTTTCATACCTGTATGTGTTCAATAGGGTCTAATGTAAAAATAAGAAAAAAAGTATTGGTCCTGAATTACTTTAGTAGTTTAAAATAATCAGTCTCAAATACTGTTCTAAAACTTCTTTCATCCAGCTAGGAATCTCTTTTTCCTTGCAGTACCATACTCTTAAGTAAGAATTACTGCCACTGAACTTGTCAATGATATACTGGAGTAGAAGTGGCATAATAAGCACAAATATCTTCCCAGAATGATATTGATCTTGAGCCAGTAAAGTGAAAGCATTATAGGGTTCCTAAGAGAAATACATGGATTATCTATGTACCCAGCAGCTTGAATATTTTCTAATGAATGATTTTCTGTGCATTAAATGTTGCTAGTTACCCTAGGATTGAAATTACCCTGTAGAAATGACCTTGAGAAAGCCTTAATAAATGAAGATACAAACACTGGCACTATGGCATCTGAAAAATGAAAAAAATAGTGTTCTCAATATGTGGCAGCGACTCTCCTTACTGCTGAACAAAAAGATAACTGCCACCAAATTGCTCAACTCAGCTCTCCTTTCACCTCAATGCAAAGTGTGGCTGTTGCTTGCTTTTGTTTCTTTCTATCACCTGGACAGATAATAAACCACACTTTCTTGATCTTTCTGCTTAATATCTCAGACCCTCAGCCTACTTAGGAATCATTCTCCTAACCCCAAGGAAAGAATCAAATCAGCTTGCTGCCAAGATCTGTTTGAGTCATATACACCTTCAGAAAACAATGGCAGTGCTTCCTAAAATGATTGATTCCAAGAATATTACAATATCCAGCCTGGTAATACTTGCCTACAGGTAAGAAAGACACCAAACATCCTCAGCATTGGAAATCCAATGACTGACATGAGCTCTCAGCAGTTCATAGATAGTGGAAAACCACTAGTCTAGCTGAGAAAACAATGCCGTACAGTTCTATATCATGTACACAGTGTGTTGCATTTTGTTTGCAGAATAATTATTCTGATCTCATCAACTACATGCAATTTTCATTTATTAATACCAGATTACCTTATATTCCATGACAATTGCTTTTGAGTTACTGTTCCCTGCTGAATGCCATCTCATTTAATGAGACAGTATCACCTTATTAGAATGCACCTAGGAAAGTGTCACTGTGGCCAGGGCACTTCTAAAATAGTTTAGACAAATTAGTATTGTCAAACCCAAGAGAGAGATTATAAATTCCCCTTTAAACTGCTTTGTGTCTTTCAAGGACAATTTACCCCCTGCAGATTCAGCTGGCTGATGCTTTAGATTATCTCATACTGTCATTCTGTACAGTATTTTAAATTGTTTTTTAAACTCAGATTTCTTTTGCATACTATTTCTTTATCTGTAAAAGAAAAAATAATATCACTTCAAGTTTAAAGTTGTTACAGATAAATACAGACGTAAATAGCATTGCCAAGGAAAGAAAACAATTTTAAGTAATTTTAAAGTATAATACATTTACCTGATATATCCAGAGATCTGGATCAGGTGAAATAGTCACCATTCAGGTTCAGTTTCATTGCCAAAAATTTATTTTGAAAGTAGAAGACCTACAATATATAACAATTATTTCCTTTCAGACTAAACTATATTCAAATTCAAGATATAAAACTTTAAAAGAATCCTTATTTCAAATAAAAGGGAGCTTTAATCATTCTTATATAAGAAATTCATCATGAATATAAACTACAGTGTCCAAAACACCTCCTGCAGTGACATTGCCCCCAAAATTTCAGCTTTTTTACATCAGACAGGTGCAAACTCAAATTATCTTAAAGTTTTTACAAAACATTTTTCCTCTTATAGCTTCTCAATGTGAGGGCTCTGCAAATTAGATTAAAAGGGGCACCCTTCACACATCCCACCTCACTCAATGAACTCAACAGGAAATGTTTTTGCTCCTTTCTCCCAGATAAACCTCCACCTGTGTCTTCTCACCAAGTGTGCTGTGAGTATCCCTGCTCCCCATCCTTGCTGGTTCAGTGTACCCTGCTGCTCCTTGGGAACTGTTTTCTTGTGCATAGTTTCTGACCCTGTGAAAAGCTGACACACAAAAATGGGATCATTTAAAAACAGATGAGGCCTAAAAAGATCCAGATCATTAATGACAGTGTTGTGTTTGTCTTCTGGACTTCTGTCTTTCAGTGGGAAATTTATCACATGGATAAAATTTATTTCACAACAGTAGAATTTGATGTTTGTCTCTCCCATAGCTAAAATTTGCATCTGATTACAAAATACAAAGAAATGGAGCTTGAAAAAGACACTGAGTATTTAAAGACTTGCTATAAATGTTTCAGCCCAAATATTTGGAGCACACTCATAGAAATTAAAACATTACATAGGAATATTGAGGTCATAGGTTCAATAATGTTTACAAATCCTAGTCTTCACCACACTTCATTTTTTTGGATGGTCATACTCCCATTTACATGTGTTTTTTTTTGTTTTTTTTTTTTTTTTTTTTTTAATTTTTTTTCCTTTATCAGTCTCTTACTCCTTTGCTATTTGAGACCTGAAATGGTAATTTTAAAAATATGTACCATTGTCACCAAGACTATTTAAAATTATTTTTGGTTAATGTTTTCCTTTGCCTCAAAGGAGGCTTTCAACTAATTTTAGTGCCACCTTAATCTCAAAGGTAGCTACAGCAGCTCTAATTTACTTCATATTATTGTGTTTAAATGCAAAATGAAAGCAAACTGACAAGCTTAGTCAAAAAGAAAGCGATCCTTAACCTCCAGAATATTCCTTCTGTAGCAAAAAATTCTGTATCACCAAAAGTCATTGCTTGTTTAGAAACACCGACATTTTGATAGCTGGTTTTAAAAATAATATGGTATAAGGGAGCACAGCTAAATACTTTAATAGTCCTGGGCTCTCCAAGAGTTTTGTATTCCCAAAAGTTCATTGCAGACATATCAATTTTATGCTGTGCAATGTGCTTGTCTTTGGGAAGAGAGATGAGGCAAGCTGGGGGAAGAAAAGGCAAAGGACAATAATACTTAGAAAACAGCTGTTGCTTGCCCCCCCTTTTTTTTTATTCCATCCCAAGATCACTATTTGCAATAAACCTAAATATTCATTTCTGTAACTTCATGACTGTAAAGTTTCCTGATAAAAGTAATTAATGTACCTAATGATTCAATATAATATCCAGTCTCACAAGAGGCAATTCAGGACTGGTTATTTTAGAATAATAGATGTATCTAGTTCAATCTTGTCAGGATATTTCTGAAGTCCAGAATGAATTAAGGAAAGCAATTAAATAAAAGTTAAAACGTTGCCCTTAAACCCATGACTCTTCAGACCAGTGAAGCAGACTTCTTCAGTGGATGTAGGCTTGTGACCTAGGCAATCTATTTAGACAGAAGGAAATTAGAAGGACAGTAACCTAGGAGTCACTGGTGTGAAAAGTGAATAGCCTGGCTCTATGAACTTGGGTAAATCTTTTATGATTAAGTCTAAAAATAAAGTTTTATTTTGAAGTGAAAGAAGGGATGCATAGCCCTCTGTCAAGTTCACAAAATCAAGATACTGGCTAAAGGATTGTTTACAATCATTTACAATGTTAAGGACTGGGGAATAAATCATTCACTTCCTTATAGTTTAAGTACCAGCCCACCTTCAAGACTGTACTTCTAAACAAAAATTTGTAATTATGTATCTAATGTGATTCCTTTCAGTCCAGGGAGACCTATGTTAAATGTTTCATCCCTCCATGAAGATTAGAAGCTGTATCTCGCAAAAGAGTCTTTTAATCATCAAGAAGATGAGCTGAGGAACCCTTAATCTGCCCGCTTGGTATTGTTCCACTTTGCCTAAGAAAATATGTATTTTCCAAAAAGATGGATTTAATTGCACTTATTAGAGCACTCATCCTTGAGGAGAGAATCAGGATTCCAGTTCCATCTTCCATTAATATTTTGCTAATTTGTGTTGGAGAGGGGAAGCTGTTTCTCTTCACCTCTGTGTGTGAACTGACCAGTTATATAATCAGTTTCTCACAGACTTTGGCTGAGTCAATATTTAATTACTCTATGTAAGCAAAATAAATTCAACAGAAAAAGAAAAATGGGAACACCCTAATTATTACCAGTTACTAGCAGCTACAAGTATGTAATATTTTGGGTTTCTCTATTAAAAGTCAAAAATCACAGAATGAGAATGGAAAATCCTGAAAATGCTGTTTACTTTTCAGCTACAAGATTTTCAAGGCACCATCCTAATTTAGTTCTGCTCTCTTTGTGAGCTAATCTGCAGAATGTTCTTGGTGGATGTTTTGTTTAAGCTCTACAGATAAGTACTTAGTGTGCTTGTCAAAGTACTCAAGGTAGACAGGTCTGAAACAGTTTTAGACATGACAAGAAGTTCTCTAGGCAGCTAAGGAAATTTAATGTTAGAAATTTACTTCCCAAAGGACTTCAGTTACCTTAAGCCTTAAGCTTGAGATTTTGGCATGTAATTAGGAATTGAAATTCCTGGAGTTACAGTGTTTTATGGTCTAGTACTGATATTTCCTATTAAGTGTTTTAATTCTCAGGAGTTCTACAAAAAGGAAAGAGCAGAATTTCTCTGGTGTATAAGTATTTTGCAAATGTATTGAATCTCACAAAATGTAAGGATTACCTATGAGGCAATGGAACAAATTGCTAACTCGTATAAATAATTAATAAAAGACAACTGCTGCTATGGTATAGCAGAATTTGTACTGTAATATTACAGAATGTTTTACCTTTGCCAGTAAAAAGTCCTGCAATGACACCTTTACAGTTATAGTTAGACATTTTTCTTCATATTCATGGGCTTTGCAGACATAAACTAATATATTATCAACAATACCATAAGATAATATGACAATATAGGAAATGGGATAACGTTTGGAAATAGAGGTTGCATTTAGATATTCCTTTTTGAAGTGACTGAGTAGTTTATGCTTTATTTCAGTGTAATATGAACATATTTCCAAGATAGTAGGGTTCATAAATCTAGAGTAGTCACTGGGTCTCACAAAAAGTAAGTGATATTCAGTTTGTTCTAAAGAAAAAATAGGCACATGTAGCATATCTGCATCAGTCAAGGTCATACTGACAATGAGAAGATAATACTCAAAACACAAAACAGAAACTTTGCTTCAAACTCAAAATTAAGCCTCGGGTATACCTGTGCCCCAAGAGGAAGTGGCTGTCAGAGGGTAGAGATGATCATGAAAGTTGTTGCAGGTTTTAGTTACACCAGAAAGTTGCACCTTTGTTTGCTCAGTTTTGCAAATGAGCCTTAATCTGAGCTATGAAAAACATCTTGAGCAGATGAAAGATGTTCATCTTCACCACCCTCACTGTTGAGTTCTTGCAGTACCACAAATCTTGACAATAGCTAATAAGGAAAATGACTAGTAGGTGACTGTTGAACAAAACGGGCTTATTGCTTGACATTTTGACATCTTCATTAAAATAGATTTATGCTAACTATAGAGGCAACATCGCTAGATTTATAGACCTGGAGTAATAAAAGGCAAAGTTGCTCTTTACTCAACAGAAGCCCCATTGTGGAGATTTATATTAGAAAGTCACTTCTTCATCGTCTGATTAATAATTAATTAACAGCATGGGCTCATTCAATTATTTCTTTCTAATATTTGCAGTCTACTTTTTTCTCCACCAAAAATGCAATCCATTATAAAATACTGCCAAAGGTGACTGATGTAACTGAAGACAAACCTCTTAAATATAAATTTTTTGTTCAGAAAAAAGATGCCAAGTTTCATACCCACAAACTAATGACTAGTAAGGACCAAAAAATTACTAATAATGATTGTCTTAAAACAATTCTTGGCTATCAACTATTGCTTCCTGAAGGCAAAAAAATTTGGATACATTTTTATGGAGATGAATAATTTTATTACTGGCATTATAAGCAGTAGTTGTATAAATTGAACTCTTAATAGGATTAACATGATGAAACAAAGAATAAGAAAATTTTGTCTGAATATTGAGACAAACTTCTGAACAGTGAAATCTATTATATTGTGCAGTCATTTCCTGGAGTACATTATTTTCATATTTTACTCTCAATGCCCCACAAGTGATGTTGATTTCAAGACTGAAGCACTTTGTGGAGTTTGAATTTAAACAGAGATGATTGGAAAAGAAAACTGCATACATTTCAAGCTAACCTCTCTGTGATTGCTTCTGTTTACATGGTGTTTTTTTATACAATACCCACTTACCAGGAATTCTAAAGCTCAGAATAAAAAATATGTCTGCCTGCTGTGGAAACAAATTACTCTTTATTTTTTAACTCCATTTTCAAATCACTCTTCCAACATGACACTTCTACTGTCTCTTTTCAAAACAGATTTTGACATAAAGTATCTCTCTATGTACTCTATTGTGCAACTTCATAGATTAATTTTTTTAAAAAATCTTAAACACAATTGGGAAAGAAGGACATCAGATACTGCAATAGTAGTTGTTCACATGTAATTTTCCTGATAGTTTGGAACTGCTGACACAGGGCATCGGAGAGTCTTCCATGATTCCAAAAGTCATCATTCTTGAACCAATTAGGGAGAAAAGATATCAGAAAAAAAAGTTATTGTTTCATTTGGGGACAGAAGATTCACCAATGATTTCATGGATTAGTTGCCTACATGAGGCAATATACATGTATATTGCATGTACCTATAACTGGACTTATAAGAGAAGTTGAGCTAAATTTCTTATTGTTTAGAACTTATTTGGTCAACCCTCATCCTGACAGATGGTAATGAGCAAGCAATTCAGGAACACCCCTAACCATTATAAGGAATACCAATCTTGTTGGTTAATGTCACATAAAGCAGTGTGTGACCAGGCGTAGCTCTTTACAGCCATCTGTTCTCCAGTGTGAGCTGATTATTGTGGTATGGACTATATTTTTTATATATTAAATATTTTATTGTCACCATGGGGAGAATGGGTGTGAATGGGAAGTAATTAATGATTAATTTGTAGTAAATAACATTACATATTTATTCTTCACAGATTCTTCAGAGGAAAACTAGGCATTTTAAATTCATAGAAGTATTGGCAATAAAGGGGTTTTTACATAAAATTATAAGGGACCTGAGGATAAGAGTAAAAAAAAATTATTGAAAGATACACTACAGATGCAGAATTAGAGTTATATAATACATTGCATCTCTTCCCATGCTATTCCTCCACAGCTGAGACTCATCACTTAGAGATTACATTCTTCCTGTGATTTTTAATACACAATATACTGATGCTTCCATGTCTTTAAATAAACACCTGTAGAAGAAGTACATATGGGTCAGATGGTCAATACCAGCATCTGGTCACTGACAGTGGCCAGCAGGACATGCTCAGTGAAGATCAGGTAGAAAAGAGGGATTTTTTCTCCCTTCAGAATTTTCTCTAAACCTTCTGTGATATGTGGGTCAGAAAAGCCCAGGGTCAGAAATGAAAGAGAATGATTTTATTGGTCTCTACCATACTTTATTTCCATCACCTTCATCATAGCCTGAACAATCCTAGTCATTCCTTCTACAGATGCAGGATGCCTATCAATAAAATGTGAATATTAAATTAAATGTTTGTTTGGGGGCTTTGGGATTTTGTTTTTAAAGTTTCTTGATGATATGTTCCTCCTTTGCTCTCTGGCTTATAAGTGCATGAACGGACATGGATTATAAGAAGAAAAAATAAATGTCTCAGCTTCCAGAGTAAGGTTTTACAGCTATGATTTTGATATCTGTGAAGTAATGTGTGCATATTAAATGCCCTAAAAGGGAGCTGTAGTACTCAGGACTTTGGACCAGACCTTTCTTTCCGATGCAGATTCTCCAATGGAAATTCAGTCATGGCATGACAGGGTAGGGGCTGCAGGGAGGTGGGTTGCAGCCTTCACCATGCCAGAAACCCAGTCTCTAACATGCCTGAAGATTTTTGTTTGAAGTTATCCCCGTTATTTCCTATTCAACCATTTCTATTATGAAATTTGGAAGATAATGTGGCATAAAAGATGAAATTGGGAGTGATAGTTCACCATGAAATGTTACCTGAAAACCAAGAAATGAAATGGTCTTCTGCAAAATCAACTTTATGGAAACAGTGCCTTTTCGTATAAAGAGGTATATTTTTAAGAGCTTTAAAATATCAAACTTTCACATCTTGTCAAACGTCACAAAGTCTATGGTTGGTTCAAAGGTTTATTTAGCTGCCATGTATTTTTTCCCTTTTATTTCCTTTTCCATCATTTTTGATTACCAAGATTTGATGAATTGTTACCACAAAAACATAACTGGCCACTTGAATCAACTTGCTTTTCTGACAAGAATGTCTCAGCAGTAGCTTTCATTCTTTCTTTGACGGATTTCTTTTCAAGTCAAATGGAAAGCATTATTTTATAAAGAAGTACCTTACTGTTTTATAGCTCAATTTTCCAATGCTTCTGGAGAGAGACAGACTTAAGAGTTGAAGGCACTTGGTACCCTGCAGGAGGCACTCTGCACAGTGGAGGACAGAATCATTAAATACACTACTTTTTATAGTGCACATACAAAAAATACTGGCTTTGAGCTCTGTTTTGTGCCTCTGTACAATAATCCATTTCCTGGTAACATTTTTACAAGTGCTGTACTTGCTATATTCTAATTGAGGGTTATTGGGTTGATTATTAACCTGCTTCTCCAAGTGTCATGGAAGACCTAACATTGCAAAATATAATGTTAAATATGGCTATTCTAAGTGGTTTCACAAGAATAGGGTTTATTGTTTAATCTGTTAAGGAATGTCTATTTGAAGTAGAGTGAATATTGCATTTTTTTTGTTTGTTTTCAAATACATCTTTAAAGTTTATTACATTATTATCATAAGAGTTGTTATTATTACATGGATCAGAACCAACAGCAAAGAGCAGCAGAAATGCCATACACTCTGGTCAGCTGCAATTCTGTAAGTAAAATACCATGGCAAAGTGAGGTGAAATTAAAGAGGGTGGGAAATGATGTGTATGCAGGTGGGAAAGTTACATCAAGACCACCTGAGGTTGTAGGAATGGAAATTAGTGAAATGAGAGTTCCATAGGCTAAGAACAAAGAGGGAAGAGGTGTTTTCTAAGGAAAGCAATTGCAGAAACCCTGCTGGGTGCATTGCAGAGTCTAAAGCCATAGATTATGGCAGAAGACAAAGAGAGAGAAGCCAGAGCCTGGAGGGGAGTGGGCCAGAAAGCCTCAGCCACAGAAACAGAGAATTTGGGGAGGTAAGAATGATAAAGGCAGAGAAACCCACAAAAAAAGCACAGACACTGTTCCAGCAATGTTTACCTGCTACCAGGAAACCCACCCAGGCTTTGCCTAACTATTCAGTCAGACAAACAAGCACCACATTTTTGCTTGTAGGCTCCTTTACATCCCAAATCACATTTTACAGTCATATGCAGCACTGGTGCCTATGGTACACTGAAAGTTTTATTTTCTGGTATGGAACCTAAATTTCTCAGCGGAGAAACTTAATTTTTAGTTTTTTGATGCCATTAGACAGGAAGGGAGAAAAGATGGCCTTAAGAGAGAATATGGTCAGGGAGATCTGAAAGGTGTGGAAGAGAAGACATAGAAAAGAGTGTACTGAAGGAAAAAGAAATAAAAGAAACAATTAGAAATAGAAACAACTAGAAATAAAAGCAAAAGTATAAAAGTGAATAAACCAATTAATTCAATTACGCAGCCAAAATAACACCGAAAAGACCACATGGCTTTCTATACCAGACAAGTGACTTCAAATTCAGAATTTTTCTTTAATTAAAAAGTATAGATTAAATGAAATTGTAAATAAATTACGCAATGTACTTTGTAATAAGAGGTAGAAATTTTGAACTTCATATAGGGGAAGTATTTTAAAATATATTTTGAGGGACAAAATTTAAACATTTTAGTAGAAAAAAGTAAAATTTAATGTTGATTTAAGAAAACTTTCAAAATAGATTGTGAAATGACTTCATTTAAAACCACTGCAGCTTCATTTTAATTTCTTCAAAATAATGCTTTTAAAACAACATCATCTTAATATGGCTTTGCTCCCTTCCATATTTATGTTGTTTCAGAAAAGTTGTGCTTGCATGGTTTCTATTTTATTTTGCATTTTGCAGTGGTTAAAACTGTCTTCTATTCTGGACATCTACTTTTTTAACATTCTGTTTGCTTTAGTTTCTTTTTGAAAGTGTCCCTTGTTTGATACCACAATATAGTATACTGGAGAAGAAAATAAGACATGTACCCAGGATCTTTATGAGGAACAAAGCCTACATTATTTTTAAATTATTAAATAAAGTGAGATAGACAGGAAAGTCCTAGGGTCCTCTTTTGTTACTTCTTTTTTTTATCCAGTTCCCCATTTCCTAGGAGAACATGTGAAGATACCACACAATGGTTGAGATAAACTGAGTGGGGCTGAGAAATGAAGGTATTCAAGAGTACACAGTGCAAGATCAGCTATTTTAGTATGTCAGATACAACAACAGAATACATTCAGAATGTAAAGGAAATTGTTTCACCTTGCTGAGAGCAAGTGTGTGCAGATAACCTCTGAGTGTGTCTGGAAGTGGTAATATATACTTGGTAATATATTTCGTGGAAACTGAGATTTCTAGTCAAGAAGGATATGGTGCAGAGCTGCTTTTACTGCATTTCTCAGCTGCTGACTGCCAAACAGAGGTTTTCAAATCTTTATTTTTTTTTCATTATATCATGCATTGTTTTGATGAAGGTTTCATGGACTGGAAGTAGAAAGACATTTCTTATTCAATAAATACCATAAGTAATATTGGGTCAGAAAAATACGCTATAAATTAAGGAAGATTTCTTTGTGGAACATAGTATAAAGGGCTTTAAATTTTTACCATCCTACATATTTCAGCATTTGTTCATATGGCATCAAGTTACAGTTGCAATTGTAGATTATACAAAAAAACCAGGACCACTCGGGAGAATAAAAATAAACACAAAATACAAAAGGAATAGACCTACCAAATACCTGCACCTGGAGCAAGCCAAAATCAGAAAGGAATATTTCATTTCTTCAGCCATAATTCTTCATTCTCAGATTTTATTTGGGACTCTGTAAACACTGGAGAAAAAACCTATGAAGATAATTTAGTCTTCTTTCACCCTTTGACTCTTTTTTTTTTTCTTTTTATATGATTTAATTCATGAGAGGAGAACTCAGCATAATAAATTAAACAGAATAGCATATTCAAATATATAATGTCTTCTTAAAACAAAAGAGGTAATTCAATTGGTTTCATTTATGCCATAAAATTATTTTTTTTGGCAATATAACAAAATATATTAAACAGTGCATTCAATTGGATTATACTCCATTAGATAATTAAGTGAATATAACTTAATAATAACATGTCAGAATAAAGGCAAATATTGAAAAGTGATGAGCTTTTACTTTGCCAGTTTCATGAGGAAATGAAATTTCATATGTGAAAGAGTGTCGTTTGTCTTAGGTAAAATTTTCTTTTTTGTATTTTTAGTTTAATATAGGGAGGAAAAGACACTTAAAGATATATTTTATATGAGTCTTAAAGATTGATTTGAGCTAGAGAGAGCAGTAAGAAAGAATGTCTCAATATATGATGTCCCACAGGCACATATATAGTGCCATAATCTCACTATATCCATTAATGGTCAAAATCCTAACGGCACTAATGTGAATACTGCCTGCTTCTTAAAGAATTGCTTTGAGCAGAAAAATTGCTTCTCTCCGTTGTCTTGTATTTACAAGTTAAGTAGCTCCTTTTCCACAAATTTATGAACTTAGTCTGCTAGGTTTATACTGGAACACCATGGAGATAACAGGACTCTCAAAGCTGTACCAATGATCAGCAGGAAATGTCAATGGGCTCACAGCATTGCTTTGGTTTTTCAGACCTTTCTGATCTTCCAGAGTCACCTCACCTTTCAGAAACTTTAGTCTGTAATACTGGACTGAAAGTCTCTAAGAAATAGCTTTGCTGGTTTTTTCTATTTAAGTTCCTGGCACTATCACTTTTTTTCACCTAGATAACAGTGAAGCATGTTTTTCAAAACTATTCTTACTGTTTCTTATTTCTGGAAATTAAACTGAAAAAGCTGGAATCATTTCTGAACTTGTAACACTACTTTTACTTCAGTGTTAGAAATGGTCAAAGGTTTGATGATTTTTTGTCCCCTACCTTCCCTGTAAAATTACTACTTAAAGGCTCTTGTGAAAAACAGTTGTTAATAGAGACTACCCACATCTCTACAAACAAAACAGGGCTGTGTTTTTCATGGGGGTTTTGTTTAGGGGTTTTTGTTTGTTTCTGGTATACTGGTGATTCAGAAAGCTGACAAGCAAATACAAATTCCAAATTAACCATACAATGACAAAACACCAAAACTTCACACATCACTGTAACATGTGAATGTAAGTGCCTACCTCTTTGTGTTTCTGTTCTATCATCTTAAATGTTTATTTCATTATTCTTTTCAACTTAATAGACCAGAATATCAAAGACTGAAATTTTGGAGCATTTCCCATCAGGCATGCATTTACTGGTGTCAGGCAGGTTTCAATCTCATGCTGAGCAGATGCTTTACTAATGTTTTGCACAGAGGTTAATCAAATATTTATGCAGCACATGAAGGAAATATACTTACATTTCACTACAGATGATTGAATATTCTATACCATTTCCCCAGTGAATAGTCACATCCAAACACTTTCAATTATTCATGTTCTAATTTGTAAATATTGCAAGGAGTTCTTATCTGTCAATGTCTGCTAGTCTTGTAGCTGAGAAGAAAGAAGAGAATAATTCCTTCCATGTATAGCAGATAAATGATAAAGAATGATTCTGTTCTTTCAATATCCAGGTTCAGTGTCAGCTCCTGACTAATTTAGAAAGTAATGCTAATCCATAAACATATATAATTTTTCTTACCTTCACTACAGCTGAAACATTCTGATATTTTTTATGCGCCTGTGTTTTGAAATGCATGGGTGATTTAATCCTAAATAAAACAAAATAATCTTGGGAAAGTAATATTGCAAATCACTAATGCGTGCAATATCTTACCTCTCTCTCTAAAATGAGGATTTTGAGCATTTTGAGGAATTTAAAATTGACAGATAGGAAA
>JAWWMO010000043.1:27061460-27086456 GCA_035047845.1 Dendrocincla fuliginosa | reverse complement strand
TAAAATTGACAGATAGGAAAATCAAGGTCCTGATTTGACAGAATCCTTGTTTAGGTAGTCCTTACTGGTACAAACTGTTACACTTAAATTTTGCTGGATTAGACAATAATATATAATGCACATGTTATTACTTTTCAGTATGTTATTACTTTTTGTGTTCTGAACTTTCTGTTCAAGGCAGAAGTCTTGATTTTTTTGCTAGGTAATGAACTAAAATTAGTAGATTATTTAATTATCTATAGATAATTAAGATAAATGTGCACTTAACTGATATGGAGTATTATGTGTATAAGTAAATATATATATATATATATAAAAGGAAGAAAGTATTACTTCTTAAATCTGAGCTGGCATCAAACTGGAAGGAGCTACAAACCTGCATGAGAAAAAAAAAATCATTAAGGAGAAACACCAGACTTCACGTACAGGTAGAAACAATCAGGTCCAACATTGTGGATTGAGAATTATACAGCTGGGCAACAAAACTGCAAAAGAAGGTCTGGAGATGAAAACAGATCCAAACTTATCGTGACTGAGTAGCATTACTGTGTGGTAAACAGGCACAGGGTACTATTACTGTGCCAAGTAGTCTTTTTGCTCAAGAAAAGACTATCTACAGATTTTGGTGCTATGCTCTAAGTAAGAAATGGACCACTGAGAGGGCCTGGAGGAGACAGCAAGAAATCAGCACTGGTCTGACCTACAAGACAGACTGAAGAAGTTGTAATTTAGGGAGGAGAGCTTGGTGGCTCCTGTTTCAACTATGTGAAAAAGAGTGTAACAGTAAGCCTGTGAAGGTGAAGAAACCAACTAAAGTGCCTTTTAAATCTGAGGATTTTTTACTGCATTGTAAAATGGAGTTTGCTTTTTCCCCTGAATCCCCTTTCTTCTTCCCTGGACCCCGTGGGAGGAAACCCCTTACCTTTCTAATTAGTATGCAAGCCTCAGCCAGGCTGTGTGAAACACTCCCCTGATTCGTCCATTGTTAACCCTTCCCCATTAGTTCCTTCCCCTTGAATCCTATAGGCTGTGAAGCCTGTAAAATGCCTGGCCAGGTGAATAAACATCTTTTTGCTTTCCTGCTCCTGGCATGTATGTGTCTTTTTACTGAGACCTCTGGAGACCGTGTGGCCAATGACCACGTGGCCCAGGAGGGGGCGGGAAAGGGGGAGTGAACCCCCCAGCTCGCTGTAAAAGAGCTGTGTGGAAAAGAGAAAATCCAGCTGTGAAAGTAAAGTGCTTCATCTGTAACAAATTAGGCTTATAGCAGATATCAGGAAAACTTTTTGTGATACAATATTATAAATGCTGTGAAATGCAGAAACTGAAATTTTTAGGAACAACTTGGATTAGTCCTGTAAGAAATAGCTTACAGAGTGCTGATCCTACTTCTGGCTAGAAGGTGAACCAGATCTGTACAGATGTCCTCCCAGACTCTTCCTCTGTAAACCTCTCCAATACCCTTACCTCACTTTTTTTTTTTTTTTTTTACTTTTTTTTTTTTGTTTCCTTCTCTTTTCCCTCCTCCAATTTTTATTTTTACAACTGATTGTTTCCTAAGCACAAAGATCAACAGTGGAGACTCCTGGGGCTTGGATTTTCAGAAAAAACATGATGCATCTTCAGCCCCGTGAAGTGGTTTGATTCAACATAATTTTTCTTTCTGATTAAAATATAGACTTTTAGATAAATTAGAGATAAGAATAATTAAAAGCTGAAGGAATGGAGGAAAAGGATGCCTAAATGGATCTCTCATTGATCATGCTTTAGCAACCTGCATGATCAATGCTTCGGAATACAAAATATTCAGAAAAATCTTGTGAAGTGTTTTGATATACTTATATATCATCATTACCTGTAGCAATGATATATTCAGGATGATATATTCAGGATATAATGTATATCCTGATATAGTGATACTGCTACAGTATACAGGAAGAAATTTATAATAGAATTACGAATAAAACCACAGACTTGGATCACCTGTATGTTATCACTTATCCATGCATATCTTCACAGAAAAGGTAATTATAGTTATTATATGAAAATTAAAAAAAAAAAAACTGCTATGCTTGAGAGCTTCAGCTTGTATCTCAAAACTTATACACATTTTTTTATCACTACACAGAAGAGGTTCATGAAACTGGAAGTAGCTGCTCATCAGTTTCATTCTAACTATAATAGTCATGACATTTTCTCATAGTCATGAAAATATGGTAAAATTTTAAAGTAGTTTTACTACAATTGGAATATTTGCTGAAGAATACAACATGACAATCCATAAAATGATTAACTTGCTTTTAGTTATATGTCAAAGTTCTGATACAAACAATTTAAAACCAGTAGCTGTGGAAGAGTATGAAAAGTCTTTGTGAAAATGTCTACATTTTAGACAGTTTGTCCAAGCATGATATTTACAGCATGGTATTTACAGTATATTAATTATAATGTGTCCTTTCTTGTTTAATGAATGGTCTTACTTGCTGATTGTTTTCTAAATCTGTTGTTTCTATCATTTATGGACTTAAGCAAAGAATGGATAAAATTTTAAAATACACTACACATTTTTTTAATCTGTCGTGGCTTTACTGTATTTCCATTTAATCTGTTATTTCATAGAGACAAGAATAGATCAATCTTATACTGTTCCAATCATACATTCTGAAATAAAATCCCCAGCTGTTTCACTCCTTCTGAATAGAAACACTGGATTTTTTTCTCTGTGGGAGATTTTAGGAGTTCACTCAGAAAAGATTGTGGATATCAGGCCTTCTCACTTAAGAGACATTCTATTTTCTCACCTTCTATCACAAAACATTAACTTCTTTAAAGTATAAGCAATGATCTTTATCCTATATTTACAACAGATAAAACATGGCCTAAGGGGTAGAGTTGGGGGAGAGGGGAAGAGAGAAACATAGCAACAACATCACATATTTTTAGTCAAATGATATTTCCTGTCGTTAAAAAAAAAGTATTCTACATAGCTATTCTACATAAATAAAAGTTATTGCTGTGATAAAGAATGCGTAGCTTTGGTCAAGTGTTATCAGAAGGATTTGTGACTGATGGGAGGCAAACATTGATCCTAGGACATTTTATACTCAGTATTCAAAACGAAGAATGCTTTCTGGCACTTGGATCATCACCTTATATCCTGAAAACAAGTATTCCTTTGTTGTTTTTGTTCTTCAATCTGGTGTTGTACACACCGCAGTAGGCCACAGACTCCATCTACAGCTGATTTCTGTGGCCCATGTTTCTAGACTTTGTTCATTCTGCCTGTGATGATGCTGAAAAACAGTTTAGTGAGTAGACAGTTTAAATTTTTGTTCTGACTCTTGCTCTTAATCATTCAAATCTGGCAAATATATCCAATAATCTTTTTTTTCTAAAGAGGTTTCAATTTAAGAAAATCATTTAAAGAATCATTCCAGCCATAACTAACAGATTAGCCACAAGACTAACAGATTTTATTTCTATTTATGATTGGCTATTCTAGATATATGTGGCTTTATCCCAAGCTAGAGAACACACATTGTCTTAAAAGCAACTGCATTAGCTGATCAGTCTCCTGGAGGCAGCTGCTTGCTGCTTACTGCTTGCAGAATGTTGATTTCATTGAAATGTTCATGAGATTGGGTGTGATATTATATTTCAGTCTTTTTATATCACCTGATTCAATTTTATGGAAGAGGACTAGAGAATGATTTCACAAGTATTCTGCCATTAGCAGGGAGGACAAGTTGGTGTTGAGAGACAGAGAGCAGATGGATCAGGAATCAGCTAGCTGGAACTGGTAAACAAGCTAGTGTCACAGCCTTAGCTCTCTCAGATGCACAGCAAGACAAACCCTGATGCACTTTGAGTAATGAGTCTGTTGGCTGGTCAGAACAGAGGAGTAAAACTGGTGAAAATCTACAGTCCACTTTAAGTAATTACATGTATCGCAGTGATATATGCCAAGATTCTAGGAGAAGAATCCAAATGATCTGTAGGTAAATTACTTCATGAGGACCAACTTGACTTCATGGGGCATATTTTAATTTCAGACTATTCAAACAAAAGTTTTGTTTGAATACAAATTAGCAGTGATGTAGAGACCAGAGCATTTCCTACATTTTTTGAGACAAAAAGTGTTTAACAAAACTAGGAAGAATAATCAAACAAATGTTGAACTTTTGGTTAGGTTTCGGTAAGTATTTGGAAAATGTCAACTGCTTCCAAAAGCAGCAGCTGGTATCCATGAGGAAATATTATGCAATTTATTCTGGTTAGTATTTATCAATGTACAAAATGAGCAAAATGAGGATGTTTCCTTCCTTTCTTTTACAACTGTAAATTTAGAAGTTTCCTTGCAAATTGTATGGCATTCCCTGCTGCAAATGGACAACACTCCTACTGGATTACTACACATTTTGCAGATATTCAATAAAAAAAGAATTACATTGATTCTGATCTATATTGCTAATTTGGAAACTGGCCACAGATATCTCATTGAATACATCTTCAATGAAAAATAAGTTTTGAGTTACACAGCTGAGATATTAGTTAGAAATTTTCAATTTGATTGATGTCATATCAGAGGTAGATAATGGCATTGCATACTAGACCTAGTACTGCAGGCACAGGCAAACTAGCTAAATAACTAAAGTCTTCCTCTTACTTTTCTGTGGAAGCAGACATATGTCAGAACCATCTATTGAAACTTTTTTTTTTCCCTTAGTACAGTGGCATATGCACAAATACTTCTGTCAGCACAGCTAGTAATGATTTATAATTAAAATCAAATCCTCAGGGCTTCATATACAACTCTGCTATTCATGCCTTTTTCTCACTTCAGTTACAGTGTCATATAATATACACTCTTCTGACACTACTCGTGACCTGTGAATCCTCTTCAAGAAGTCCAAATGTTGTTATAATGAGCCCTTCATGCTGCTATTCTCTTTCCATAGAATTTCTGATTGAGAGATGGAAAGATTTTTTGGGTCACAATTTTGAAAATCAACTCTTTAGTAGAATATAGTTAATTTTTAATGCTTGGGTTTCTTTGTGGTTTTTCTGACTAGCTGCTAGCGTTCTGTTTGGTGAATACCTGTGATTGTGTAACACAGGTTCTCTCAGGCTCTCAGCCTACAACATTGTAGACATTTATATCAGTAACAAGCACTGTTTGGATAGACCTTCCAATTTTGTCTCAGAGGTGTAGAAAAGGTTTTTTAAAGGATTAAAGGATCATATATTATTTGACTCATGTATGGAAAACCAGTGTGGTATGTTAGCACATCCGTGATCTTTCTAACCAACAATTCAGTATCTGTTCAATCAAATGTCACAACTTCTTTCATTTATTCTGACCCTTTGCCTCATTTTTCCCCAATCCTTTCAACTGTATCTAGGTCCCGGCATCCACTCCCCACCTCCAGCCACACCTCCAATTAATTTTTCTTGCCATGTGTTAGCTGCCTGCTCTGATCTCTTCCACAGCCATCTGAATTGTCAAAAGAGATGTGGTCTCCCAGTTGTGTCATCCAGGACAAGGACTTTTTCTCAGCTCTTCTGTCTCTGATCTCTATCATTATGGACATAAAAATCTCAGACCCTTTTGTGGTTCCCCTGCACGTTCTGGCTGTGTTCTGGCTTGAGTCTTGGGGTGGCACTTCACAGCACACCGGTCCCACTCCTCGCCTTCACAGCAAATTTTTTCAGTGAACATGTTTCCATGAAGTATAAATCTGGCATAAGGAACAGAAGAAAAAGACTGGAATCCTGGTGCATGAAGCCCAACAGCCTGGGAGAAGTTTTGTAAAATGTAATATATTTATGGATAGCAATTCATCACAACTTTGCATTATAAATTTAGCATTAATGTAGCCTTTACCTGATTTCTTTGCAACCACCTCTGAAAAGGTCTGTTTTCTTCCTGAATAATGTCAGTAACATTCACACTGACATGGGTAATGAAAATAAACTTATCTCTGATTTGAGTGTTTTTTTTAATAATTGTACAGCTCTGATCTTGCATGACTCCAGAGATCTTTCTGCAGCAACATCTCACAGTTTTGCGATTTTCTCAGGAGTCCAAATCAAAGTTATCCCGCTGAGCCATATCAGTTTGACCTTTGAACCTTTGGTTACAAGCAGCTAAACTTCTGTAAAGGACGGCAGTATAGTAAGCTTCTAGCCTCTTACATAGGAAAATAATGTCCTCTATGACTTTGGAATCCTTTCAGTGTTACCAATGATTGGATGGAATATCTTTTCCAAGAGTGGACAGGTAAAACTGGATTGGATTTTAAATTGCCTGTGCAAATCTGTTAGATGTCTAATTTAAATTCTTTGTTCCACACCGTTTCAAACTCTTTTGCCTCAGAGAGTCAAAATGATAGGCCTCTGAATGCAATTTATTAATGACTGAAAAGTCTCTAGGGGACAGAAACTGAAAGGTTGAAATTTTTATTTGTATAGTGAAGAAATCAAGGTAAATAATACACATTTCTAGAGACTACTGTACATTTACCATTAGATTTTATTTTCTTTGAAAAGGAAATACCTTTCTTCTAAGTACCTTAAAAATATAACCAGGAAATGCTAGTTGCTCTTATTTCTGAACTTTGAGGTACGGTTTTTATCCTAAACAAAAAATATTTTGCAAATGTGTATTTGAATGAGAAAGAAGGGCAGAGGGATGTAGCACAGTACAGTTCTCATTCTCTGAATGTTGGCAAAGCATTGCCACTCCATGTGAGTGTGTATGCAGGCATGTGCATAAATCAGTTGCTTAGGTGAAAAGTTTACCTTAGTAGCAGTGGTGCCAACTCACATGGCCAGGAAAATCAGAGGCTAACACAAAAAATGGAAAATATATTGCAGCATAAAAGGTCACTTCAAAAATTTCTGACAGCCTGGAACATTAGAAGGTCAAAAATTAACAGTACATTGTCCTGTTTGGTTCGACTGTGCTACTACACTCTCTCTATGGACTCTTTGTATCTAAAATAACTGCATGGTCTTTTGAAATCAGGCATTCAAAGACTGTATTTCCCATTTTATTGAGAAATGAACCAAGTGTAGCAAACAGCTCATTTTGTTCCAGAAGTCCTTTTGACTTGTAAATAGTTGAAGAGTCTTTCAATGAATACACTTCTGTTTGTGCCACTAAAGATAATGTAAGAACAATTGATGATCGTCCAGTTTAGGAAATGTGTGCCTAAAGCTTGGCTGTATTTTCACCTATGCTATAATAAAACATCTAATAAAACACTTCCAACTTTCCACATATTTTTTACCTGTGCCTAAACCCGTAACAGAATCCCTGCTCATTACTGCAATATCAAACTCCCTATCCTGCAATTTATAAATTTCAGCCTGTCAAAACTGTAGGGTTTTTTTCCTACTTGTCTTGTTTTAGAAAACTTTAACATATTTTATGAGAAAAGGCACTGAACAGATGGACTGGGAAAAGCCTTGTGCATCATCACTGAAAGAGATGAAGATATAGAACACATTTTCCCAGTTCGCCCCAATACTTTATAAACAAAAAAACTTCCACAAAACACAGAAACACCTAAAAGTACAAAAGCTACTCCTGACCATCTTTAAAGAAAGAATTTCTTGGAATCTGTTTTCTCTCTGTTTTCTCATCCTTATTTTGCCAGTCCATCCTATTTCACAACATGCAGACCCTGCACTGCAGAGACCTTTATAAATGCATCGTACTGTCTCCACAAAGACACTGTGAGATCCATGTTCAAAAGGATGTTAGTGTCAAAAGATCCATAACTCATGATCTTGAACAAGTCTCATGACATCACACACTATATAGAAAGTTTTGCAATGAGTTTTAACTGTATTTCTTAATATTTGAAAATATGTAACTCTGAAACAGAGTTGTAAAAAATATCAAGAAGAAATGAAGAAAGTATTTTCTGCGAAAGGCATGTGAATGGTACCACAAACACTTAAAAGCAAAACATTAAATCTGTGTGAATTTTTAAACAATTTTCCATTTCAGGTATGTCAATAGCTCTGATAAGGTATATGGAGTTATTCTCCTAAAATAACTTATATGTATAGTAATTCAGCAATTAACAGTGATTGTGCATTACATTTTATATTCAGAGACTGGACATATTTCAGTGTACTTCATCAGTTAATGCCATTTTTATTAGATCTATAGAGGAAATATTTGACTTCCATTTTACAAGCAGGACTGTTTAGAAAACAGAAACTTATTTTTAAGCTGTAAAACCAACATGACTTTTAAAAACACTGCTTAGCTGCAGAAACTCTGATACAGTCACTGGGAGTCAGGAAAGATCAGATTGATTCTCTGCTACACTTTGCCAAATTCAAGGAAAAAAACAGCAAACTTTTAATGTAATGTAGGTTATTGACATTCCTGTCTTAAAGAATAGATTCTAGATTTATAAACGCGCAGGCTACAGAACAGATGTTTGTCATCCTAGTATGCCAGGTACAGTAACTGACTATTGTATATTCCACTCCTAGTCTCTAATCAAGCCATCTGAAAAATCATCTGCTGAGATGAAAACCCCTCAGCAGTCTGAATCTTCCCGGTGTTTATTTTTGACTTAAAAGACAAGAGTGCATCAATGGATCTAATTTTCGGCTGATGTAGTAGCAGAAAGTTTTCTCGGGTTCAGGTCAGTCCTACAGACAAGCTTTGAATGCAGTAAACAGATTCCTGGTTTTACAAAAGGAGATTTTTATTCTTACAGAATAAGCCAGTTTTGTCACCTGTTTTGCTTTGTGATTTGTTCTTTCTGAGAAGAATTAATTAAAATGTTAAGATAAATAAATCCTAGGTCTTCTCTTGAGGCTTTCTCTTTTTGGCATTTGAATCACTAAGCTCCCTGTTGCTACAGACGTAAAATAAAACACAAGCCTTTTATTTATAAAGAAAAAGTTTATGCAGAAAACTAATTTTAACCTTCTCTTCTGATTCCTGTGACAATAGTCCCATTTTATACAAGCAGAACTATCTGCCAGAAAATTTCTCAGATGTAAAAAGTCAAAGTATAAATATTAGTAAATTTAAGGGTTTTTGTAGACAACAGAGCTCCAACTAATTTGGTGACCTTTCAATTAGTACTGCATAATTTGTTTGTTTACTCTTATCCTCAATTTCTATTTTGTTTTCTGTGTGTAAGCCAAAACCTTGTAATGCATCTTGCAAGGAAAACACAATATAATGCATAATGTAAAATTTTGTTTTATACTACTTTATAGAGCTAAATCTTATTATAACTCATGACTGTGGCTTATATCTACAAGGAAACTCTTTTCTATTAAAATATACTAGTTAGCATTTATGGAACATTTTTAAAGGCTTTTACTTTTTCCTGCTGTTGGGAAAAGGCCTGTCATGCTCTTCTGTTAAAGGTAATGATAGGCTTGTTCTCTGCTAAGAGGTATAAATAAAATATGTAAAGTAATGAAAAAAAGTCCCTTAAGAAGTATTCTGTGATATTCTGCAATATTGCATGTCTCAGTTTGAGATGATTTGGAGGGGTGGAGACCTCAGAGAGAAGTCTCCTTCCTCAGATTCAATACCCCTGGTTTTTCCAATGCAGAGAGACCAAATACATCTTGATGTAAGTGAAAAAATAACTCTTTACCAAGAAGAAATGTTAATAACAATACTGATAAAATGGGATTAAACCTGCAGATGAGGAGAAACTCCCCAAGCCCCATCCACCAGACCAAATGGAGGTGGTAGCCAGCCTCCCTCACCTGGACACACATGGCTACAGGACAGAGACAGGATGGACACCCTTCCATATGGTTCACCTCCCCCATGCCTGGAACACCAGCAGGAACAGTTGGAGAGTTATCACTGGCAGGAAACTACCAATAGATGGGGTTCAATACCAGCAAACACTTGCATGGCAGTGGAGTGAGGCTGCAGTGCTGGCACAGGCAGTTGGAGTAGGACTGTGGACCCTCCAGGTGACTGGAAGGATCCGCAACACTTGGTTATCAAAATTTGATGTTTGTTAGTCAAAGAGATGATCACGGTCCAGATGGTGTACTTACCATGTGGTAAGGAAAGTCCCACAGGTGGGTGTTAAGTGAAGTCTGAGTGTGATCTTTTATCTGGCTTGAGTTAGTTGGGAATGGGGACATTTCATGAGTCTTTGACATTCTAAGATGTTACAGCTGCCTGTTAGGTCAGCACAGGTGGATCCATTATACCTCATCGAAGAGAAGAATATATTTATGGGTGAATTGTCCTGGTGTTTCCCCTGAGGGGTGTTATCAAAACTAAGTCATTTCTGTAAGTACAAAGAAACACTACCCCATCTAGCAGGATTTTCCTTTTTCCTTATCTTGTTTAACATGCAGCTTGTAGCCTGAGGTGTCAGGTGAGCATGCTTTCTGCACATTGTTAGCCAAGCACACAGCTGAGTGAGTCATGAGCACCAGTAGTCTTTTACAGCACCTGGGTAGTCACTGCAGGTGGTCTAATGTTTGAGTCATTAATCACTATCAGTTCAGTCTCTTTAAATAAGGCAGAACACCAAAAAGCCAAAAAAAGGTCATATTTAGAGAAAAAAGAAGGTGGATGCTAGAATTTTTGTGTAACCCAGGACACTACTAATATCCCCTAAATAAAGACCATAATAAATTGGGAACCAGAGGTAGGATACATTTACTGAACTTTAGAGGGTTTATAACCAAGCTGAGCATCTTTCACGACTGGGAGAGGATGGAGCATTTCCGAAGAATGATTCATCAGACCTCTTTCTGACACCCACTTTAAGGTGAGAGCCATTGTACCCTGGCAGGGGCTATTTTTCTCTGACAAATCCCATATGTATAGGACTGTATAGGATCCCATACATCATTTGCAGGATGACTTTAGCTAAGGTCAGAGTGCACAGTACTGTATCCAACTACCAAGAAACTGTTCACCTCAGAAGATTTAAATCTCAGATTACAGATATCAAGCAGTACGGAAGGCACTGGATCTGGACCATACTGTTTTGTTTATCCTGGTCTGCACACCTATACTTCCTGGTGAAGGATGGATGTAGCAGCAGTCCACATCTGTAGGCAGCCAGATGAAATAGGGTTAGCTACAATTCAAATTACCTTAGTAATGTAATTATCACGACTGGTGGAGTAACCATGTGATGTTGCTGCAAAGGCAGCAGATCCCATAAGATGGCTGTGCTGGCTACGGTGTGTCCTTCATTGGCTGAGAGTTCCCCAAACCCGGTTCTCTGAACATCATCTCACGCTGGAGACTTAGTGCTGACTTGCATCCACAAAGTGCATGCAGACTGTGTATTTACAATGTACATATTCAGATCTGTCATCAGAATGATGATGTTTTCAATCTACTTGACTTAGAGTAAAAAGAAATGGCAAGACCCTTCCAATCTTTGTCCCTTTAACTGCTGCTATTCTTGCGTAGCATATAGCCTTTAGAAAAATCTCTTATTTCCAAGGATCTTTTTAACAGCCCCTTTTATGGCTTTTAGATGGATTCAATTTTTCCTCAAATCCTCACATATTGCCTACATGAGACCAAACCTATAATTTAGCTCAGGTCACTTCAGTAAACGTAATAGTTTTTTGTATGCAAAATGTGGAATCCCCTTTCCACCTCAGTTGGTTTTCAGTTATTACTGCTCATTAGTATTTTAAAATGCTAATAGTTATACATGTTTATTCTTTTGTTACTAAGGAAAGTATGAATTAATTTACTGACACTCTTTCAAAAATACAGTGCTAGACTAAAAAAGTCTAAGAAGTTTCAAACCCAAAGTCAGTTTCATAAGCTTAATAAAATACAAACCCAGATGTTACATAGAAAATTTAAACTATTGTTGGTGCCAAGAAAAAAACCCTATAAAAATCATGAAGAATACATACATATAACTTGACACATTACTTGTCAGTGAAATAAATCACTGCTTAGATATCAGGAAAAAAGGTATTCAAAAAGCAGCATATCATGGGAGCTCAAGGAATGACACTTATTGGCCATAAATTGCTGAAAGATGTCATCCAGAATATGTAACCTGATGCTGAACCTCATATTCTAAGGGTTTGCAGGTTTCACTTCCAGGTGTGAGAAATGTTCTCACCAGAACTCCTGAGACTCCTATGATATAATGAAATTGTTACTTCAAGATTACAAACGTTTGAAGATACTGGGTGGGCAAATAAAGAAAATTGATGCATCTTTTTCATAGCTAGTTACAAAAATATGACATCCTTTATATCTGAAATTCCTGTTTTGTCTTTCAGGGTATTTTCTACTATTTTCAGCCATATTTGTAAATCCAGACATAGGATGGCTTCAGAAGAAAATTAGACTCTTAATTTTTTACATGTATAGATATGTATTCTTATACATATAGATTTTTCTAGATATTTTCTGAAAAGTAACTTTCTGCTACAGAACGAACCAAACACTCAGAGAAAAACCTAAGGCATTGAGGAAATACAACAGATTGTCATTATAGGAGTGAAGAACTTCCACCTGGCCACTCTGTGTATAATGCAAGGTGATGTTCGTTGTGTTCCTGATGGACCAATCCACAATTACTCTGTCAGAGAGGCTGGCTGTTACAATGTCAGACTTTTGAATTTTCTGTGGGAAATAACAGGGAGATGAAGCTTCCAAAGGAATTCCCCAAAGAAAAACAGAAAATGTCTTCATGTCAGTTTTAGTAATGTAGATATGTGAGTTAACTGCAACCACAGTTTCCTCATATACCTGAAAGATGTTGGGGGTTTCATGACATGGGTTCTTTTCTTATCCATTAGTGTATAATTAGACAATATCTGACAGAATCAGATTAAAATTAGTTATTACCTGCAATTGTTCCACATTCAGTCTTTCAACATCTTGTCAATTTAGACAGAAATTCACAAGTGATATGAATTCAGCATGAACAGTTTCCCAAGTTGTTGTGAGAAAATGAAACCCTGCAGGGATTTTCTGGTAACTCAGTGTAACATTTTGAAAATCTCTGAAGAAAACACAAAGTGGGATTAAAAACAGAAGATAAAAGTAGAGAAAGGCAAGGACAAAAAAGAAGGTGAAGGAAATGTAAGATATGAACAAAAGATTAGATTGAGATATTGTACAGCAGAACTGCAGACAAGTAAAGATTAAGCAAACTACAGACAGAAAGCAGAGGACGTCTTGTCATTATGGGATTATAGAAAAGCAAGAATTGCACAAAAGGAGTGCAAGACGCTGAAAATAAGGCCGATGTTCTAATTCGAGTTCACTTCCAAGACTTCTGCTGGCAGCAGAATTAGGCTATAAATACATGGGGATAAATGTATACATACATACATACAGAGGAAATTATATGTGTCCACATGTATATATTCACATGTGGCAAGGAAAGCTGGAAAAAAATTTGCATATATTCTTACAGCATGATTATAAAAATGAGGCAATTATAATAGAGACACACCTGAACATAGTGAAAAATATCTTCATTGGGTTCTGATAGCAGCCTGGCAAGAACTTTTTTGCTGAATATTTGACATCCAGAAACAGTGTGGAAGAATGAAAAGACCTTGAAAGGAGACAGTACTCCATGTTTTTAGAATCAGTATTCTAGTTTTAAAGTAAAAGAACACACTTTTTGAATAACATTCCTATGCCCACAGATTTCCCTAGGTCTAGATGTTTGTGTGCTAGGCTTTCAAGTGTGAATAAGTCTTCAGTTGTTTTTGCATGGAGACTTTATCGAACAAAAGTAAGAAGCAGAGTTAATTTTCTACCATGGTTACTTTCCTTAGTCTGATGACCTGCTCCCAAATGGAAACACAAAAAATATTGTCTGTGGAAAACCTGTTTGAGAGGGTATGTCAAGCAGTTTGCAAGGTCTTCTGAAGACGAAAGGGATTTGTGTGTCAGTGCAAATGTCTGACAAACAGATTGCTCTAACCTTGATCCCATAGCAGTCCTCGCATGCTACCTTGCAGCTCTCGTCAGTGGGAGGCTGTCAAGCACCTCTTTCAGCCTTTGCTCAACTCCAGGGTGCCAAGGCAGCCTTCTTCTGTGGCTTTCCCTTATGCTCTGCACACCCATGCTCTCTGCAGCACAACAAATTTGCTTGTGGAGAGATATACAGCCTTTCTAAGAACGTCTCGTAGAAAGAAATTACTTCCCATTACACTTAACAGTGAAATAAAAAAAATCTCTCAAGCAGGATCCAATTTAGTTAAAACAGCATCTACAGGCAGTTTCTCCCCTGGGATGTAGTTCTACTGGAAAATAATGTACTGTACATGTAAACAACGAGGCACTTTTTCTGAGATGTTTCATATTCAAAAGATATCAAGAGAGTGCTCTGGTCAGCACTATCATACCGTTGCTCTGAAAGGGAATTGTACAAGAAATGAAAAGGAGTGTTATTCTAGAAATATAAACAATTACTTTGGTGTGTTTTTTATCAAGTCATTCAAATATAATAGTGTTTGAAATCTACACAAGGATAACGTTATACAGACACTGATACAGAGTTTGATGGAGAACAATGATTCCAAAAAAACCAAAAAATATCAAGACAAAAGAAAACCAAATTGATCTAGTCATAAGCTACTGCAGACTGCTGATTTTCTTTTCCTTTATTGTAGTTCCCAATGTGTTTCCTTCCTACTGAGATGGCTGTTATGTGTGTATACTTCAGAGAGAAATAATAAAAGAGTTGGTTTTTTTCTGTTTGAAAAACAAAGCTTTTCTGGTTTTATGTGCTGCATTACTGAGTAGGAATAGGAACAGACAGCAAAACAAATGTGTGTTCTGAGTAGCCATCCTGAAACGTACTGCAGCAGGACAGTCTAGACCAATAAACTATACTGTCTGTAAGGGAAAACAAAACCACTGAAGACATCAGATCTGATTTCTTAAAAAAACACCTCTTGAAAACGATAGTGTCCTGAAGTTTCCACTACTGTTTCCTCTCCATATTATTGCTATTTGAAGTTCACCACCTGTAATAGCTTTGATGATTATGTCACATCCTTGGTTATTGTACATACAAGACAGGATTTTTTGAATGTAATGCACAAAACATCTGAAGGTTCCATTTTATGTCAAGGGAGTAAAAATAACAGACCAAAGCACATACATCCATAATTGCCCTTGGAAATCTTGCTCCAGTGAAAATTGTGTTTCGATATTTGAAACGTTTGTATTGTACGGACATTTATTTCAATGCAGGTTTTCAGTGTGTTTTCCTCTTCACATTCCATTTGTTGGCACAGAACCTTCCACTGTCAAAAATATTTCACAATCAACACACTTCTTTTCAATATTCCAGGGTGAAATCAGATATCTGTACAATGTCTCTCTTAAATGAAAGCAAACGTAAAAACATAAATAAAACACAAAGAAATTGAAACAGCTTGAAAAAATTGGTGATATTAACAACTCAGATGCTTGAACTTTTTATTTCAAACAATTTAATCCATGAAATGTTCTGGTAGAAAACTGCTCACAGCTGAACATGATTTTAAAAAGCTGTTCATTTATTTTCAAATTCAAAAGATAGGTGTTACTAGAATATTTGTGTTACGGATTAAGTGCCTACTTATTAGCTGTAATCATAGACAAAGGGTAAAGGATGCATTGTTCTTGGTTGTGAATATTCATACATTTGCGCCACTAGACAAGTTTTCTAAAACCTTCTTCTCTCTTGCTATTTTCATGATAAAAAAATTGTGACCACAGATAGTTTGGGGTCCAGTTTTGTTTCTGCATCTGTTTGAGAGAAATGACCTGGTTATTCAAATAAATGTCTTTGATTAGTACTTAAAACTAAAGTCAAAATGAGATTGATTTCATATGAACTTTACCAAGCAGAAGAAGTTGTGTAGCTGAACCTGTTCTCACAGCTGTGATGACTCGTATTTTCATCTGTTTGTAACATAGAATATCATAATACATTCTACTTTCTGGCTACTGAAGGGCATACAGCACAAATGGACATAGGAGCGTCAAATGGAAAAGATCAGCTGGGAAAAATCAGCTAAGCATTATATTATTCTGAATTGTCAAATATCAGTAAAATTTAACCACATTGAAAAATACTGCATTTTTTGCTATTCATTTTTTCTACTTCTTGCAGGTGAAGGAAAAGAAAATAAAAAGCAAGCCTAGAATGGGGGGAAAGGTGAGTTTGGTTTGTTCATCTGCTATAGCAACTGGACGTATATGTGACTTCAAATTTATGATAAAAAGCTTTGCTTGGAATTAAACTGATAGCTACTTAAAGACAGGCCATTTTGTTTAGCATTGATACCTGATAGACTGAGCCAGCTGAAGGCAGAACGCTGACATTTGTCTGTTGATTTAATTGATCAGATTAAGCAGAAAGTGATATGAAGAAAGAAAGGTATACTACAAACTGTATAAACAGCCAGGGCTCAGCCACCAGCTATCATTTAGACTTCAGCCCATAGCAACTTTCACCCAGTGTGTAAGTTCTTTCCAAACACTTGAGGTAAAATATATTTCCTGAAAGGCTTTGTTCATCAAAGCAGTGTCTTCAGAGGCCTCACAGACATACTGGTAAAAGGATGTCTGATTTCACTTGAAGTGTCTAGAAGTTTCTCTAGTGACCACTAAAACATTTTCATTTGAAATTGAAACCACTTGAGTAATAATTAAGAAATAATGGCAATAAAGTTGCTAATAGATTTTTCCCTTAGAAGTTTGAATTGTGAGTTTTGGTCGTTTATGTCTTCTTTTGGTTTGGGGTGGGTTTTAAACCCTGTCAGACTGCCATTTTTTTTTTCTTTTTCTTTTTTCTTTCTGGACTCACACAGCTGCTATACTAGTAAAAGTGTGTCTTCGTGAGGATAGAAGTACAGGAGCCCTGATTAGCTACTCTTGCTCATTCAGCCTTTCAAGAAGTTGTATCACCCTTTGTTGTATAGCAAAATGAAAAGCAGGGAATTCTTTTCTGTCACAAATAGGAGCACTTTACATCAAGGGAATGCTTGTAAAGTCTCCTTACCTGGAAAAGACTAACAGCAGGTCATATTATGAAATCGGATTTTTTTTCTCTTGGTTTGTTAAAGTCATGGATGCAAATCAACATTTCAGAAAAGTAATATGAGAGACAGCAGAAGATTATGTTCTAGAATGGGTGCCATAAATAAAAGAGTATTCTCAGTTAATAAGGAGCTTGTACTTCAGTGTCTTGTTGGATCAAAGACCTCTTAAATGACTGGTTTTGGGAGGGTGATCGGCAAAACCCTAGTCAGTCAAACTTGAAAATCATAAATCTTGTCCAGAGTAAAATAGGAACAAGTGGAAAAGGCAGGCGGAGAGTATGCTGAGAGCCCTGAAAATGTTACAGATAGTGCACAAGGAAATATGAAAAAGGTTATTATTAAATCAGTGTAAAAATTTGAGAATGGTTGTGTTTACTTTTACCTAGCTTTCCTGGGAAAAAGATAATGAGAAATGGCTTGATCTGCAATAAACTGAGGAGAAACTAGGATGTGTAGTAAAATATTTCAGTATATCTTAAAGGTCTTCATGTGAAAAACTTCATACAGGAAGCACAGAAAAGAGCAACAGAATGCCTGTGTAAGCCTTAGCTAGGTTAGAAAGAGAGAAATTTAAAATTAACTTGAAGAATGATAATACTGACATTTTTCTGCGATGCTATTAATTATTACTATGACTTTGGAACTGTGTATACAATATGATAATACTCAAAATTTAAGTTTTTAAGTAGGCTTTTCTTCACCTTTGATACTTGTCAAACCTGTTTTAGTATTCTAATAATTTATAAAAATAAAAGTGCAAATGACTGCAGATAAGGAGACAAAAAAGAAGATAAAATATTATTCTAGAATATTAAATTATATTTCTGGACAATTTCTCATATGAAAAGAAAAAAGAATGTTGTAATCATAAAAATTGAATGTCACTTTGATTCTCTGGTGATTACAGTAATATTGCAAGAAATAGCCTGAGAGTTTTGTTCTAAAAAAAAAAAAAAGAATCCTAAAAATCAGTGTAATGATGTGAAAAATTAAGATGTAAAAAAAGTAGTACAAGTCTTGTATAGGTGACTAGTATTGTTTGTTTATGAACTCTTGTCCTAGTCTGCAATAAACCCATCTCTGGAGTCACATAATCTTCTTGCACAATGCCTAACAGTTGTTTAGAAATATTTCAAGATTTGTGATTACTGTTATGGTTCACAGTGTGATTTTTTTCCCTTTGCACAACACAGTGAGTTATACTGTCTGTCATGTGCTGTCTGTTTTAACTCCTTACATACTAATATGATTACCTTTGTTATTTTCACATAGCTGTGCAGCATGCAGAAACTGCCCCAGATCTACGGTTAAAGTCTTCAGGGTTAATGGCTTCAAATCATCTGTACCTTTCCCTACTCTATCATTTTATACTCCCTACCTTATTTGAATCTACCTGAATATTAGAAAATGTTAGCTATGAATCTCAAACTCTAAAGCCTTTAAGTGCATGTTCATCTTTACTACTAATAAAATATATTTTAAGGATTATTCAGTATTGTGGACAGAAATCACATATCATTTAAAAATATGTTCAATTAAACTAAAAATTTACAATGGAAAACTCAATAAATTCTACATCTTTTTGAAGGGCAACTAGGTAGAAGAGTCAAATAGCCTCTAAGAGTAATTTTTAATATATGTGAACAGGAGGTTGAATGGTATGCAGATGACTTCTGTGGATTACCAGCAGTGCATTTATTACTTTGAAAACAAAAGACTGTTCTTGACTGATGGCCAAATTCAAATAGAACCTCTGATACACATCTAGCTATGTGTGACAAAATGAGCTAGATATAAAAACTAAACATTTCCCAAAAGGTAATTTGAGATGAATGAATGGCTCCAGTCACTTATCTCATTGAGTCAAGTGTTGTAAAATCAGATTTGTGTTCAGATTTTGTTAAATAGTTTTTAAGCAATGCAAAACCTCTTCTTCGAATTGTTAGAGATGTTAAATATTCAAAATGCATTTACACATGCTGTAAAAGAATGTAAACATTCATGTAACTACGGTAGTAAGCTAATAATAAAACCACATAAAGGGAGGTCTTTGAATCACAATGAAGGTAAAGAGACCTTGTGAAGGCTTTAAGTGCATTTTAGTAAAGTATAAAAATAACAGACTAAATTTGGTACTACATATTGTGTGATATTTAAGTTGTCAGTCACAGATCGCAGGATTAAATTTATTATCTATATATACCTTACCTATGTCCTAAAATCATAGAATGGCCTGGGTTGGAGTGGACCTTACAGGTCCACTCCACTTAAAGTTGTTGACTGCCTTGCCATGGGAAGGGACACTTTCTAGGTTGCTCAGAACCCCATCACAGAATCACAGAATCAAGTAGGTTGGAAAAGACCTCTGAGATCATTGAGTCCAACCTTTGACCTAACTCCACCTTGTCATCTAGACCATGGCAGTAGCATCCAACCTGGCCTTGAACATCTGGAGGGATGGGATATCCACAACTGCTCTGGGCAACTTGTTCCAGTGCCTCACCACCCTCACAGTAAAGAATTTCTTCCTCATATCAAATCCAAACCTACTCTCTTTCAGTTTGAAGCCATTCCCCTTTGACCTGTCACTACATGCTTTTGTAAAACGCCCCTCTCTGTCTTGTATGTTCCCTTCAGGTACCGGAAGGCTGCAATTAGGTCACCCCAAAGCCTTCTCTTCTCCAGACTGAACAAACTCAATTTCCTCAGACTTTCCTTGCTGAAGAAGTGCTCCATTGTCTGATCATCGTGGCAGCCCTCCTCTGGACACACTCCAACAGGTAAATGACCTTATATATCTGTATTTACATATATGGTATATGCACAGAGGTATATTTTAAAAAAGCCAAATCCATCCCATAGCAAAATGACTGCCTGTGATAATTAAAAAAACCCTCCCTCAACATAAACTGGAGGAAATGGTTGTCAAATATTGACAAATGCATAAAAAAATTTTCACATATTTTGAGTGACAAATATATAAATATTTGGTTAATGAACTGAAGACTGCCAAGTCATGTAAGCTATTAATTTAATATAGTTTAACCTGATCTTTTGCAGCTTAATATTCTACTGAGCACCATCTTTTAATTTAAATTTATCAAACAGCAAATTTTTAAGAAGTATAATCTAGGTAAAGCTGTTTTCTTTTCAAATAACAGATTTCCCTAGTAACTTGTTAAATTTTGTCATGCTTTTAAATACATGATCTGACCCATAGGTACTCAACATATTTGTACAGTCTTACCTGAAGTGTATTAGAATATGTTTAAATAAAAGTGAAATTTCTATCACATTTGAGGTGTAGTGTTTAAATACTATTTAAGGAAAAAAGTTACATAAAAAGCAAAAAACACCCTGAATAAGACTGAGTGTAAGGTCAGATTTAAGATCTCTACACATAATAGAAATTCTAACTTCCTCCAAATGTGTTCTATGAGAATTAGAAAAAAATTATACAAACCCGGAAACCACCTTGCTATGAAAGGATATTTGTTTCATTTTCAGTCTGTGATTTTTAATATAAATATTTGATGAATGTATTATTAAAATATTCAGCTAATGAAATAAACTGATGAAAGCACCACAAAAACTGTGCTTAATACTAGCTAAATTAAATGGAAGCATTTACCTCGGATATTATATCAGTCTTTAGAGAGGTTTCATACTTTACACTTTTTACAGCTATTGAAAGCATCATTATTATGAGTGTTCATGACTGTTTTATTAAACAGGATGATATAACTGGGGTGGGAATAAAAACCAGTCTGTTACCTAGAAAATGTGCTTCACACAAGGGCCTGATTTATCTTTATTCACACTCAGCAGAACCTACTATAAATGTTAAGTGTTCTAGTATTTAAAAGAAAATAAGCAATGTTTGCAGCCATCAAAAAAGATTCAGTTTTACTTTCTAATAACCACTGTGTTGTGACCTAGAATGAAATGAGAGAAAAATATCACCACAGGTGACCACTTCAGATCTCTTCCTAGCTTTGCCTAGACCATTTCTGCCTAATCTTTGCCTAAAGAAGTGTTTTAGCAATGTCTGTTGACAGAGATGTAGAAGGAAAAGTAGAAGTGGGAAGTTTATCATCAGTCACTATAGATGAATATTTTGAAAGTTCTGTGCTGTTATTTTTGAAACTGCTAGAGGAGGAATTGTGCAACATTCTCTATTTCAACATTTATTGAAACTTTGCTTAGAAGATTTCTTTTAATATCTAATTTAAAATGTAACAGCAAATTAACCTAATTTTCCCCATACCTTTCTCATGTACAACAAAATGTACAATGTTTAAGATATTATTCTTGCTGACTTCAAGACTCCTTCCATTTGTTTTATATTTTCTTTAAAGAACAGGTTTTAGTGAATGCAGGATACCAGATCAGGTTACTTCACTACCAGGCAGAACTCTCTGTATTTCACATTCAACATCTTGGCATTTTTTTTTTTTTTATGTGTCCTATTGACTTTATGATCCACTCTGGTGTCAGTTTCTTTGCTGCCACACCAGCCATAACTGGTACCTAACTTTCATTTGTGTCAGCTACTGGATTTCTCTTTCTTCAACCAAAGCTTATCTTTTATTTTATACAGTTTGAGTAATTTTTGGACTGTGAATATTTTGGAAGCCATTTTAAGTTCTGTGCAGTACTTGCAATGCTTTCCATCTCAAAATTGTTGGCCAAACATATCACCCTTCTGTCAGGTACAGGTGGAGTGTGGCTAAATATCTAATTATTTCTCTTTAAAAAAAGTACAAATTCAACTTCCAATTCCTACCTGGAAGCTTGAGCAGCTAAATGGTATACCCAGGTTGCATAAAATGTAAACATTAATAGATAAAAGATACCAATATACCTATAATCCATTGCTGGGATACGCCTGGCATGCTAAGCTGTGTGGAAGAAAAGGAGAGGAGAAGAACAAGTGAAGACCAGCATTTAACGAGGAACAATCGGGATAATATATGGACTAGTGGGTTTTAAAAGTGTTATTGTTCTAATACTGTAGACAGGTACCTGTAAAGTTAGAATAGTTATAGTTCTACTTGCACTATGTTCACATCATACAATTGTTCCGATTGGTTGTTTTACCCTTGTTTCCCCATTGGCTAGCCGGTGGGGCATTGCACCACCTTACAAGGCTAGCCACTCCCCAGTTTTCCCTTGTTTGTCACGATCCCTCCTTCCCTTTCCTTATGTGTCACATTCCACCCTAACTCCACCCTTAACGCCTCCCAAGTTCCAGAACCCTCTACCCTCACCCTATAAAAGTCTGCTGCACCCCTCAATAAAGGTCCATTCCTGCTACACCCTAATTGGAGTGCATCGTCCCTTTTATCCCTTGCTGGAACACGACAATCAATAAATCTAGAGACTAAAAATTAACGAAATGCTATTTCATAGTATTAACATAAGGTTATAGAGAGGACTGAAAGGGGCAGCAACAAAAATGGAATATATCCTTAGGAAGAACACGTTAACAAAACTGTATGACGTGAAAACACTGTCTATCAAACCTTTTTTTTTTTTTCTTTTTTAAATCAAAACCCTTTTATCATCCTTTTTATCTGAGCCTGAATGACCATTACCTTACCTGTAGAGCATGAATGCAGCTTCATTAAACACAGTTTATCAAATTTTAGAAGAGCTTAACTTTGGCAGATTAAATCTCATCTTGTTTGGAGCATGTATGTATGTATGTATGTATGGAGTTATCTGCACTGAAGTGGAGGCTAGGTGTTGACAGAAAAACCCCCAGTGAACCAGACAGTCTAGTTTATTCTTCATTATCACATATGCATCTCTATACAACCTCCATTTAAATACTACTTTTATAACTCAGCTCTTTCTTTTTGTTTTACTCCTTTACCCCTCTACCATAAGGTCCAATTACAATTCCCCTGGCACATTTAATGTAATTCCTTCTGGTTATTATTGTGCAAAAGTAACAACAGGAAAGCACTGTCAAACTTGTAAAAAAAAAAAAAAATGGACTTAAAAAAAATGTCCCAGAACAGTTCCTGTCTGTGAGGTCTGGCTTCTTTTGTCTGCCATCCTTGCTAAGCAGTGGGTGCTGGCTGGGGGATGCCTGGTCCCTGTGACTTTAACCAGGCCCACCTTCCAAGGCAATACTGGATTGCTCTTTGTGTTCAGCAACACCAGGGACCAGAGAAATTCATGTTCTTTCAGTTTTTAAGCCATAATACAAGAAACTTGCTTGTACATCGCCCACATTCTTCATGGAATTATTGAGTTAAAAAAATGTAGCCAGAAACAAGCCCAAGACAAGATCTTTGCAGCCTCAGTTTAAATTTTACTGAAGGTGGCTAGTAAAGCACAGTTAGTATAGATAGACTGCAATCTTTCAAGTAATACATTCCCACTTTACCATGCATTTATCTAAACTCTATTTTCCTAGTCACATGCTAGGACTATGTCAGGATATTGAAAGGACTGCCTGAAAGGAAAATACAGATTTTCTTCTTATCCGTTGGACGAGCTGTTTTAAGAAAAGGTGGTAGACTGTCTTAGCAGAAGTTTTACTTGACTAATTCAAATTGGTTGTCTCTTAAGTTACCTCTTCTGTGTGCTTGTAAATTGATTGTTTAACAAATATTTTCCTCAAAATTTCCAGTGAATTCAAAGCTAGCCAGCTGACATTACTTCCTCAAAGGCCTCCTTTCTTCCACTTTAAGAATGAATACTATGTTTGTCCTTCTCTCATCCTCTGGAATCTTCCCTGTCATCTTCAAAATCTCAAAGATAATTGTTATGGTTCTTTCCTTGGCTAGCTCCTTATGTATCCCAAGATGAATTTCAGCAGACCGTACTGACTTCAATATGTCTACCTTATCTAAGTATTGTTGAACCTACTCCCGTTCGATGCTGGTGTATGTGCCTATCCTCCTTGCTGAAGCTGACTTTTGTACAGCTGCTTATCAACTGTTGGTGAAAACAGAAGCAAAGAAGATACTGTGATCTTCAGTTCACAACTGATTATTTTTCTCTGCTTCTCAAAGCATTGGATCTATGCTTTTCTTTGTTTTCCTTCTGCTTTTGAAACTTTAAATGCAGTCTTTTATGTATCTTGTGGTTTCAAAATATTTGAGAAATGCTAGATTTATTTTTTTAAAGAAAAATCCACCTCATTCTGGGTAGGTAAGCATATTTTTAAGATTTTGGATGAATGCTATTATATGCAGCAACATTTAGGTTTCAGAGATTATATGTTCATTGTTGTGTCTGTGAGATTTCCTACATCGTGAATGAAGATTGGCTGCATCCACACTTCATGTGAGGATCAGGTACTGATGTCCAACACTTTCCATCACTGAGGTATAGGAAATATAATAAACTACTACAACCAGGATGGTCAGCTGGACTGTAGAACATACCATGAAATGCTGTGCTCTCAACAAAAACAGTGCAAATATTTGGCGATCATTTACTCTTAGCATACATACACTTAATTCTGAATCAAGCACATTTGTGATGTTAAACTTAATTGAATTTCAGGAATACTAATTGTTATTCTTCATACGTTTGGCATGAGGGATGTGTACCTCTTACTCATTTGTATGAAGCCTCATGCATTTAGCATGACTCTGCAGCAGCATTTCTTACTGCAGTGCCATTCTCTTCACCACAGTAATATCCTATTAATGAAGGAGTTTCATCTACTGTATATGAAGTAGATCCGAGAGAAGAGAAATAGTCACATAGCAGTATGTCATCTTCTAAACAGATGCCTATAGATGCAAAATTAAAATTTGTCTTACAGTGCCTTATAGAAATGTAAGCAAACTGTCAATAGACTCCCTTGGTTATTTTTCACAGCCTCCTAAGGGGAAGTTCAGAGATACTCAGTAGTCTGTAGACCAGGTTAGTGTTTATTCGTATGGTATGAGTATGAATGGTATTCAT
>JAWWMO010000043.1:27036833-27061360 GCA_035047845.1 Dendrocincla fuliginosa | reverse complement strand
AAATTTTCTCATTGACCATGGGGAAGACTGGTGATACTAGATTACTTGCTTAGATATGTCTAAGATACATCCTTATATTACATTTAGGCAGCAAAGGTCAGTTACGTTAGTCGTGCTTCTAAGCATAAACATATAGTTGGGCACATGGTGATTTTTCGATCTCATACCATCATGCAGATGAGCCATTCTGGCACAGCAAATATAGTATATGACATCTCAAAAATTGTTTCTTCTTTCAGCCAATGTGCCACAGAATAGGTAAGAGAGAAATTATGCCAGAGATAAATGTATGATCAAAATACTTCTTTTTATTTCACAGTTGAAAATCTGGATGGCAGAAGGTGTCATCTACAGAGAACAAGTCTGAAATTCCAGAGCTTGGAGGTGATCTGGGAGAACAGACATGTCTGGTGCACCTGACCTCTGTTAGACGTTTTTTTCATCAAGTAATAAGTAAATTGATTCATTACCTTCTCTCATGTTCACAATAAGATCCATGACAATATCTGAATCAAAATTAAGACTAAAAATTGCCATCTCATGTTTAGTTTGGGTTCTATCATAAGCCAAACATTCTTTCTGCCTATGCTACTGTGGAGCTGGTCATTCTCAGTCTCATCTCTGTCCAGCTCATTAGTCCTTCTTGCTTTGCACTTGTACTGTTTAAGCTGCATTTAAAAAAAAAAAAAATTGATCTTATACAAAATTAAAGGATATAAATGATTTGATTTTCTCATGGTCTGTTTAGGAAAGATTCTGAAATACTGGAGCACAACTAACCTGCTAGACCACATGCACACATGTGTGTTCTTAAGGTGCCAGGGTTATTTTCCATCTATTTATATATTTAAAGGCCAAAGGTTTGTCTTTTCAACAAACCTGCGTGACTAATTCATAAACACCAAGCAAGTAATTTTTTCGGGGGATTTGTTTAAATCACAATGGTAGAAATTTATCCAAATTAACATGTTCTCCCCAACCCAAACTGGAAATAAATTTTGTGACAAATACATCTGAACTGCAAGAATATACTATGTAAAGTCCAAATACGTTTTGCTAAACACACTACCCAACAATATCTTCTATTATTGATGCGTTTTGACTTTGAAATGAACAATCATGCATTTTGAACACAAAAGTGTGTCTTTTGTGTGACTATGGCATTTCTGAAAAAAAATTCATAATTAAATTGAAATGATGAATTTCCAGAGATGATGTTGGTCACTTATTTTTCTTTTCCAGTCTGTGCTGTTACCCTGAATCCAGTTTCTCACATCATCCATTTCTTCTTTCCCGAAGTATACAACACCAGAGTTATACTTAGTGTGCTCTTTAAAGGAGTATTATTTTTAAAACAATCAGAATGAAATGCAATGGTAACTACCAGTTCACAATGAATATTTTACTACTGTGATTGGGTAGATAGAAATCAGATATTTATTACAGTCTTTCATTCCAGGCTCTTACAGTGCTTTACAAATACAGCACAGGTTTCCTAGTGCTACATCACTGAAGCACAGTCACCCCAGAGTGGAGCATAGCAGCTATTTTGCTCCCACCTGACAGCTGTTGGTTACTATTACATGCTTTTTGTCCTACAGTTATTTTTCTGGAAAGTATATGAGAGTGAAATCCACCCACCAGGAGATAGGCAGAAGCCATCTGCCATGAATAATTTCACATTTATTCCAGGCAGTAGTTGTAGTTGTACCAAAATGCCCAATGAAAACCCAGTTACTATTACAATTTGAGCCAGTGGACATAAAATTAAATAATATGATCAGGATCTTTTCATGACAATACGTTTTAATACAGGTCTCCATTATGATCATAAACAATTTTTAATGTCTTTCCAAATTCAACCTTAAGGGGTCCTTTGGTTTTTTAGTCACCTAACCTGAGGTCCCACTTCCTGGACAAGTTAAGTGTACTTAAGCTTAGAGAGCTGATTAGAGGGGTCTTTGTAGTATCCTAACATAGGTGAAACATAAGTGAAATAAATCTTGTGATCTATGGTCAGAAATGTTGTTTGTTCTAACTTTAGGTACCTAGCTGAAGTACTTATGGTCTATTAATAAAATAATTGTTTTTGATTTCTGCTGTGTTCAATAGAAAAAATAGATACTCTATAGAAAAAAGTAGGAATTATTCTCTGAAGACATGTCTCTCTTTCCCTTTCTGGCCTTACTGATTACATGAACATCGTGTGGCTTTTTTTCCCCCTATAAATACTCGTAGGGGAAAGTTCCTGGGTGTACTTAAATAACTGTTCCTCTCAGAAATGCACTTCTGCTATATGTTGCACGAAGTCTTAGTTTCCTTCTTACTCATGCTATTTTACCCATCCCTACTTATCATCAAGCTGTAAAAGAAATTTTAAAAATTTCTGTGTTGATCTTATTAAAGTATCTTTGATTTGAGGCAGTACGTGCTTTTGTATATGTACGTAAGAGAAAGTACTTTGAAGACATGATCTGAATCTTACCCAGCAAATTGAAAATTCATCTATCTGTTATCCAACACATTTTACATGAAATAAATCAGATAGAGCCAAACCATTATCCATTCTAAACGCAGTAACTCAGCAGCTCAGATAACATAAAATCAAATCAATAAGAACACGAAAAAAAATCTAAGGCAGGCTGTAAGGTTCAGGAAAAAATGGACTAGAGAATGATAATGTTAAGAAAAGGTGAAAAAAAAAGGAAAAAATTACCACACTTTTTCAAACTACAGACCTTTAAAATTCAGGATAGCAATAAAAAAACCAATCAGTTAATATAATTAGTGCTTTCTCCTTAAGCAATTGGACCAACTTTTTCTAAGCAACATCTGGACTTCAGGCTTGAAATGTCATTGCCTTAATATCACTCACAAAACCAAAAAAATTCCTCAGTGACTGGAAGGCAAGAGTAAGGGGAAAACGTACAGAGTAGTTTGGGATCTAGTATGTTTGCATTTACATCTCTCAAAGTAGACTTTAAAACATTCAACCATACAATAGTGAGGTCTTAAAAATAATAAGAAAACAGAGCATGTCACACCATATTTTAGCTTCCTGCCCTTCTACCACCAATTTTTATGTAGTCCTATAGATGGAGTTGAGCCTGAAAGGCACAAGAAGATTGATTCCTGCTTGATAAAGCAGAAGCAAGTTTTAGGTACAAATTCCAAGTTAAAATACTTCTGTGAAAGGACTTCTCACGTGATTGGAGAAGGGTAAGGCTTAAGGTCACCAGCACAGATAGAAAGCACTAAATGATCTTAATTCCTGCAGCCAGTAAGTACTTAGTATGGCAGAGGAAAGGAATCTTGAAGTTGTTTCTATTTTGTGCCTTTAGTTTCCTTTGCTGACCAGCGGAAAAGAGTTTAACTCGTATCCTAACTCATTAATTTGCTTTCATCTTAGGGTGGCCTTTGGATCTTTTCAAAAGCACAACTATTTAAAAGAATTCTGTGACAAAGAGAAACTTTTTCCAAGAGAAAACAAGTGACAAAGGCTCAAAGCTACTCAAAGATTTAGAATGTGTCAGTGAAAAATAATGGAATTAAACAGTATTGCCTTTTATGAATGAAAATAATCTTAAATACTTATTTCCAGTATCCCAAATATCTGGAGCAATTACTGTTAACAACCTCTCAAATTATTATTACTAATATTAACAACAACAACAACAATCACCGACCTAAAAAAGGTCCTTTTTTAACAATAATTTAAAAAATCTATTAATCACAGTGCAGCAAAAAAATTTCAAGAGGCTACTACTCTGATGATCTGAATGTGATATTTTAACAGCTCTGAGAATAAGGGTTTTTTTTTTCTGCAAAGGTCTTGACTAATCACACATTCAAACTCTGGTAGCTTACTTCAATTTAATGGGAGCATTAACAGTTTCAATATTCATAACAATGTCTGTCTTTTCTGACAGAGGACTAGGAGATTGTTTCTAGACAGATGAGTCTCCCTTATAGCATCAGTTCTCGTGAAACCAAGACAAAGAATTTAAAATGAGCAAACTTATTAAAGAGCTGATAAGTATGTTGACTTTAGAGCTTGAGAGGTACAGAAAGAGGAAGTCTGTATCAAGTTTTATGTTGATTTATATTGTAGTGAATCACTTTTATACATGTGAAAAGTGCATGAGTCCTAAAATGATTTTATGAGCATTAACCCTCAAAGTCTGTTGATAGAATAATAGAAGGAAGCAGTCCTATGGGCCCCATAAACGTGAGAAAGAAGATATATTTGACAGAGGAGGTAAAACTTGTAAGCTGAAGCAAATTGTAACTCCCAAGAACACATTAAATCAAGGTCATTAGATCTAAGAATATTTCTTAATCATCCGTTAATTTTCACATTGTTCTTCTTCCCTATAATAAGAAAGTACTGAGCTGACTAATTGAGCATGCAAGGCGAGTAATGCTACTAAGAGATATTCCAAACACTTTCTGGAGGCATAATATAAAAAAATAAAAATTTCTATATGAAATACTTAGAAGGAATTGATCCTAGTCTGAGTTCAACTGTGTGCAAAGATTACAAGTTTGAACCTGCAATGGATGAGAAAAACATGCAGATAAACCATATATCTTTCTTAATAATGCTAATATGTATCTGACACTTCTAATAAACTCCATTTTACTGGCAGGGGAGAGGTGTGTTTGTGTGGCAAAATTCTTCTTTCAGACTAAGTTTCCTTTCAATAGTACAAACAGTAAAACATAAAAGATATAAGAAACTACGAGCAAAAATAATATAGCAGGTAATTTAATACTTTATTAAAGGAAGCAACATCAGAAAATTGCTTTAATAAAATATTATGTCCTACCCTAAACGAGTCAGATCTTCAATAAAATGACTCCTTACAGGAATTTAGTCCACAACCTTGCTTCCCTGGTGCTTAAAAAGACTTTATGTATATATATATATATAATTTAAATACTTTTTGTCTGTTCTTTGATTCTTCCCTCCTTCTTCAAGATGTATCTTTAGGACTTTGGTTTGTTTAGTGTAGAAAATAAGTCTCCACCTGGGCTTTTAAGTCCAGTTAACTTGAGTAACTAAGTCATTTAATATTTCTAGATTTGAGACACAAATTCTTAGTTTCAGAATGAGTTTTTGCTTATAGTTCTATGTTAAACCATAATATTTTTATGTAAATTTGTATAATCATATCTTATATAATCCCTAAGTTTACCAAATATAACATGGAAAATAGCATTGCATCTTTCAGGCATCAGAAGAATGTGAGGCCCATCTTTATCCATCATAGTTTGTCTTCAAAATGCATGCATTAATTTAA
Organism: Dendrocincla fuliginosa; assembly: GCA_035047845.1. NCBI lineage: Eukaryota > Metazoa > Chordata > Aves > Passeriformes > Dendrocolaptidae > Dendrocincla > Dendrocincla fuliginosa. Next base: position 27,056,057 of record JAWWMO010000043.1, on the reverse strand, counting down.
TCTCTATAATTATTTTACTATATTGTATTATTAATGCTTTGTTCAGAATCTTTTCTAAAGGACAATGAGGAAACGAATTACTGTCAGTATTATTGAAATCTTAATAGTCTAACTGAAGAATTGTTATTACAGAAAAAAGAATGAATTGTTATTATAGGCAAAAATAATGAATATGTCTGTACAGAACAATTTCAATAATAAAAAAGAATAACAATAATAAAAATACAGTTAAAATTGTTATATACACTCAGTTTCTACTCCTTCTTCTGATGCTGTGTGCACCCTTCCCCTGCTTGCCTAGGTTCTATGGTCACTAGGTTTTAAGACTAAAACCGTGGTGCTACTATACATACATAGGAAAATAAAAAGAAAAAAACAGCCATAGTCACTTGCCAACTAGAAAAATAGTTGCCAAAAGACAAACCAAGTAAATTAAATCTGTAAGCTGGTCAGGAGCAGTTCAGAGGGAGAAAACCTGACAAGCCTCAGTCCTGAGTCCTTACAACCTAGTTTTTAGACTGGGGCCCATTACTAGTCATGGCAGTAGTGCACTACAGGGCTATGAAGCTGTATTATGTTTATGATAGCAACTATAATGAACTAGAGTGTAAAAAGTATAACTAGGACTCCTCAGTTGTCTTAGTTTAAGTATTTAAAGCTTGTGAAATGAATCCAAGTCTTTGAGACAATCTGTGTTTCTCAGAGCTTGTCACCTACCTTCTGTTTCAGCCTCTTTCCCCCTACCCCCTCAACAGACACCCCTACATATATTGTGAGATGAATTTAGAAAAAATCAGACAAAATTTGCCAGGCTATGATAATGTAGCATCCTGAATTCCCAAAATCAAATCTACTTGTAGTACAAATCTGTGTCTTAAATTGACGACAGTGCTCAGATTTTAATTTTCCTCTAAGGACTTAAAAGAGAAAAGGCAATTTGGAACTCTTCTTTCAATCTGAGATCTTAAGTTACTGCATTTTATTAAAGGTTACTTGGTTGCATGTAAGTTAATTTAATCAATGAATCATGTCTAAACACATCAACTTAGTAAAACACTTTTGATAGAGTTATGATCTATTTAAATAGCATAATCTAAATTTAATTTAATTTTTCACCCTCATTAATTTCTAATTTGCATGTTTTGGGTGTTTTTTCATAGTGTTAATATTTTAGAGTTGTACTTACCATCACATGCTTCCTTTAAAGGAACACAGTGCAGAAACAAACATATTCTCATTCTTATGTTGTGCAATAAGGAATTAGTTGAAGAAGACTGAAAATGTTTCTTGCTTCCATTTAATCTGATTTTCTCTTTGGTTGAAATAATTTTTAGGGGAATATGTCTGAATTTTTACATATTCAGTTTCAATGTTTATTTTGTGCAAATAATTTATTAATATAACTGAAATGTTAATATCTTACCATTATTAGTTCAAATCTAAATTGTTACAGAAAAAGAAGAGCAATGCAGTTTAAATTGTTTTATACACATACAGTAGCTAGCCCTCTTCCCAGTGTTGTGCTCCACCCCTCCAGGCTGCCCTGGCTCTGAGGATTCTGGCTTCATGGCCTGTGGCTGTGGTGGCATGGCTGTCAGCACCTGGCATACCTCATGCTAGGAATGTGATGATGATGTTGATTGCCTTCACTCTATAATCCTTTTGGTGCCATTTTCCCTTGCTTGCTTTACACCTTTGTATGATCTTCACTGGTCTGTAACATCCAGATAGCACCCTAATTTGCTGTATATATTACTCTTGTCTGATATTTTTCCTGTCTTTGCTACCCCTCAAACCACTTTTGTCCAGCTGCAGGTTGGCATTTCCTTAACAGCAGGTGAGCTCTTTATAGCTGTGGGATCTGCAGGGCAAAACGGGGACCCTATCACTTGTCATCCCATGCTGATACATCTCCGCACCACATCCTTTGCCTCTGTTTCTCAAGTCCTCTGCTGTCCTACCAGACCTGTTTTTCTCTGCATTGTCACCACAATGAGAATTTTAAGTATCTCACTCTGCCTAAAGTAACTGCTAATTCTTGTTAAGTATATAAAACTAGCAATATAGGTAAACAAGAATAAAACAAATTAGCCAGACATCTGCCCAGTTAGAGATAGCACTGTCACAGCTAAGCCAAATTACAGATCAAGGAAATTTCAGACAGAGCAAGCCTGACAAACCTTCTTCCTGGGGCCTGCACATCTTAGTACAGCACTGAGGACCTGCACTAGCAATGGAAATACTGTATTTGGGGCTGCACGGTCACATCTCATTTCAGTAAGGTATTCGTTAATGGTACTTAGTATTTTATTTTAACACCCTCATAAAGTTGAGCCTTAGTATGGACACTTTCTCTGTCATTTTGATTATGAAACAATTTAAATCAACATAAAATCATATTAGATGCAAATCCTAGGGTGCTGGCACAAGCCAGTTGAAGTATTAAAGAATAATTCTAATCACACTGACAGATGGCAGCACTTCCTATGCACCTTAGTGAATGGAGGTGAAACAGAAAAAATTAATTTGGCACCCAGACTGATTCTCTGCCTATTTAGCATATTACCTTTAACACTTTCCACTGCATTTCCTCAATCTAATCAATAGGTGGTCATCAAACTGTATTTGGTACAACACACATCTGCAAAGTTCCCATCAGACTCATGAGTGGACCTGGCTCACCAGAGATATGACTCTCCCTGGTCTTTATCTGTGCTTCCTGGATTTTCAGATGCACTCCCTCCCCAAATCCACTTCATGGATGAAGATGATACTCTGCATCTGCTGCATATGGCCTGGGACATATCTGGGTCCACTGGTGGGTAGATAGCTCTTCTATATTAAGAGCTATTCCCATTTCACCTTCCTCAGTAAAAATTCAGGTTTGATAATCCTGTTGAAGATTTTTGTTTTCAAAAGCCATTGAATACCATTAAGTGTAGGCTAAAAAATTTTGCCTAAGCCGTAGGAATTCACAGAATTAAATATTTCATAAAACTTCTCGTGTAATCAAACCAACATTTGGATACCAGTAGTAGAAACAAATACGTGATCAATGAAGCACATTGATTTTTTTTCTTTCAAGTGCCAAATATTCCCTCTCTTCCACTGTCTGTTCATTTATCATCTGTTTAGTGCTTCAGGTCCAGTTTGGTTTTATTGGAATACAGCCCATTCTACAAGGCTCCATAAGAGGACTTTACAAAATATTATGCGAGTTAGGAGCATCTGGCTGATTTGGAAGAAACTCCCTAACAAGCTTAGTTACTGTGGGAACTAAAATAAAATGAAAAGCTGAAGACAAAGATAATGTTAATGAGAAAACTTCTTAGTTTTTGCATAAGCAAAATGGAAACACAGCCAATTTCATACCTTTGAAAATATACCAAACAAAATGCCAAAATATCTCAGGAAATAAGAAATAGTTACTATATATATTACCAAAGTCACTATCAACTGAAATATACTTTTTTTTTAAACCTACAAATTTTGTTGAGAAGCTATCATTGGTTTAGCCTTCCATTATATAAAATATAACATTTGCTATCACATAGGTATTTTTACCTCAATTTCAGGTTTTCTGTTTCTTAAGTTTCAAGTGAGAAGCCTATATATAAATAGCCACAGTATTGGTAGGTGTTTCAACCCCAAAGTGGACTTTATGCTGCACTATGATGATCTCTGCATATATTTGCACAGCAACATTATCAGTCTGACTGGGAGGGGCAGATACCAGAAAATTTCTGCTTCCATAACACTGTAAGCAAATTGTGTCTCTCACTTTTTTCTGTTCTTTCAGCTGTGTCCTGTGTGTCGACAGTAATCTAGGTTACTTTTGAGATATGCAAATATGGAATCAGCCTGTGGCGGAGACCTGAGTGACACAGTCTATCCTGTTTTTAGTGGAGAAACAAATTAAATTCATTTCGGTCATTGGTGTGAAGGTACTGTCCAGCTTACAAATCAAAAGGAGTTACAGATCCATGGAAAGAAATTAATTAAATTTTTTCTTCTAAATGTCTTGCAACAAAAAATAAGTGTGGTGAGAAAAATTCTGGTAATTTTAATGACAAACTTGTTGACAAATTTAGTAGATTTTCACACAATATCTACAATATTTTTTGCCCATGTGTATGACTGTGTGCTTTTGACTTTGCTCAGCTGTAAAAAATCACTTTGAAATTCAGTGAGTTTTAGTCATTATTTCCATCTCCCTGAAATACTTCACTGGTACAGAAAAATTAAGATAGGTAGAAAAGAAGACAAAAATATATCAGTGTCGCTTGAAATCAGACTTGAATTTGCATTAGTTCTGTAACTGTAAGCAGTAAGACAAGCATGAGTATGTCAGCATAAACCTGTATCTGGCAGGATCAATGATGACATAAGTGTCCAAATAACAAAAATTATTATTGCATCAAGCATATATCTCCCCATAGGTAATATACAGATCCTGATTTATACCTTAAAACATGAATTTTATTATATTTTTCCATAAGATTTATTATTATAAATGGCAACTTATAATACTGATCTTATCTGATGTTCTTCAAATTTAAACTCGATCTCAGCCACTTTATACAACAACAAATTTCCTTCTTCAGCTAAATGCTGTGAGGTGTTTCATTTAATCAATGACATTGTAAAGACAAAAATTGAAATTGCTTTGTTTTGATGTTATATGACTCATGGAGGGCTCTTAAGGTATGGGAATCATGGAGTCTCACTTGGAATAGCCTTTAGGACACAGCAAGACAAAAGACATAGGCACAGCTGCCAAAGAGAGCAGAGAGAGCTTTCTTCAGGAAATGCAAGAACTAATGCTCCTGAGCTAACTAGTCCATATTTTATTATAGCATTTTTTATGGTGTTTTAAACCCTCTTCATGCATTCTTATACATGTCTCTTTTCTTGAGAAAAGAACCAGTCAGAGTTGCTATAGCCACTTAGAGGTAAGTTTTTTTCATGGCCTTGTTGCCCTTTGCAACAGCTGCGTGGAATGCTCCCCCTTCCCGTTCCCTCCCAGCCACATGGTCCCCGAGATGTCCCAGCAAAGAGACACGCAGAGACTGCAGGAGGGGGAAGCAGAGGGAGAGTTTATTCACCTGGTCAGGGGTATTTAAAGGGCTTTAGGGGATGTTGGTCACAATCAATAGAAATCAAGGGCTGACAACCAATGGGGAAAGGGTTAACAAAGGATCAATAAGGGGAGATTTCACATTGTCTGGCCAAGACGAATTCCTGCATAGGATAAGAGTTTTCTCAAGGGGTCTTGGGAAGAAGAAAGGTGACTCAAGGGAAAAAAAGGCAAAGGATCTGTTTTACAATACGGTAAAAGCCTTGGGTTTTAAGGCACTAGGGCTGGTTTCTTCATTTTCTTCACAGGCCCATTGCCACAGCCCTTCCCAGAAACATTTATTTCGTACTGACATATTTCTGGTGAATACTTAATGCACAGTTGCAATGCAAATGAAGCAGTGCTGTTGGTTTCTGATAGCACAATAATACTTCATTATGAACATGACTTTGTTTGCCTTTTTCCTACCAGTTGCACTAGAAAAGAAATGAGATTTCTGAATTTTCTCAGATTCTTTCTGAAAAGTGATGGATAAAACCACTTTCTAAAGCACACAAGCCCTTTATTTTGCTTTATACTGTGGTGATAGATACCTAGAAACCATTAATACTAAACCTCCTTGTCATACTATTACCTTTGTACAACCCCTATGTAGACATCAAAAATTCCCCAACTGTCTCTGTTTCTGGACTGATCCAAGTCATATTCATTGCTCTGCAAGTGTCTTTGCTTCTCCAAGCACTTCTCTTTTAAGATATTTAATAAATATATGAATCAACAAGTCCCTGATGCAAGAACTTACTAACATACTTTTTGACCAGATAAAAATCAAACATTAACCTGTCTTTTTGTTTTCTGCCTCGTGGGCATGTTGACTTCTTGCTTTATTACATTTTACAGGATTCAGGGAGCATTCAGGGAGCCTGCAGCAGGTTTGAAGCCTACAAAACTGTCAGCTGTTCTCCATTAGTCCAGACTTTTTTGAGCCAGAAATTTGTAAGATTTTTTTTTTCCCTACAGAGCTGCAAACACTACGTTTTACTAAAAAAATATGCAAGTAAGCCTCGGTTGGTTCTGGTTTGACTGGCCTCTCAGGGAGCAGAAGGAACAACTTGCTAATCAGCTGCCTTCCATGCAAATGCTGATAAAAACCACAGATGTAGGTCGCACACAAAAGACAGAACTTAATCACTGCTCTGCCTTGGAAACACAGTCTAACTCTCAGCAGTGACTCTATGGGCACTTAAGACAATCTCTGAGAAGAAATGTCAAGTACATTAATTAGTGTTTTCTTCAGGCAGGCTATCACCTCCTTAGATCTCTGCGCTTTTCTGGCTTTTCTCAGACTCTGCAAGCCTTCTGAAAGAAGTGAAGCTGCAACTCAGCTGGAACATAACAACTTTAATCCTGGGCTGTTGCGTATATCAAAAACCTTGGCCATGATTTCTGTAAATAAAGATTGTGGGGCGTGGAGGAGAATCTAGTTATTCTTCAATCAGTGGCTTCTGTGGCAACAGAGGAATGTGAAAGCCCCCTAAAAATGTTAAGTAATAAACTTCAAAATTTACTTTAAGCATAGAGACATCTTACCAAATGATTTTACCTTTAGAGTAGTTTCATGGAATAGTTGCTATAAGAAGGAATAATATGAGATTAGTCTAGTCAAAACTTTAATGGATGGAATTTATAGTCATAGCCCTTCCAACAGAGTGTATGGAGAAATGAAAACTCAGAAGTGAGGAGTGCTTTATGCAGTCTTCTCTGAGTGCTCAGTACATCAAAAAATCAGTCCTCTGATCTCACCATCAACCAGATGCTGAAATTAGACAGCCTGAACAGGACCAGAAGCCATTGAAATATTCCTGTCATCACATATCACAGTTAAATGAGATGATTTTTAAGTAATGGAAAACATTCCTTTACAGTTAATTGGAAAGAGATTCTTCATACAGACTATATATTTTACTTCCAATTCTGTATCTTGTCCCTTTGCCTCCACTACAACATCAACACTGTAGGTTTTTGGACACATTTGGGTTTTGCATTGGTGCTTGCCAGCTGTCTTCTCGGATGAGGAAACTCACAGGTAGGGAAAAGACAATTTACACAGTTCTACACCTGCCTGGGTAACATGTAGGCATATTATATAAAGGTTGGTAATATGGATATAACTCTGACAGACATTCCTTTGTTCAACCTGTCTGGAGTCTTTCAAGGCTATCTAGCAAACCATTCACTTTCTTCAGCAGTCATGTCATACTCAGTACTGGCAGGTTACTAGGAAAGGTCATGGCTTGTGACCTATGAAACAGGCTTCTCATTCCCTGGTTAAATCCACATCTGTCATATTTTGTAGATGCTTTTACACACACATCCACACCCACCCACACATATATATATATATTTATATATAGCAAATATGAGATAACTCATGTCCTTTTGAACATCTGCAAATAACATAAAAATTGTTACTTAATATTCAGAAAACTTTCTGTGCATTCACTGTACTCAATCCATGGATAAGAGCTGTAATTCTAACTGCACTAGCATTGATTCAAATGAAAAAAAAAAAAATGAAGGTGGCCCATTGCAGGTCTTGGACCACAAATGACAGCCCAAACATAGGGTCACTGGTTTCCTTGTCTATCTGTGAGCACTAGAACCACCACTGAGACTTTCTGTCCAGATGCTGTATGCAGCAAGAGACTGAGGGCTGCATCAGTGATTATCTAACAGGATATAAAATAAATACTTGTGTTGCTGAAAACCACAAAGGGAAAGGGAGAGGAGTAAAATTCCATATGGCTTCTAGACACTTAAGTCTGTCTAAAACTTCTCTAGAACAGTAGACAGACTCTGCCTGAATACAAGGCTCAGGAGTGAAAAGAATATTCCAGAAACACCTCTTATCCTGTCCCTCCTTTTGAAATAGTCATCCATCCCATCCTTAGCTGAATGAAGAAGCTGACAAGCTTCCAAACGTGACAAATATGTGGTTTGTTTGATACACAGCACTTGCCCAGGCAGGCATTTTTTGCAGAATGTGTGTCTGAAATTTGGTCAGTACTAAGCACCTTTCTGTCTGACAGGAACCAGTTTTTTCCTTCTCCTAGATGCCTTAGTACAGCTCCAGATCTTGTTTTCCCCAGGCCCTCCTTTCAATATCAACAGTATACTTCCCCCAGCAAAGATATTTAGACACTATAATTCATGCCCCACCTTTCCCTACAGTAGGAAACATGACCTTGGGAGGACAACTTTAGTACTCAAAGGAACAGTGAAAGAGTGAGACTTGCATGTTTCAGTTTTTATTGTTATAGAGAATGAATTGTAATAATTGGATAATTTGGATTATGAGTGTTATTATCAATAAAACTACACTAGGTAGTGTAGTTCATTGATTAGACCATCAAGACCTTAACTGGACTAACAAATCCTTGGCTTCACATATAAGGTGTGTCTGTAGTCAGACAACAAAATTGCACACCATATGGCATGCTCTGGACCCCTCTCTGGTGGACTGGCTGCTACAATATAGATCGGAAAAACTGTGTGGAATGCAGGTAGCCAAGGCTTTAATTTGTAGTGCAACAGCTAGCCTCCTTGCCATCTGCAGGTTGACCCAAGTATACCTACATGTGCAAGGCTGTAGGTTGAGATTACAAGATTACACTAAATGGAGGAGTGACTTGATAAGACTGAGGGATTAAGAAGGAAAGCTGCAAGAATGAGCTATCTTGTGCAAGAGAAAGTTTACTGCCGTATATTGGGTTGTTATGGGTTTCCCAGTTTGTGAATTCCCTCATGTTATCCCTGTTCCGATTGGACAGATTCTGTCACAGTGAAGCTTTTATCTCCACCCTCGTTTACCCCTTGTTGCTGTAGTCCTTCCCTGCATTTTCCTTTTCTGTGAGAGGATTTGCATGCTCCTCCCAAAACCCCACCCCGTTTTCCAGAAAGTTCCATGCCATCCTTATATAAGCTGGAGCCATCTTAACAAAAGGGCCTTTCCATCATTCCACCACATCCCTGCCTGGATTGTGCCTTGTCCTTCTTATCCCCACAAGGGTCTCATCACAAGACACAGGGTATACTTACACGTCCTCACCATATCCTTGGCAAGGTCCTTCTAGGACATCCCAACCCCATTGAACCACTTGATTACCTAACACAGAAACTCTCCTTAAACTGTTATATTCAGTATGCAGTCTGCACTTGTTGCACCAGCAATTGAGACAGTGTGAATGCTGTGAAGCTGAATGAAGAGGAGGCAGAGTAGGCACCAACACTCTGTATCATCAGAAGGGTGTGCGCTGTTTTTGCATTCCACTGAAAAGAGTGATTTGCAGTAATTCAGCTAAACACATTCCCCTAGTCCTAACATAAAGTAAAATAAACAATAGCTTTCAGAGAAATTCAAGTTTCAAAAGAGAGAGGAGAACAAGACTCTAAAGACTCTACATCATCTACTGATAACTACTGTTGCAGAATTTACTTTATTCAGACAACGGGCTGAAGGATGGCCTAATACAGCTTTTACAATTCTAAAGGGGATTTCAGCAGAGGCCTATTTCTTAGAAGAGCAGTTTATTGTGGAGAAAAGGTCCTGAAAATGGACACAAAAGGGAGACTTTTAATCAGAGCACTAATGTGGGCTGTCTCTGATGAAGCTCTTATCATTCCACCCCAAGCAGTGTATGGTACTCAAAGACAGATTCTGCACCACAGTAATAGAAGCTTTTAAATCATTATTTGTACTTTAAACATAGGGAGATTGCCTCACAAAACACTACTCAGAAAGGAAAATAACTTAACTGTGGAGATGAATTCTGAACTTTTTTTTTTTCTTTTGGTCTCCCCTGTGCATTGGAGCCTGTGGTTATTTCTTACTAAAAGCAAATCCAGTGGTTCAGGCCCAGTTAATTTAAATTCGGTCTGCAAGAAGCCTTCTAATTAGTGACAGTTTCATTTTTCCAACGACATGGATATATCTCTATAATGGAAAATAATAACATGAAAGGAAAGTGACTGATCTGGTAGGAGGCCTAGTCCCATAATGGAATATAAAGACAAAAAAATGCAGATAAGTAAAGGTCAGCTCAAGGGAAACATAACTACCTATGGCGATTCTCAAAGGTGAAGAAATACCTAACACATCTGCCTGAAGCATGGGGATAGAGGGTTTTCATTGACATTTTCTGAATTAGATTCATCACATTAAAAGACTAGAGCAGCTTTAATGCAGAACAAATAATTTATAGTTATTAAAATAAGATCCCAGAAAATATTTTGCCATAACAGGCACTTCACTGCAGTCTTCTGGTCACTTTCAGATGGAAAGAACCCTTTTTTCTTGTCATGTTTCTTTTTCTACTCCCAAACACTGTGGAAATCCAAGGGAATCCAAGATGGTACTCACTTAATTTGGTAGTGAGTGACCTTCACTGAAGATCATGTTATAGAGAAAGTATTTAAGATGATGTTTCATTTTTTGTACTATTACATTAGGCCTTCAAGCTATTCTACTCAAAGGTGCTGATTTTGCTTATGCAGAGGAAAAGCTGAATGATGCTTGGAATTTAATTTTATTTAATTTTATTTATTTAGTCATTCATTCATTGCAGTCCAGTTGAATAGAAAAGGAAAACAATATTTGTGATTAATTGAAGGATTCTTCAATTCTTCTTTTTTTCTTTTTTTTTTTTCCTGACAGCTTGTAACACAATTTCACAAAGCTCTTCAATACTACAGAGGAATATCATACCCAGTTGAACTCCAAGGATGACACTGGAAATTCTGTGCAAAGCTGAATAGAAGTCTGAGTGCTTTACATGTAGTAACATGGCACTAAGGACTATTATTTCAAGAAAATGGAAGTGCACAGGGTCAAAAAAAGTATCACCGAATCCACTGATATACAAAGTTAATGAATCCCCCAAAATATCCCAAGTAATATAGATTTACACACAGTAAAGCAAAATATAATTTAATAAGTTTATTTATCTTTCACCATGACAGCTGTTACTTTTAGTAACAGTGTTTAATTTCTTCTAAAAAGAAAGAAACATGAAAATGAGGATTTAGTTGCATAACTGCAAGATTCCTGATTACTTACATACAAAATGCAAAACTATGATTTTTGCCCATGCCAAAACCTGCAAAAACCCACATAAGATAAAATCGAGGAAGCTGAGTTTGCATTCTTTTCAAAATCATTGATTTTCTTTAAAAAGTAATAAATAACATAGCTTTCTATGAAATTGCAAAACAATTAGTTATTAATGCTGGTGTCTTGAGAATTTTTGCAACTTGTAAATATCCTTAAATGCATCAAAACATTGGAAATCTTCAGAAAGACAATGATTTTGCCAAACATTTATTTCCTCTGTGTTCACTGTCATGAAAAAGAATCTACTTGAAAACATCACCAGAGTATAAGAAATATTCAAATATTTACATAAAATGTTTCCATTCAGCTTCAACTTTTTTTTTAATACTATGCTATTTCAAAACACAGAACAAGTCATTTGAATTTTAATGCAAACAGAACCAATCTATGAGTATATTAGACTCTCTTTGCCTTTAATGTTTTAATGTTTATTTCAAATTTTATGCTTTGAATGATTACTTTGCCTTACATGAGAAGTGGAAATTTAGATATATTTTTTCTGTTTTAGTGTTACTTTGAGTATCATCCCCTCCTGCTGGATAGTAAATTATTTGAGAAGATGAAGCGCATGATGTCAATGGATCTGTATCATACTATAAATAGTCCAAGAATCAGTGCTGCGTATTTAATAGCAAGATCATATGACAAGAATGTGCTCACTAGAAAGTAAAATAGAAAGTATATTTGAGTGTTACTAGCTCTAACCTCCTAGTATAGTAAAAGATTAGGTTAATCACTTTTCCTAGTCATATAAAATCACAGGATTTCTCTCTCTGACGCTCACTATCTTCTTGAAGATTTTCAAGAGATAGAAGAACCTGGGAAAAAATTGCATTTTGAGTATGAAGGACAACAAAATTGTTTTGTTGGGTAAAAGATAAAAATTGAACACAAGCAAGTACTGAACAATGGTACCAAAGCATACTGTATTTCACCTGGCTCACTTACTTCCCTTGTTCCATTCTGACCTCTGGTGATGCCTTTTGCTGATGACCTCTCAAAACACACTGGTTATTTTTATTTCCACTATTCGTAATGTTTGGCCCAGCTGTCGCGCTTTCCACATTCACCTACATAATCTTGAGTGTCATAATCTTGAAACTTCAGTTAGATTTCCCTCCTGCCCACCAGGCAGCAGCTGGTATTCCTCCTGTGCCTACTCCTCTCCCTGCCATGCTGCCATCAGCCTGTCATGCTGTCTTGCTTCCCTGCCTATCTTACCTCAACACCTTGTTTCCTCCTGCTCTGGAACATTACCCCCCCCCCCCCCCCCCAAAGCCTTTATTCTCATCACCTCAATTTCTAATGCTGTCAGTGACAAGTGGTGTCCCTCACAGGAGCAGTGCTATTGAATATCTTCATTAATGACATAGACACAGAGACCGAGTGCACCCTTAGCAAATTTAGAGATGACACCAAGCTGAAAAGTGCAGTAACCAAACCTAAAGGATGGATGCCATCCAGAGGGACCTTGGCAACTTTGAGAAGTGGGCCCATGGGAATCTCATAAGGTTTAACAAGACCAAGTGTAGGGTGCTGCACACGGGTCAGGGCAATCCCTGATATCAATCCAGGCTGGAGCTTGAACAGATCGAGAGCAGGCCTGCTGGAAAGGACTTGGGGTTGCTGATAGATGACAGGCTGGACATGAGCTGGCAACATGCACTCACAGCCCAGAAAGCCAATTGTGTCCTGGGTTGCATCAAAGGCAGCATGGCCAGCATGTTGAGGGAGGTGATTCTGCCCCTCTGCTCTGATCTGCTGTACTCTGGTGAGATCCCACCTGGAGTACTGCATCCAGCTGTGGAGTCCTCAGCACATGAAAGACGTAGACCTGTTGGACTGAGTCCAGAGGAGGGTCACTAAGGTGATTTGAGGGATGGAGAACCTCACCTACATCGAAAGAAAGGCTGAGAGAATTTGGATTGTTCAGCCTGAATAAAAGAAGGCTTTGGCGTGACCTAATTGCAGCCTTCCGTCATAGAATTATCTAGGTTGGGAGAGGCCTCAAGCCTAACCTATGACCTAACACCATCTTGTCAATTAGACCATGGCACTAAGTGCCACATCCAGTTTTTTCTCAAGCACCTTCAGGGATGGTGACTCCACCACATCCCTGCACAGCCCATTCCAGTGCCCAATCACTTTTTCTGTTTAGAACTTCATCCTAATGTCCGACCTAAACAAAACCTAAACCTCCTCTGCTGCAGCTTGTCCTGTTGCTGGTTGCCTGGGAGAAGAGATTGACTCCCACCTGGCTACAACCTCCTGTCAGGTAGCTGTAGAGAGTGATAAGGTCTCCCCTGAGCCTCTTCTTCAGCCACTCCTCACAAGACTGGCACTTTAGTCCCTTCACCAGCTTCATTGCCCTTCTTTAGAGGCACTCCAGCATCTTAATGTCCCTCCTAAACTGAGGGGCCCAGAATTGGACACAGTACTTGACGTGTGGCCTCACCAGTGCTGAGTGCAGCGGAAGAAACACTTCCCTGGTCCTGCTGGCTACACTATTCCTTATACAGGTCAGGATGCCACTGGCTTTCTTGGCTACTTGGGCACACTGCTGGCTCATGCTCAGCCTGCTGTCACTCAGTACTTCCAGGTCCCTTTCTGCCTGGCCACTGTCCAGCCACTCTGTCCCCAGCCTGTAGTGCTCCATGGGGTAGTTGAGGGGTGAGGGGTTTGTTTGCGTCAGTATTGTTGGGGTTTTTTTTAATTAGCAATTATCACTGCCTCCAACAGTGGCTTGTACACTAGACACTTACTACATTTTAAATTCCACTCACATGCTCTTGCTTTTCTAAGTACATGAGTCTGATGATTCTGCCACTGGGAAATGTTTAGTTTCACTAAAAAAAAAAAAATCAATTAGTTGAGTCTTGTACTTGAGAGGAACTTCTATCAAACCTTCTGACTTGAAGGAATTGTATTGCAAAATGTCTTCCAGCTTTTTATGACACCTTGATTGGACTTTTATTCCATCATCTCTCAGCAATAATAAACTCAATTTATGCTTAATTAGTCATGACACTTTATCATGGCTGAACAGAAACAACTATTTGGCTATCTGCAGAGAGTAAGACAGAATTGAAAGAATTGGGTTAATTTGAGAGACTTGAAGTTGTCTAGTACAGAGAAGTCTCCAGAGACACCTTATTGCAGCCCAATTTCAGTGCTTAAAGGGGCCTTATAAGAAAGATGGAGATAGAGTTTTTAATAGTAACTGTAGTGATAAGACAAGGGGTAACAGTTTTAAGCTAAAAATATTTTACAATGAGATTGATGAAACACTGGCATGGGTTGCCCAGGGAGATTGTGCATGCCCTATCCTTGGAAAGAATCAAGGTCAGATTGGATGAAACTCTGAGCAACCTGATGGAGTTGAAGAGGTCATTGCAGGAGGGTTGGAACTAAACAAGCTTTTATGATCCCTTCCAAAACAAACCATTCTAAGATTCTATGATTCTAATAGTAAAACCTAGTTACTTCAAATTTATGAGCTTCTGAGATAGCTTTGTGCTGAAGTGCATCATACAAAGACTACCTGAGGTTCCACCAATGAGGGGAATTGGTCAGCTGCCCCTCATCAGGGACTGTCACCAAGCTTGAGGAAATTATTGGCTTCCTCACTATATCTCTGAGTAAGAAGGGGGAAACTCTATTTGCCCTGGGCAGAAAAAGATTAATAGATTACCTGTTTTGGCTGTGGTTGTTTTGAAGAGAAAGGATGAGAAAGAGTAGAGCATGGGAGACCGTGTTCCTCACCTTTTGGAGCTTTCAGAATATTTTCCCTCCCATTTGTACAGATTAGACCAGATATAAATATATTTGCTATCATAGAGTCATAGAATAATTTGAGTTAGAAGGATCCTTTAAAAGGTCATCTAGTCTAACCCTTCTGTGAGAAACAGGGACATTTTCAACTAGATCTGGTGTATCAATAATATCATGTCAATATATATATATATATATGCTTTTATACTGTGTATAATATAAAAATGATGTTAGTCTATGCAATAAAATACAATGTGAAGATTAGAAAAAAGCAAACATGACCATAAGAGTCAGTTGCAGGCAGAGAATGTCACAGGATGCTGAGTTGTAAGTGAAGTTACTATCACACTGACTAGCATGAATATTCTAAGATGTTTTAAGTTCAGGGGCCATTCACTGAATTTGATGTGAATTTCATGAAGATTCCTCTGCCTCTTGCTTTCCTGTTGTGGGATGTACATCTTTAAATAATAAAATGTTATTTCATTATTACTGGTTCCTATGAACATACTTAGTGTTCCTCACGTCACATACAAAACCCTCCACCCAGAAATTCAGCTTTTGTTATTTCCATTCTACCTTTGTATTGGCTGACTCATAAAACACGCAAATGCAGCAGGTATACAAGAAATAATTAAACAGCAGAACCTTATCTGGACTTCAGTCTCAAGGGCTTGGTCCAGTGTCTGAAAACATTTTATTCCACTCCAAACAAGAACCATTGTGCTAATCCCCCTGGATGCAGCATTTATTACTTACCTGTCATGTGTGAAGCATTGCATGCTAAAAGGATTATCTCCCCCTCCTTCTCCCCACCTCCCGCTTTGTTCAGGCAAAGGGAAGGAGGGGGGAGGAGATAATCCTCTTCAAATGGAGCATTTATTACCTTAGATGCAGGCACAAAGTGCCGCTTGCCGAGGGAGTTAGCACAGGAGCATCTGCTTAGACAGGGGATAAACACCATTGTAAACAAACTAAAGTTTCATACTAATCTGATCACTGCTTTCTTGAGAAAGTTCAGGACTTTTTACTGCTTTTTACAATAGTTAGTATTCCTTATATTTAAGACATATTTTTAATATTGGATTATTGTTAATATGGTAATGGGATTTTTTGGGTAACATATAGTTGGTTACAGTGGTTGCTAAGCAAAGTTGTGAAGTTTTTTATTGGTTTTCCTTTGGGCCTTCTTTTTTTCTCCTTTTAAAAAATTTTTTATTTTTATTTTGGACTGCCAAAAATATTTGTCTAACTGTTGGCAGAGGTTTGAGTTGGATGGATTTGCTCATTTCAAGAATATCAATTCTACTTTCTATTTCACAGATAACTAACTTTGTCATCACACAACTCCATGTTGTGTGTGTGACATTTGTGAACATATTCTCAACCCTCATCAAGTCCATTTGTTTAGAAGAAAAACCACACTTGGCCATTTGTCCCTAAAGATGCAAAAGAAACCCCCCAAAAACCAACAAACTGAACCAAACAAACCCCAGACCAAACCAACCCAGTTTTGCTTCTCTAAAAGATAATTTCCTTCAGAAGCCTTCTGATTTAGAATTTTATAATGTATTGCACAGCCACATAATGACTACACTATAGGCACACTGAGTCATCCTCAGATATGGTTCTGGTTCTCAGGGTGTAGCCGAGTTACCAAATCATGTATTCAGACTGGCTTCATCAAATTCAGAGCATGTTGATGAATAGAAGTTTGTGGTATTCACAGTGATTTAGAAAATGACAGAATTTCCCAACTTGTTCTGTTGTCTACAGCATATCAGAAGTTTATCATCATATCATCTATCATATTTTATCTAAAGCAGAGAAGAAAGGAATGAATGAACCATGAAATAAATACTGAACCTATGTCTGTCAACAGATGTGCTCTTCTAGACCAGTTTAACTTTTGCAACTGCTTTTCTCTCTTCTGCCTTACGTGAGTTTAAATAATATATGGCTCCCTCTTTCACGCTACAGCTTCTTTAGCAGTTTATTATCCCCAGCCCAGGTGCAGCTGATTGCTACAGATCTGCTGGAGGAGCTTTTTTCTGTGATTCATTTCAGTCAAAAACAGCTGGGTCAGTGTTGGGCCATGGCAGTCTGAGTCATCCTTAACCAGCCTTGCCTGTGCCCCTACTGTGGATTCCATCCACCATGCAGTTCTCTCTACCCTATAGACAGCAATGGTTCTACTCTGTGCTTATTCTGAACCAGTTTGGTTTGACAGATCTTAAAGATATAGAAAAATGGTCTCACGCAAAGGTGGAGTACTAACACAAAGGCACAGAATACCCATGCAGCCATGGGCAAAAGACACAGAGGGACTCTAGTGGCTCCAATTTAGTCCATCTTCTTTTGTATTTAACTTAAGCCCAATTTGCTGAAGCAGAGCAATCAGTAAAGTCTTAATCCACAGGTTAGCAGTTCACCAATTTCCTACAGGAAGAGAGCACTAAGCCAGTGAAGAAAGCTGTGGATGTAGAAACAATGATCTCCGGAACTGGGAGAGAAGTGCAGCAAGCCTGCCCTCTTTCTTGGAGCAGACAGAATAGCAATTATGATAACACCAAAGGCTCTGTTTTGCAATTAAAATATTTATACCTAGACATGGGAGAGCAGTGACTAGTACAAGGAGGTAGTAAGATATTCTATTAAAAATTTTTCCTTAAAGCAGATGTTGATAATTCTGTGAAAGTAACTTTGGAGAGCATAACACGGATTCACGCCATGAGACTCATGAAGCCTCATGCATTACATTGAGTCCTAAAAGTTCCTACAAGATATTCAGTATATCTACATTTTCAGAAGAGTTCTTCAAGGAAAACGATATCATTCTGTATGTTCTCATGCAAATTGAGCTGCAGGAGCAGGTTTGCCAATTAGGAAATCAGTACAGAGTCTGATATACACTTACCCTTGTCTTCATTAGAGAAAGCTGTAAGGACAAAGTCCCAACATGTCTACTTCTATTTTTAACTGTCATTCAGATATATAAAATGCAAACAGCACAGCAGGTGTTTCCAGAGTAAAGAGAAACAAGGACAAAGAAAATTGCCACACAGACAGTATTTCCTTGTCCTTATGCCAGTTGGCATTGTCGATAGTTGGTTAGACTGATATTGATTAAACCACTCTCTTGGGCAGAAGCTTGGCTTTCTGCTACTTTTCATATCTCTCTTAATTGTGAAAACTTTTTGCATGTGACTTGCTTCTTTTGAGAGAATTTCTAATTCACTTGCAGTACTATCAGGTTTTCAAGATTCATGTTTGCCTTTATTTTCAGCCATTTATGAGATGCTACAGAAGAGAACTGAGGATAAATAGCACGTCTAGTATTGAAGTGCCTAAACACCCACTTTGTTCCAGAAATGCTGTTATTCTGTCTCTGTGCAATCTTTTTATTCAATTCTGAGGAAAAGCGCCTCCAAGCTAATTCACACCTATTTGTTTTGTACAATACAGAATGTTCTTGAGGAAAATATTTATCCAAAGTGTGCCTCTCTGAAGAACCAAAACATTCAAGAAGCTAGCATGGTTAATGCAAAAACAGGTTAGGATACTTGCAGTTGCACTCATAATGCAAATACAGATCTAGATTTTATGTATAGGGCCTTAAGCTCTGTATTTTGCTGAGTTATAGGGCATGCTTAAATGACAAAGTGATTCAGTGCTGAGAGGATAGTATACGAATTTTTTTTTTATTTATTCGAAGTACTAGATATTTTATCTGTGAATACTGGATAACTAAATTAGGGTTCACTGTACTTTCAGTAGATGTTTTGTGGATCCTTATATTTCATTATTATATTGTTGGTTATATTTTCATTCACTATTAGCTTGCTAATAAATTTGTCAGGCAGTAAAGGAGCAGAAACAGCATAAGATCGGTTGAACTTCACAGCCAATGTAAGCAATCTGTCATCTCTGTGTAACACACCCAGAGTATTCAGAAAATGCTTATGAATTCTAAGTATGTTGGCAGCCAATCTGCATGCCTCATAAATGTTTCTCAAATTAATGAAAAACCAACATTTGTCAAATTTCTCTTTGTTGAATATTATTTAGCTGGTATTTGTTTCTTCTGCAGCCTGTAATTTTTTTTTGTTTTTTTTTTTTTGTTTTGTTTTTTTTTTTTTTTTTTTTTTTTTTTTTTTTTTTTTTTTTTTTTTTTTTTGGTTTTTTTTTCCTGTCCAGGGAAAAGGAA
>JAWWMO010000043.1:27005777-27036733 GCA_035047845.1 Dendrocincla fuliginosa | reverse complement strand
CTTTAATTTTTTTTGTTTTTTTTTTTTTTTTTTTTTTTTTTTTTTTTTTTTTTTTGTTTTTGTTTTTTTTTTTGTTTTTTTTTGGTTTTTTTTGCCTGTCAAGGGAAAAGGAAATAACAGTAGGATCTGAAACAAATAATTGAGGATGCAAGATGATCTGATCTGGTTATATAACTGTATTTAACAACATCGTTGGTATTCATTTGTATTCATTTGCAGTCAACATGTGATATCTCTGTGGCCCAAAATATTAGTCTTTTAACAGTTTAGTATACGAAGTGCCTTCTGAAAAGCAGGCTGACTTACATTGATATTATGTAGACTTTAGTGACTTGGAGGCATAAGAGACTTTTTAAGAAATCCAATAATCAGATTGCTGGTTGGTAGTTTGTACTGAGCTAATTTACTTCTAAATAACCTGTCTTTTGTGGGTTTTTTTTCTGACATACAAAAAAATTGTCTCAAATACCAACAAGTCATCTCTGAGCCTTCCTAATGAGATCACCAAATCAACTTTAGCATTCTTACTCCTCTCTTACAGTCAGTTTTCAGTACTATGGGATCCACCGCAGTTTGCAGAAGATTCTGGTAAAAGAAAGACTTAGATGTGATTGACTGTATAGTGTGGTTGTGCTATGCCATGGGAAATGAGTGTGAAATGGGATGATGAGAATGCAAAGATCTGAACTGCAGAAGGTTTTTTTGTCCCCCTTTTAACCAATTTTTTCTAGTTTATTGGTACCTATTATCTC
Source organism: Dendrocincla fuliginosa (assembly GCA_035047845.1). Taxonomy (NCBI): domain Eukaryota; kingdom Metazoa; phylum Chordata; class Aves; order Passeriformes; family Dendrocolaptidae; genus Dendrocincla; species Dendrocincla fuliginosa. Next base: position 27,035,981 of record JAWWMO010000043.1, on the reverse strand, counting down.
TTTAAAAAAAATATAGATGATAGAGATGGGTAACTAATCTATTACCAGAGTGAAGATGGTTTCCTTTCATTCAATTTAGAATGCTATCCAGTAATTGGTTTGTGTAGGTCTATTTTAAAGACTAATAGAATTTTTTTATTGAAAATACATTAAAAAGCGAACATTCTAGAGTATTTTTTTCAGAATATTTCCGCTGAAAAAGTGTTTTAGGAGATCAGTGTCTTTGGCTTGATTTCTTAGCATATGACACATTTCTCATACAAAAAAATCAATCAATAATCATTTTACGTGCATTTGATGTTCATTCCATATAGCTGTTCTTTATTATTATTTCAGTAGAGAAAAAAGAAATTCCTTCTCTGTTTCATGGCGGGGAGTTTTATTCTGTCTCTAAGTATGTTTATGGATACTGAAAGCTAGCAAAAAGAAAAGCAAATCCTTAGTCATCCTGGTGCCACAGCAGCACCAGAAATGAAAATGAATGGGCTGCAACTGCAGCTGCAGTGGAAAGTGGATGAATAAAACTAGACTGGACACTTTATGAAGATTGGAGCTTTCATTTATTTATCCATAAGGTATAACAGTACAAAATGCATCTAGAGAGATGCAAAATAGTAGTAAAAAAGGTATCGGTTTATGCCTTCAATGACCTATTGGGCAATATGGTTTCTTTAACTCTTTCAGTATATGACAACACAGTAGTTTTTAGTACAGTCATACTCAGCTATTCAAATAGGTTAAGGATGTCTATCGGAGCTGACTTGGCAATGGAACTCAAATGTGATGCCTAGAAAAGCAAAAAAATTGCTAAACTAAATTATTTAGTCATCTGAAACTGATAAAGGCAAGTGACTGAAGTTAACCTGTAATATTTCTTGGCAAGATTTGTCTAATTTTTATAGTACATATTAAAGAAAGTAGCAGCAGGTTTTTTTCAGCCTTGGAATTATCAACAGTTCTTTTCCATCTCTAGAATTATAGACTTGTTTATCAGGGGAATTATATGCTAATGTGAGACACATCAAATATTTTTTATTATAAAAATAGTTATGTAATAAGGATGTCCATCAAATATCTTCTGAACCAGGTTTCATGAACAATTCCTTTATATCAAAGACTAGTTCCAAAGCAATGTGTAATATGAAGATCAATCTAGAATGGTCCAAATAAAGTCCTGAGAAATGGAAATAAAAGAAGGAAATTCAACTTAATATACCTGTTGAAATTTTGCAAACCAGTTGTTGCCCATAAGATGCACTTGCTTCATAAGATAGAGTTTTATATCCATACAGAAGGAGGCAGTAGGACCAGGAGACATTTTTTTACAACATCTGGAACAGACAGTTATTTATAGTTACTAGCCAGTGCTACCACCCTTGAGGATGCCTCTGAACGTAACAGCCAGTATTTACTAATAAGAATATTGTTCCACTTTACATCAAAATGTAAAAGCTTAGATTTAGGGGAAAAAATGTTTCTAGGTAGACTAATTTCAAAAGGTTAACATTTAAGAGGACATTATAATTACCGTATTTCAGTTTGCACAGAAAATCAAATCCTTATAATGGTTCCAGTGCTTTTCCACTTTCTCTTGGTCAGTTCCAGTGAAGTAAGAAATATTTGGATTAATACTGATGTTCCCAGTGCAAGATTTACCTGAAGGGCTTCCTAGAGGAGTGGGAATATAGCTACCTGTTATCTGGGGGATATTCTCCTTCTGCCTAGCAGTTTAGGTAATCATAAGTGCAAATTCTTTTCAGAAAAGTACTATGTACACTGGCTAATATAAAGTTATTTGCTGGGAGCTGAATCTCTGGACATAGTGTTCTAATTTTGTAACTGAGAACTGAATGCCACCTAGCCCATAAACAGAAACAAATCCTTTGACTAGCTGCACAGTTACTATGTACCATTAGACCCCAAATATATAAATAATCCCACCACTGACTTTGTCATTTCCCAGTGAATTGCAGCGAGCTAAACCAACTCCTCCAGGCAAGCCAGGCTTAGGGAATGTTTACACTGATCAGAGCAGGGGTGCACTCCCTGATTGCTCTTCTGTAGTAGAGCCTATACTGACAGGATGAGGTATAATGGTTTTAAACAAAAAGAGGGTAGATTCAGATTAAAACTGAGGAAGAAATTTTTAATGATCAGGATGGTAAAACACTCCAGAGAGGATGCAGATGCCCCATTCCTGGAAACATGTCAGGTTGGGCAGGGCTCTGGCCAACCTGAACTTTTTGAAGATGTCCTCACTCATTGGAGGTGGGTTGGACTAGATGACTTTAAAGGTCACTTGCAATTCAAGCCATTCTATGGTTCTATGATTCTGTAATTCTGTGCAAGGAACAGCTGTGAGGCACAGTGGAGACTCTGACCAGTGGTCAGACAAGTCTTGGTCCACAGATAGCACTGTTTGACCATGTAGAAAAAGGGAATCTTCTATATCCGTCTTATGTTTAAATTAATCACACTTCTGAAGAGGAGCACAACGCCTGAAGATTTAGGCTTTGGCCATGATATTTATTTGAGCAGCCATACCTGCCTGTGTGTAACCCAGAATCATTATATGAAGTTTCCTTCCTGGTCAAAACTAAAGAGGGATGTAAATAGTCTCCCTTATTTTTCACTACTTTTGATCCCTCTTCATCCTACACTTTTACAGTATCACTGATTTATCAGGTAATAGTGGCCAGCATAACATCAATTAGCTTAGAGGAAATGATGAGCAGCTTTTTAAGCATCTGGGTTTACCTTTTCCTTCTTTGTTCCAAGAAATATCCTTTTTTTCTGTATGCCTAAATCAATGTTGTTCAAGAAGGAAAAAAAAAAAAAAGTGAGGAGAAAAGTTATTTATTTATGTTCGGAAAAGACTAAAATATTTAAATATTTTATGAAAGCATTTGAATGCACAAAAGTGTGCCTGCCCCATTAAGCCTCATACAAGATAATTGTGGGGAGTGAATATTTCTCTGACTACTTCTTATCTGCTATTTCCCTTCTTTTTTGCAAAAACCAGTTTTGATGGAAAGCAGATGTATCTCTGCAAAAGGAAGGAAGTGCCAGATTACATGTCAATCATAAATGGAAAGAATACCAAGCACATAAATTTTGTTCAGTTATGTATATAAACACAGGTGAAGATCTGTGCTGTAGTTTGGAAACTACATGTTATTCATATCTTAAATTCTACAATAATAAAGAAATTAAGGTCAACAAGTTTTATCATAACAATTTCTGTTGTTCCTAATGATTCTCTAAATTTTTTTAGAAATAAGTGAATTTCCCAAGGAAAAAAGAATTAAGCAGGTCCAAGATTCCCAGTTATCATCTCCCTTTTCAGAAAGAAAATGAAAAGCGAGCCAAAAGGAAAAACAGAATCACAACTTGAAATTAGCAGTGCATACAGAAAGATGTGGTGATGTAGTTGAAGTGAACGTAGGACTTCCAAGAGAAAAGAAGATAAAAATTCAGTTCCTCCATCAAAAAATTGTAGCTAGGCAAAATTAGGTGCTCCTCAGCTTAGAAAGTCCTGGTTTCAGGTCTCATCAAACTGCTCTCCAGTGCGAGGTAACTTTAAATAGTTGGTATGATACTATGATCCCTCCTGCCCACAAGCTGAAGAAATAAATGAAAGTAGAACAACCTAGAGATGAACAAACCAAAGAGATGAATGCCTTGCAATAACTACAACTGAGTTTTCATTTATAAATATCTGATTAACTAAGACACAAAAGGAGATATTTGTTTCAATGAGTTTGAATGGGAGTTTCCATGAAAAGACTTGAGATTTCTGAGATTTTCTTTAAAATTTTTAAGGGACCCAGACAATGCAACATCTTCAGCTATATTCTCAATCAAAATTCAAACTAAATATTTCCTAATCCATGAAGAAAAGGCAAATCTTGTTTTAACACAGGCCTTTGAAGATCCATATGAAACTCTGTGCAAAGATGACACAACCTCAGGTAGCAAGGCAATTAGATACAAACAGTATTTTTACAGTATTACTGGACTGTTTACAGAGAATCTGAAAATTAATGTTCAGTAGCTATTATTTTTTTTGGCTGAGTTGTAGTTTCTATCTCTTTCCTAACACAGAGAACATAGATGATGACCACTAAAGGGGCAGCATAGAAATGGCTTTGAAGTGGGTTAATCTCCATTTCCTTGTAGTCTCTGTTTTTATGGCAGAATAGGCCAGAGTACTACCAAGTAATTCCATTAGCCATCCTCTCTAAATTGAATGAAATAAAGTTATTACAAGAGGTGGAAATATAATTCTCTTATCTAGTGTTATTATTGAAGGTAAATCAAATATATTATCAGAGCACAAAAAATAAACAAACAAAACCACCAAAAGAGCTCCCAAACAATAATATAAAGGAAAGAACCTTGATGATTTTACAAAAAAAGTAGTTTTGTAAAGGAAAAATAAAGTATTGCATTTCAAAGCTTGTTTGTACTGGTTAACTGCTGAAATAAGAGAAAGATCAAAGATTCAAAAAAAAAAATCTGAATTTTTTACTCTTTTACTGTTGACACCTTGTAGTCAGAGGAACTGACTTTGCATGATGACATTATGTCCAAAAAGAAAGCCTGTAGACATGTCCCTCTTTGTATAAACTTGTAAACAGTTCTACCTCTTTTGACAAGCATTTTATTCTTATCGCTACCAAGCCCACAAAATACTAACCAGCCCTTTACAAATGACCTCTGTTAAACAAAAAGATGATTAACAAAGTGTGATACATGTATTAATGTGTGCCTAAATTAGTTCAAAATATGCAAAGTTAATGAGGTTTTCTGCAACACACCACTGTACCGTGCACACATTTCAGATTTTTACTGAGTGGTAGATTTTATACTGAGTCTACACTATTCCTGTGCCTATCAGGGTATCTTTATCTGTACATAAAGCTTATGCACACATTTAATTGTTCATTGTTCTACCGCTTGTTGCCTAATTGTTATCTAATTCCATAGTGACTGCTGTGATTGTCTTGGATCACCTCTGTATTCTTGTTCACTGACAGACAAATCTAAAGGTACTTCTTTTATTCATTCTTCATGTTTGATATTGTGGCAGCTGCAGCCTCTGTTAAGTGGCTCTGTCAGTTTTTGGGCAGAGCCCAGATCCAGGCAGATAAGAACCTGACTGGGTAAATAAAGCCATACATTTCAGCTGGAGCTAGTTTCTGATCAGGGAATATGCTGTGAAAATACTTGAAAAATCTCCATCTTCTGAAGAAGAAATCAAACACAGCCTTCAAAGCTGGGAGGATAAAAAAGCCAGGATCAGGAAAACAACAGACAGAAGATGGAATTTATGAAAACTTAATGAATTTATTTCAAATGATAATTAGTATAAGGAATAAAGTTTGGACTGATAATATTTCTAGCAACCTTGGAGTAGTTCTTCATAAATACAAACATTTTCTGAGAATCTTCACAATATTGCAAAAGAAATATTTTTAAAGCAGTTACATCGTACATAACCAGGACACATATATACCTGCATGTCTATTTGCTTCTTTGACCTTTGTGGGTCTACACAATGGGAAGCACTGATTGATTCTATACAAGTTAACTCACTTTGCGTCTTACAGTACAAACTCTGGGCTATAGATAATATCATTCTCACTTGGCTCTACTCACTATACAGAGAAAGCTACAGGTCCCATCCATAGAGTGGGATCAAAGGGTGTTTTAAGTTGCATATGATTAAACTGGTAAAAATAATATCTCTAACCCACTTGTCAGAATGGTTACGTCATAATACAAAGAAATTCAAGTGTCTGTACTGCCCGATGGTTATCCTAATGTCATCCTGAATACAAACTCATAATCTTTAATTGAACAAGTAACTTACAGCTTTTAACTTATACTTTAAAACAGAGAAGATTGGGTGATATTGGTGAACTTTGAACTCTAAAAAGAAATACATAGTTCATGGAGCTTAATTAGATCACATTATGAAAAGTTAGCCAAAAAAACCCTCTTTTATTAGTAGTGCCTTATTAGTAATGTCTAGTATACCTGCAATTTTCTGAATGTTGCTGTGGTGTAACAAGATATTCCTTAAATTATCTATGAATCTGGTATTTTGCCTCCTTTTTTTTTTTCTTTTTCTTTTCTTTTTTTTTTTTTTCCCTGGGCTTTAGCTTATACAGCACTACATATAGTTTTTCTACAGCCAGGGTTCACCTGTCTGCTCAGCCTATCAAAAACACAGATACAGATTTGAAATGGTTCCAGAAAGGATCAGACCACTCCTGTACCTGTGACACCTTTAATCTTTCCAAAATAAGAGCCAGAGTTATGTATTAGCCCTTAGCCCTTTTCTTATAGGCACCCCAAAACGAAGGACAGTTAACTACAGTGCTGTGCAGTGTTTCTGAAGGGTGTTACAGATGAACATTTTACTCACCCTTTCCTTGATCTAGGGGAAAGTCAGCTTTTGAATCCATATAATAGATGATCTGCGAGAGGTCAGTTTGTCTACCAAGAGAAGTGGTAAGGAGGTATATAAAGATGTTGCGTTTCCTCTGCTTAAATCCTACTTTTGACCTTTGGAAAGATAGTTGCGTTTTGCTAGTATGTCTTGAATTTTCAAAATTTTAATTTGGTTGCTAATAAAAAAAAAGCTAAGGGGTTAGACAACCATTTTCTGTCTCTTTATTATAAAGCTGGATTACATTGTATTTTGTTACTCTATTATCTGAGGAATCTCTAAAGGTGTTACAAGGAAAATTACATCTATGACTTCACATGGACTGTTGCTGAATATGGAGAAGTAGAATAGCAATATATCTGCTCTACTAGATGTGCAAGTGGAAACATTGCCTAAGCTGTTTTCATTTAATATTTTGATGTTATAAAGCTACTCTGCATTGCTGTTCCCTTATGGTGCCACTTTGGTAAACACAAAGAAGTGTATGATATTGATAAGACAGTATACAGGGAAAACAAAAAAGAGGAGATGTACCCATCAGCTTTTCTATTGGGAAAGCAGATGGTGCTCATAACCTTGACTGTACCCATTTTCTTTCTAGCCATTATTCTGTGTCTTTGTAGAGCTAGACTTTGCAGTTGATAGAACCATCTCTTTAAAGATGCAACTTTCATGTTCAGATAAGCTGCTGATGTGTTGCAACTCAGTAAAGCCTGCCATCTTGTATATCTGATGTAACCACAGAAGCAAGACAAGAAAAATCATCAGGGCAAAACATTTAATAGAAAAGAGAGATCAGTTCTGCATTTTCAATTAAACTATAAAAGCCATTTTAGTGAACTAGGAAACAAAATAGAAAAAAAGCCTTCAACAACATTAAGCAAACTGATCACAGAACATTTTTAGTCTATATTTAATGTAATTACCCTAGTAATCATTTAATATCCATGACTTTAATAGGAGTAGGAATATTCTTCTTCCTACCATTTCTATTGAAGTCTTCCCTGAAGTGGTTAAATTGATGTCAGCTGCAAGCTGACACGGCTCAAAGCGACAAGAAATTCATGAAACAACTCACATGAAAGGCAGGATCTAGGAAACACAGGCTTTTGCTTTGATAGCTCTAATTTGACTAAGGTGTAATAACTAATCAATAAACTTCTGCAAGAATGGGGGGGAAAAAAAAAAGGGTTTTCAAGCTTAATGTGTAATTAGCAAAATTTCCAAGTGCAGATCTCTCTACAGTAAACATACTAAATACTTCTTTAGAAAAGGAATGTTATTTTCATATATCAAGCAATTTTTATGCATACAGATCACATTTCTGTACTGCTTTTCTCCTAGAAATGTGAAAATTTCCTCTGCATAAAAAAATTTTCATAGTAGCCAACTTTCTGTAATTGCTGACTTTGGCTCTAGCATAGTAATAAAATACAGACCTAGCTAGAACTGCAAAGATGCCAACTATGTGTATTCAACAACAGAATCAAACAGGAAAGCAAGTCATCCTTTCATTAACCTCCCAGATACCCAATGATTGTAATTTACATTTCATGTTTGTAAGCATTTAATTTACATGAACTTCAAAAAAAGAGCACACCTCCTGCTTCAGAAATGCTACATTTTCAGAGTTTGACAGGTCCCAAGACAGGTAAGGTTATGTTTGGAATTGCCATCTTACAGGTCTACAATCAACTACACAGAACAGTTATGCAGGATTTAGATATCTGAGCTCTGGTTTTCAGTGATTACAAATGTATTCTTAAATACATGGGGTTTGTTATAGACTCTAAAGAAAGTTCTGTGATTTGCTTTCCTAATGAATTTCTTCAACAGAGACTAGCAAGACTTTAAAAGAAGTAATAATCTATAGAACCTGTGAAATGCAAAGATTAAGAATGTGACGTCATCTTAGAATAAATTCTCTGTTCACCTATGCCTTATCTCTGTTGCCAGAGGACCTCTATAGCATAATTTACCAATGAACATTTTCACCCAAGAAATGGCATCTTTTAAGTAGTTCTGTAGCTCAAATAGTAACTCATATTGTCCATCAGCTGACAAGTATCTTTTAAGTTGGATTTTTATGTCCCACACACCAAATTTACTGTGCAGAATGTTATGCAATTTCTAACTTGGCTATTAGTATATAGAAAATATGTTTATCATTATTTTAAACAGGAGAAAATGTGACCTTCAAAAAGCTGAAAAATATAGATGTGACATGAGTTTGTATTTAAGTATGTGTGTTTTGAACAAAATACATTCATATTCTGAAAAATAATGATATATATTTACAGGAAGACTGAGATGTAAAAATTGAAGATTTCTAAAACATTATCTCAGCTTTCTGTTTTTCAGGATTTTGAAATTTTATGTAAATTATGAATATGTATACACTCATTTTTACCTTTAGGAGTTCATAAAAAATCACAAGTTAATTTCCAGCTTTTGATTAAAAATAGTGTGTTAAATAGATAAATGTTCTAGGCAGTAATTACTGTGCAAAGAAAGAAATGTCTGATTACAAGAGTTATTTACTTACATTGCCATTGTCTTAAAAAGAATATATTTGTATGTAAATACATGCATTTTCACAATCCATGTAACTTCTATGAGACCTGTGTGAATGAAAGAAATCTATAAGTCTTTTTAGGAAAAAAACACCCTATATTTAAATATAATTCAAAGGTTCTTCTGTGGTATCTCCAAAGTATTCAGGGAGAAAATACAGAAATGTTTTCCAGTCACTCTGGTTTCTGCTTTACCAGGCCTATTTTAACTAGGCCAAATTGCTGTATCATTGCTGTATCATTGCACTGTCTGATCTAACATAACAAGGTAGTTTGGGAGACTCTGTGCACCGCTTTAGAGCACTCCCACCTTGATGCATGTTGGCCCTAGGGCTGGGATTTGGGCTGTGCATGTGCAAGGATTCCTTTGCTTAGGCTTGCTTATAGCCTGGCACAAGGCATTGGTTGGATACAAACAAAACAGATAATTTTCAGCTCAGCTGAGAGTTTTAGATTGTATTTCTAGTATATAGACTAGCTCAGACATCTCATCTTCATCCATTTTCTGCTAGTGCAGAAATCATTCGGTAGCTGCAGTGAGGGCAATGGCAATGCTGTATCTCTTAATAGCAAGTACATTCAAACCACTGGTTAAACTGGTATTAATAGCCCTCTATTTTGTGAAGACATGAAAAGCAGATGGTATATTCATGATTTTGAACTTACTAAAATTAAGACTAGGATAATATTTAAGAAATATTTCCCCAGGTAACTTCAACTGTGTGCTTACATATACTTCATCTGGAACAATATATTCTTCATCTATTTAGAGACTTTATAGCTACATTAAACAACTGTAATTTATTGACAAAGTGTGTTGATCCATAAATTGAATTTTACAATGATAGAATGTTTGTCTTGAGATACAACAAAGAAAGTACTTACTTCTAGCCTGTAATCAGTTCTGGCTTTTTCTATGAATGTTTTTGACAGGTACAATATTGAGCCCGTAGTGATAAAATTTTGTCAGTAGATGAATGATATTTTACAAAGCATAGACTTGGTTTTTTCCATCTCTACCCATTGTATAAAAAGAATTCATGTTTAAAATTCTCTTACTCTGTATGCTCAAATAAAATAACACAGAAAAATTATTTTATTGGGATTGATATACTGGTATGCTGTATTCCTAAGCTATCTGAAGCCCGGTAACAAGTTAGAAAATTTATTAATACAAAGACAAGCCTTGACAAGTGAAACAGATTCATTCCACACTGCCAACATTCAGGACTCTGAAATGCCCACAGGGACTTCTTTGTCTCCCATTTATTCAAGGACTCACATATTTCTATATCATTCTGTAAATACTTTGGTAAATGAGACACACTGAAGGTCAGAAAGAACTGAGTTCCAGGTCAAAGCCTTATTAATGCAACCATGTAGATCTGACTGATTTTTTTTTTAAATTCTGGAAACACTGTTGTCAAGTTTGTCAACGTTTCACAGCAATGAAAATGACAACATACTTTTTTCTGTGATATGTTGATATGTTCTATGTATTATTAGGTGGAGGCTGGGACAGGCCTTTTTTTTTTTTTTGACATTATCTTGCCATAAATATCTTTCAGGGAGCATGACATCACATTTTATTTGGTTTCCATTTTTTTGCCTGATATTTTGTGTTGATGCCAAGACTATCGCTACTCCACTTTATTTCCACTGTTCAAGTGCTCATGCCTAGACCTTGTCAGCTGAGTTCTTATCTGATTATCAAGGCTTGAGGGGTTTTTTTTGAATGTTAGTAATTTATCTCACTGAAGACCGAGCTTCCAAACTGTGAATCTTTGTATATATTTGAGTCTTACAGAGTTATCTCCAGCTTGGCTGACTGTCAAACTGAGAAAATAGACCTTCTTCAGAATGTTAACATATTTCCCATGACTCTTACCACTAATTGATTTTGTCATGTAAGTGCCATGCTATTATAGTTTCTATAGTGTAACTGAATGAAGAAACTAGGAGATATTTTTCGTTATTTTGAAGAGGAATCTGCCATTTTCCACCTTTTTTTTTTATAGTTCAGAAAAACCTTTCCATTAAGCATTGCATTCCTTTTTTCACCATGTCACTTCAAATTCTACCTGTAATCTACTGCTCAATTGTAATGAACTATTGTTTCACTTAATACACATATATTTATTGATGCCTCTAAAAGGCAAATATAAAAGATATATGTATTTAAAAATTATTTTAGGAGGAATACTACAGTAATTAGTGCTGGTAAGGGAAAACTCACATAATGAAAATACTGAGTGGGGAAATTCCACTGACATACTTCCTTGTACGGAAGTATCCGAGTGAAAATAAAAACCATGCCATGAAGTTCATTAATACTTTATTATTAATACTAATCATATAATAGAATTATAATTCATTGATGCTTTATTGAAAAATAATAACAGTAGCGCTTATACAATATTGTGTTTAGATCATTTCCAGTATGTCAAACCTTTTTTCACACATGATTTTATTTATTTGAGGGTTCTTCTGAACCGGAATGGAAGGTACAGACTTCTTTCGTGAGCTGAATAAGAAAAACCCAACAAATGGCCTAATGAAATGATTGACATAATAAGGTAGAATAAAGAGTAAGACAGATAAAAGTAAATCTTACATCCCGTCAGATGACAGGAGTCCTGCTTTCATGCATCATTGAATAGACCCCAGACAGACCTTTCCATGGCAAACCTGCCCATGGAGGAATTTCGTCCTTTTTGCTATTTGAACTATTACTTGATTTTCATATGATAAAACAACTCTATTAAAAATTTCTAGCGTCAAACAAAACTTCTTGCTGCACTGTTACGAAGGCAAGACCACACAAGTGGCATGAACACCGCTACCAAGAGGGTGATGACTTTTGGGATCCTCCTTTATAGTGAGATTGCTGACCTCATTCTCAGGGGGATGATTTGTGTAGCACAAGACAGCCTGAAGGCTGTGCTGGGCACAGTGCAACACAGTAAAATTTACAAATGTCAACCAGCCAGAATCACTCCATCCCCTCCCCTTCACTGACATACAGTTAGCCTTTCCAAAGGTACTATAATTGTAGATTATGTAAATAACAGAGGTTTCTCCAGCTCTATGTACAAGATTCAGTAGATCACACCTGGTCCATTCAAGTTCCTTGACTTCTTAAACACAAAGTCTACTACAAGACTCCCAGTATTCTGGTACAGTCTGGTCCTTCTCTACTGTATTATAGATTTAAAAAAAAAAAAAAAGAAAAAAGATAAAAAGAAAACACTACATAGGTTTTACAATTTTTATATGTTACAGGACAAGAGCCAAATCCTTATTACAGTTTTACTGTAAATAGACTGCTATGAGATAATAAGAGCTGACTTAAGTATGATTCTAAGATCAGAGTCTTAATGCTGAAGTTCTCTGTCAGACAACTTCTTAGTGGTACAAATAAACATGGAGAACAATAATTAAAAATTTTTCAACATATTAATGGGATACTATAAATTTATATTCAAACATAAATCTGAAATTAAAATATTTATGGTATTGACTTTTGTTATGGGACTTCAGAATACCGAATTTTGTTCATACTCTGTTATTTCATTTTATCATGTCCTTCTTCTTGCCAGTCACTTCCAATCTCTTATTCTTTTTACATCCATTTTCATGATCCCTACCATACCTTGTAAACAGGATGCTCTTCTCAAGCTTCAGTTTTGTAATGCTCACTGCCCTCTACAAGTTTTAGCAGATTTGACACAGCCCACCACATACACACTGTGAGTAACAATAGCAAAACAATGTTATAGAAGTTTGATTACAGTGGGTGAAATCAGTTGAAGTGTGCAGTGTTGTGGTGCTTTAAAATCACTAAACTTTGTAGTAATAGAAGAGTCTGGTGTATGTGAAAACAAATCCACATGGAAGAAAAATTGGCAAGATAGGGAAAGAGTAATTAAAAATAAAAAACTAAGTTCACAGTTAACTTCTGTCAAGGAGGAAATCTAAAGAAAGGATGGTTATAGCATTAATGGTTGAGAGTAGCAATAACTGCCATCATTGTCACACCCCTCTTCCCCTTCTTCATTGGCAAAAGGACGTGGAGCAAGAAGCTGTGCAAGTAATGGATGGAAACTGACCATCTAGACTGCGCTTAGTGCTCGTGTAGCCAATGACAGAGCGAGCACTGACAAGACAGGGTGTTTATAGACTTGGCTTTTAGTAATGTGGGAGAAAAGTTTCATTCTAATTGAAGAAATACATTGACCTCCAAACACTTAAATAAATCAGGGAAACTGTGATCTTACAAGAAATTATAACTTGTAAATCTAGCTTATCTTCTTAATGTAAATCATGTAAATTGGGACTGTCTTTGCTGAGGATAATGTAATAACAGTCACTGTGTTTGGGAAAGAAATCTGGATCTCTGTTTGCTAGGCCTCACTTTGTAAAATCAAAATGCTCAAAAAGCTAGAATATAAGGTGGAAAAGTCACAGAGAGTATTAGAAGTTATATGCCTTCTGAAATATTCTTTTAAAGATATCCAGCAATGTGTTAATGGCTTTTCTTGGAAAACTTGTAATTCTGTCTTTTCTGTGTATTAAATATCAAAGTATAAATGCAATACTTAAAAGCATTCTGCTTTGACCCTTCAATTATTTGTTGAACTAGGTACATCCAATTGGCGTATCTAAATTTGTTACTCTGAAACCCATAGATTGCTATATATATTTAAAACTTCATATAGAAAGTGAGCTACTGGAATCAATGTAAATTGTGTATATGTTTATTGAAATTCCAGTGACATAAAACTATTAATGATATGATTACAGGAATTCTGGGGACTTGCTGAAGATGACACATGCAGATACTTCTAAAAGTAAGAACAGTGCATGCATGTAAGGAATGGAAAATATTCTTGAGAACTTGGTAAACAAAAGTCACTTGACAATTCAGTGCCTAAAATTTCCTAATTTCCTAGAATATATAAGGAACACCAGGTGTGTAGAGCAAGTTATGGTTTTGGCACAGTGAAAATTTCAATTTTCCAGTATGTTAGCCTACCTTTTTAGAGTTAAGGTTTTGAGATGCTGCAACGATCCACTATGTATCTCCAATAATATTATAAAGTATACTGAGAAATTAATAAATGAAAAGGAAAAAGAAAGATCAGGAAAATAGATAAGAAAGATAAATGAGTGGATTATGAAAAAAATTATAAAAGATTACTTTGTATAAGGAAATATAAAGAAGATTACTTCAGCAAAAGACAGACAGGAAGTAGTAGTTACAAAGCATCAAGATATAAGCAGAGGTTTCAATTATATTTGGTTATTTTTCAACCAATTGACTTTCTCCTCCCAAGTCTAGGAGGGATGCTTCTGATGCTTCTGGCATCAGAGAAGAAGCAAATGGTGTCCAAGGACAGCTTTAACCCTGTGACTATATTTATGCCTGTAAACTGAGGAGTGCCAGGGTCCATCCTTTTTATCCTGAAGCAACCTGGCATAGTATTATGCAGGTTTATCCTATAAAACTCCTGTATTCACTGGAAAAGGTTGGTCTTTTGAGGAATAGTCACTGGTTCAGGCTACGCTCCAGATAATGCCTCAACTTTTTTGGGAGAAAATACTCCTTGGCCTAAGCCAAAAAAGACTTAGTACTTAATCCACAGGGTAACAAGATGACCAGTTGAGATATAGGGCCTGGGCTCTGATATTTTTAACTGATTTATGTAGATGTAGGTCCTATTGTTAATCATGAGATCCCCTGCAAAATGCACTTTACCATGCTTGAACCTTATTTAGCACATGACTGATTTTTATTTTAGAACAATTTCTTTAATTTCTGCCTTGTTATAATGTTGCTGAAAACTTGCTTGATAGTTGTAATTAGTCATATACTAGTATGATGTCTAATATCCAGATTCATGTCTTAGTTTTCTATTTTTTGGCATATGCTAAGAAGACAGAAAAAAGATTAATATATAATAGGGAAATGATGAAGAATAATATTAACTATGAAAATAGGTGTTACAAACCTGTAATGAAAAAGGAGGGGAAAAAAGCTAAATGACCTAAAAATCTTAAGATATTTTATTATGAATAATATTTTGGGAAAGATGCAAGTTAAAATCCTGACAATACAGGCAATTAATTGCATGCTTCTTTCTTATCTGTAATCTGCAGATGGCTTCTCTGGAAAAAATGTAATTTTTTGTATTTTTTTTGCTGTTTTTTTGAAGTCATCAACCAAAATATATTCAGACTTAATACATAAAGAGCTCTCAATATCAGAAACAGATGTGGAACAAAAGGTTATTCAGGTCCAGCACACAGCTTTCAGCAGGATTACTATTACTCTTGGTGTGTTTTGATATTTGTCTTCAGATATTGACCAGACTTTAACTGTAAACACATTGCTAAAATTGAATCCAATATTCTTAGTTTCTCTAATTGCACAAGCTACTAATAACACAGAAAGCCACAGTATTCCATAATTATCATTGTTCTTCCTTTTATTATTGGTAAGTATATTAGTATATAAGTAAGTATGAGATAATCCCTAACAGTAAATTTATTATTTAATTCCTTGAGTTCTGAAAAGATGTTTGGAAACGGATTCCTGAAGATGAATTGTGTACGAGCTCTGTGTGTCTGTGCACTATATGTCTGTTACTATGACTGAATACTAGAAATTCACACAATGGGGTCACTCCTTACCCTTTGCTGGCTGCCTCTTGACAAGCAGACTCATCAGGGTTATTCCTGGGGAGACCATTCATCTCCAAAAGTTTTCCTAATAATATTCTTCCTGAACACTCAAGTCATTCTTACACTGTTATCTGGACTGATTCATTAAAATCTAATGGAAACTAGTGATAGACTAGTTCAAATAAAGGAGAAAAGTGAGATTTTTTCATTATGGACCAACAGTAGACACTTCTGGGCCTGGGGCCAGAGTACAATGTCATCTACTGGTTTCTTTCTACAGTCTTTGTAAGCTTAAAGGATATCACACATGGCTTGTGGTGCTCCCCATTTCAGGTACTGGATATTATCTCACTGCATAGCAAAACCTGTCATAAAAACCTTTAAGTTACACTAATCAAAAATGTTACTTGTTTCAGGCCTGATAAAAGTGAGATCAGCACTTTCTGATCACCCTCCCTCACTTAACAGAGCAGGCAAGACAGGGTTTAGTCCTAGAAATCTCATTTGCCTCCTCTCAAGATTTCCCTCTTCTGGAGGGTGGGAAAGAGATGTAAGCAATACACTGTAGTTTACAGAAAGATATCATTGTGAAACTAATTCATCAGCTATCCTCCCATCACGATCCCTGTTTCAGAGAGCTGGATTGTACTTTCAGACTGTTGTCTGCCTCTTGCCAATCAGCTAAAGATCTTTTTAAGTTTTTAGGGACTCTGTTCTATTTGATGAAGTGCTGGTAACTTTCCTGAAAATTCACTACCTTGCTGTGGCAAGCTCACATGGACCATATAAAACTGCAAAAGTACAATAATCCTTTTAAAGTTTTAGGCTCAAGGTGGGTTTTTTTTGTTGTTGTTATTATTTACGTTTTTTGTAGTTTTTTTTTGTTGTTGTTGTTATTCGGTTTTGTTTATTGTGGTTTGTTGGGTTATTTTGCAATACAAGCAAGGTCTTTGAAGGTATCACACCTGCAGACCTGTGGCAAAAAACACCACAGCTTCTAAGTACTACTGCGGAAAAACACAGTGCAGTCTGGAAAGTATTGCTGTTGGAATAAGAAGTGAGAGATCAGGATTTCTTAACTTCTATTTCTTGGTCTACATTGTCATCTATATAATTTTCCTTTGTATAAATAATAAAATTAGTGGAGTGTAACACTTTGCATTCTGAGAAATAATAGGTAGAGTCTAATGAGCTGACTGTCAGAGGGTTGCAATTTAGTGATCTTCAAAAGAGAAGAGATACAATAATTACAGTGAAGAAGCCCCAGATAGCTAATAAAGGACTTGACTTGATAATTACCGTTCCTGTGTCTGTGTTAGAACAGGACGGTCCTCTCTCTACAGCTTTTAGTTATAATTATATTATGGCATGATATGTCATTTCTGTGATATTTTCCTGCTCTAAAAGGTACAGTGGAGACAGTTTAATTGCAAGTGTCACTAAATACACATTTGGGGCAAAGTGAAGGAGGGAACTGAAGGCTGTTTATTCATGTCTCTAAATTGAATGGTAAGCAGTTATCTTGGTTATATAATTTGTTTAGTGCAGGGGATTCTGTCTCTTTGGGAACTCAGTGAGACTTGCTGGGGTTCTCCTCCAGAAAACTTTTTACAGGGCTGTGGTACAATGAAGTAGATGCAAGTCGCACACTTAAAGAAGATTTCACCACATAGTCAGAGTGGCATAGGAATCACATGTAATGCCCATTTACCCCACGGTTATTTCCTATTAATTTGACATAATTAAGACAATTATCCAAACTTTTTTTAAAAAAAAAGCAAAAAAAAGAATTTAACCCAGCGTCTCTGAATGGATTATAGTCATATACAGTGAAGAAGGAGATCATGCTCATGTCATAAGGGAAGAGAGGAAGGAGGATGTCTGAGCCAAACTCCCATTGGGACTGCCTGAAATCTTACCTTTATCATCACTGTAGTCATTTACCTTCTTAACTAAAACTACATGAAACTGCTTCACAGCCTGAAGTTTATTTTCTGACTTTGATACCAAACTAACTCTTGTGGATGAGGACATCAGTGAAGGGTGGTAACCACCCTTTACCAACTTTTGAATAATAATTTGTTGTTTGTAGACCTGGCCCAGGATGTAGGTCCTGATCAAGAGATCATTTATGCTATCTATATTCATGTCCATCTAAGGCAGTCAGGAACAGTAGCCTCTGGAGCCTTTGACTCCTCCTCTTCCAGCTATCTCACTATATTTGTTTGCTCTTTTGTTTTGGTAGGAAGTTTGTTTGTGTCGTTTTTTTTTTCTTTTCTTTTTTTCCGCCTCTCTGAGGGACATCTGAAGGCAGCAATCCTTGGAGTTCAAAATAGCAAGGCTGAAGCCAATAAACTTGGTGAAAAATTTAGATGCTACCATTAGAGATGCATGAAAGCAGGAGGGAAGCAGCTGGCTTGTTCACAGACTCTGAATAAGTCTTACTCCAAACTGCTGTAACACCTAGTTTCTACTGAAGGATAGTACTACCCCTTTTCTTTGTATGATGGAAAACACTGTTCCATGATTACATATAATATGAAATTCAGTGTATAAAATAACACTTATGTCACTCCTGAAAACAGCTACTGTCTTCCTAGTAAGCAAAGATAACTTTGTTCATTGTAGGTGTATGGTTTGTTTCCAGCCCCAAACATTCAATCTGTTTCGATTCTATTCAGTGAGTGATTTGTTTGTAACCAAGTAGATGTTGGTTCTAGCTGAGTCCAGAGAGCACTCAGGCTGTGTCAAAACCAGCTGTGGGTAACAAGCATTGGTGCTGGGGCAAACAGCGCAGGTCTGAATTGAGTTGAATGCATAGAATCATTTCTCAGGTTGGAAAGTAGCAGAAATCTGCTCAGGAGTATTTTTTCATGACAGAAATTGAGAGGAGGGCA
Organism: Dendrocincla fuliginosa; assembly: GCA_035047845.1. Classification (NCBI taxonomy): domain Eukaryota; kingdom Metazoa; phylum Chordata; class Aves; order Passeriformes; family Dendrocolaptidae; genus Dendrocincla; species Dendrocincla fuliginosa. The sequence continues at coordinate 27,017,370 of JAWWMO010000043.1, read as the reverse complement.
GGTAAGTAATGATTCTGTTTATGCAGAAACAAGTTAAAGAATGGCTTTTGTCTGAAGGCGTGGCATTGAGGCAATGGGTTACATACATTATGCTCTGAATGAGCTGATTTTGCTTCCAGAAACAAACTGATTATCTTCAATTCCAATGAGAGGAGGTGTATTATTCCAAGTTGTATTAACTTCCTTAGAGATACAATCTCTCGGCAATGATGAATTCATTAAGGAAATATGTCTCTCTCTGAGCTAAGCACTCAACAGAAAGTGGGAGTCCTCAGTGGGGGCTCCTGACCATAGAGCCAGAGAAGTCTTTCTGGGGCTAATAACATGATTAGAAAGGGAATTCTCTTACTAGTATATAGCTGTTTGTTTCAGATCCAGTGAGAAAGTATAAGACCTGAAAGGTTTCTTCAGAACTGTAGTATTTTTTTATCAGCTTGGACCTAACTTCACGAATACATTGTAAAAACCATATATCAGGATTTGTGACATGTATTTTCCTGTATTAATGTCATTTTGTGTTTGAATTTTTCCCTTTGTATTGTGTCTGATTTGAGTATTTTGTTTTCACTAACAAAAAAAGTAAGAGAATTATTTATGACTTGATTCCACCCAATTTCATTTCTTTTATTTTCTAGCATATTATAAGAATTTTAATATTTATTTTGCACTATTTGACTAGAATACAGGGGGATAGATAATGATACCACTATCTGCTTATCAAAGCCATCATAACTGATTTTTACAGTGCTATACCAATTTACATGGGTTGAAGATCTGGCCCCTTTTTTACTATGTTTGTGCTGACACTAATTAAGCTTTGAATCAAAATACTGACAAAGCCTCTGGACAGTGGTTCCAGAAATATAGCAATCTCCATATAGTCATAAAAAAAATCACATATATATGTACTAGTTTGCACTGGAATAGAGTTAATTTTCTTCGTAACAGCTGGTATGGAGCTGTGTTTTGGACTTTTGACCAAAAGTATGGGTAACAGAAGGATGTTTTAGCTATTGCTGAGCAGATCTTACGGAGCCCAGGCCTTTTCTGTCTCTCACCCCACTCCACCAGTGAGGAGGTTGGGGGTGCACAAGAAGTTGGGAGGGAACACAGCTAACCCTAAGTGACCACATAGACCATATGACAACATTCTCAGCATATAAAGACGGGGGAAGAATAAGGAAGAGAGGGATGTTTGGAGCGATGGCGTTTGTCTTCCCCAGGCACAACTACTCATGGTGGAGCTCCGCTTTCCTGGGGATGGCTGAACACCTGCCTGCCCATGGAAAGTGGTTTTGCTTTACTGGTGTGCATGACTTCTGCTTTGCCCATTAAACTGTCTGTCAATCCATGACTTCTCTCCATTTTACACTTCTGATTCTCTCTCCGGTCCCACCAGGGCAGAGTGAGAAAATGGGTGTGTGTGCTGAGCTGCCAGCTGGGCTTAAACTGTGACAGTATGTTAACATTGTCTTGAGTGTATCGTGCTCTCACCATGTTTAGTTTGTATGGCTTGTGCAGCAGGGCAGAAGTTCACCCAACACAGGAGGGAAAATAAAAAAAAGGTTTTCCAAAAAATATGAGAGGAGGCAAGGTATTTCTTAAAAGCAAAATGCGGGTTTGTGTGGAGATAGCTTTCAATGAAGTAACAGTACTACCAGAATAAAGCAGCAAAACCGCTTTTGGAAATGTTCTGCCTTGGCTTATTTATTCTACTTGTTGGGAAATTCAGTAAGAGACTCTCCCATTTTTGAACAAGCAGTACCTTTAAACTCAGAGGTAGTTTGAGTCTAACGAAGTAGTTTTGCATCACATCAGACCCCAAAGTGATCCAAATGCACTTGTCCATGACACTTATTAGTGAATGAAGCAAGTAATGTAACATAAGGGAAATTAAAATACATATTCTCAAGCCTCAAATGACTTTTGTCATTAGGAAAGTTAGAACATCAGAAATGTTAGGCTGCCGTGATTTTTCTAAATGTTGGCATTGCTGTGAATTAGGAATAAAGTCTTTTAATGAGTTGATATACTTTTGGTGACATTCTTTTCCATAATCAGAGGATGAGGTAGAAGTGGTATTGAAGCCTGGGGAGAGGACATCTACTGCTATACTTGTATATATACTTACAGTGGTATTTTTTAAAGTTTCTCAGTTAAAATCCCTGATGGAATGATTTTACATTGCGTAAGAACGTGTATGCTATGTAAATTCAATTTCTTCACCCTCTTTCTTACAGTCCTTTGAAATGCTTCCACATAGCCTTCTGTCACTGTAATTTTTTTTCATGTGTTGGCAAGCTGAACAGATCAATGTTTTCCCCTTCTGTCCTCTGCATGTTGGACACCAGTGTTGCTTTTTGGACCCAGGTGGAAAACATGCTGCAAGGAATGTAGAGTGTCATGAGAAAACTGCTTTTCTTTTGACTTCATTGATATTTTTCTTCCCTCACAAACTGGGAACATAAAGGAATTGTGATTCAGAGTTCTGTTTTTCTCCTTTGATAATATCCTTCACTCAAGGCCTTAACTAAATGCCAGTATGCAGCTCACAGTGCATTGACATATTAGCTAGGTTTCCCTTAATTTTATTTTTAATAAAGTGGCATGTATGTCTGTTCTCTTCTGTCCTACTTTCTATCAGATACTGCAGCTGTATCAAAGAAGTAATCTTTCCCTTTTTTGTATGGTACTGGTAAAAATAACATTTTTCTTTATTGTGAATGTGGTTAGAATATAATTTATCATGTTTACTTGCTCTTGGAGAAATGCTGACTTCATTTATGTCTTCATGTAATTTTCTGGCTACTAATATGGAAACAAACCACCTAACTGACTTCAAAAAGGTATCTAAAATAACGAAGATGAAAGACTGATGCTGAATATAGATATATTAAAGGCAAAAACATGACTGCTTCTACCTCCAAGAGGCAAACTTAAAGAAACCTTGAAACCAAACCCCATTTCTTATTGTGTGAACTAACGTTCTATTAGTCATACTATTTTGAAAGAGCATAATCCAAATTTCTCAGAAGCTTCTTTTATGATGAACAGAGATGGCAACTGCAAAGATGAAAATACAAGTTGGAAGGATGGTTACAAACTCATAAGTAAGCAATGCATTGTTCTGACCTGACATAATGTAAAACCACAACTTTTCTAAACTCCAGGCATTGCTGCACTAAGGCTCACAGAACATGAATGGTAACTGCACAACTTGTAAATCAGCCAGACGGATAAGATGAAAGGGATCTTTGCAATACAAAATGTTAGCATAATCTGCAGGTCCAATATTTATTTTCCCACTCAGTAAAATTCTACTTCTCAGCATTAAGCATAAGAATAAAAAGTAGGGTTCACCTTGAACTTCCACATTAAAATTTCATATCATAAAATAGATGCAAACATAACGTGCAGACTTTCAGATATATTTAGTTACAAGTCTTTCCTTCTCAGGTGCTTTTCCAGAGTTTTTGTAATAAGTTGTTTTCTTCTCCTGTCCTGTCTTGCCTTATGAATAGATAAGTGACTAAGCAATTTGAAAGAACAGACAAACAGGCACACTCATAGTGAAAATGTCTTAGGAGTTTGCATAAAAAGTTAGAAGAAAATGAAAGCATGTAGTGTTGTATGCACTACTATCAAATATGGGTATGAAGATTAGTAGTTATAGCCTCAAATTTGAGAAAAGAATGCCAGATATTATGCATGAAACTTGGCATTCTTTTCATGCTATAATACTGACAGACTAATTTCTAATACTATTGCAGTAATATTGCAGTCTGTTATGGACTGCCCACTTGTTTTTCCATCTTGATGAATTCCTTGATAAATGCTAGAAAACAGGAAAGGCTCAGTTTTGACTTCCTTGATCTCAACTTTTATTAGAAAAAGTATCGGCAGAAAAAGCTCTTAGTAAATTTGAACAAAAGACCCTACCTGCAACATCAATATTGTATTGATCTCTACCATGTATACAAAAAACATGACTGTTACTATTACTGTTTTCCTATTTTTCTTTGTTTTATGATAGCAAGGTATTATGTTTTTTAAGATGGAACAGAGCTTTAAAGGTCATGTGTACATCTACATTTTAACAAAATACAGAAATTTTCAAAACCTACTTAAATTCTCTGGTCTTTCTTAAAAATAATAAAGTATAATTAGTGCTGAAAAGTATCTTCTGTACTTTTTGTATCTTTGCACATGTTAAGATGACAGCAACCATATAAATTTTCAGTGGATATTGAAAGGTAGTTAACTGGTACAAATAAAAAGAAGGTAACAGAAAAAAAAAAATAAGAAACACACATAAAATTGCAAATTTAATTACCCCGGTTTTGCATATGGGATAACAAATATTTTGATTACTATTATTGGACATCTATGACTGTCATTCCAATTTAAAATCTAGACAAAACAGGGGGATCAATAAAGCTGTTCTCTATGGTTGCACTGTGCTAAGATTTTGTACTCTGTGTGGTTTTTATTGCAAGGAAATACTAGCCCAGACCCTACTTAAGTCATGTTGCTCTCATCTTAACACAAATAACGATAATGGAATTTCTAGATTAAAATGGGGAGTATAATTTACATTAGTTAATGAAAGCTTTCTCCTAGATTAATTTATGTTAGTAAAATAAAATTCTGACAGTTAAATAAAATTCTGACAGTTAATTTCAAGGTACACACATAGATACTTTCTACAGTTATCAAAAAGAGGTGTGAATCTTAAGGCAAATATCCATACCATCATAAGGCAGATGTGGCGTAGAGATGTCCTTCCAGTAACTTGGGAGTGCATAGTTTAGATTAGACACTTGCTTTCCAAAAGAATAGATTAGGTAAACAAATGCTAACCATCAAAAGCTAAGTCAGCACATCTTATACTGTTATATTTAATTACACATCTCAGGATTTCACCATGTAAGAAGCAGGGTGGAAAAAAAACAACAAAAACCCCAGTGAAAGCTAGAAGAATGACATCATCTTTCCACTTGTATTATTTACAATTTATTAGAAATTATACTTACCTACAGTTCCTACTAACATCTGAACCACTTTGGTGTCCTGATGAGGACAGAGTAATATGCAAATCTCATGGAACAGATTAATAAGGAATCTCAAAAGTATGAAAGACTTGTACTTCTGCTTGGTGCCACCCAATAATCTCCATTTCTTTACCAGTATGACCAGTAACACCTTACTGTCACTGGAAGTAGCTTTAGACACAGAAGAAAATGTGTACAACTTTTACTTGATATTCAAAAGCTTAAATATATTAAAAATAACCACATTTTTTAAATGGTTGAAAGAGTAAAACCTGCTGCTCTGAATAACGAAATTAATTAAGATGTGTTTCCTATGGTTTTGCAACTTGAGAATAGATTCTTTCCAGGAAAGTAAAAACCCTGACTAAGGCCCTTATTGTATTTGGAATGTGAGTTTTGTGTGTTATATCTAATGAGAAACAGAAATACACGGGGTGGGTTGTAGGTAATTTCTCTTGATTTTCTCTTGACTATCATCAGCATTTGTTTCCACTGTCTTACCATGCAGTGTCTTTGGCATAACAACCCTATGGAAAAGTATGAATAAAATTGCCTATAGGCTAGATAACAGTAGGTTGAAATAAGTAAATGGATTTCAGTGTTAACCAGAATGCTGTTAAAATTCCTTTGACTGTACCAGGGCTTAGTGTTCACAGCTACTGACCTTCATGCAATCATTCCATATGGTTGAATATTGATTTTAGAAACACCTACCTTCAAAAAATCTTCAAGGAAAATCAGCACAATTTGATAGAACATAAAGGTAGGAGACAAAAGTAGGGAAAAAGAAAACCTTTATAGATTAGTTGTGGGTATGGCTGCATCATAAATCAGGGATCAGAAAAAGATGATCAATGCAGCTGTAACTATGTGATATTTTATCTAAGACAAAACATCCACTGCATTGTTTCAGCTCTTTTATGTCCTCTGACCTCTTTATGTCCATTTGCTCATACTGTGCACCCAGCTGCATGAATGTTCTTGCGAAGCAAACCTCAAAGCACATCCTAAGAGAAGGTGGTTCACTCAGAAGTCACACTTCCTGTAGTCGCACTTTGTAAAGAAATGCATCAGTCCTTCACAACTTTCAAAAATATTTTGTAGTCCTACTGTACTCCATAACTGACAGGAAGGCTTCAGCCAAAAACCCCCAAAGGTTAATAATAGAAAATGCACCAGAATCAAATGAGTGACAGAAATTATTGAAAGAAGATGTTAGTGGAGTCCTTACACCATGACAAATTCTAAAATGTGACTAAGTTAATTAAAGCATCATCACTTTTTTCTGAACATTGAAAAATGTGCTTGTTAAGAAAACAGGCTTAAAATAGATGCATCACCAGAAGAATGAGATTTTTTTTTTTTAATGTGAGATGCAATTTTAGGCATCTTCACAAACTACTAACATTTTGTCATCTCATGGTCTAATTATGATCTACTTTCTCTTAAGTTACTATCTCTATATTACTCTTACTGTAAATGTCCTGTCAGTATATATTACTTTGCAAGCATTTCTTTAAATATCAATAATTCTTCTCTACAAATATAATTGTACTGTATGGAAAGAAGAAAAGGAAAAGAAAGAGGACAAGCAAAATGACATGGGCTGATCTTTGCTTATGAGAATATTTCCCCATCAGCTTTCTGTGGAAATAAGATTTGCATTTTGCCTTAAAATCAGTCAGACAACATTGCTTAGCACATATTCTTCCTTGTAAAACATTTCACTGATGCTTCATTCTGTAGACAGCTTAATAAAAGGTATTTCACCCTTAGCATGTTGCTCAAGTTGTGTGTCATTTTCTTTCCATTTCAAATGACATTTGTGGAAGCAAGAGTCCTAGATACCTTGTGAGTACATAACTATTAGGATTGTTAACTCTTTTCTTTCTGCATGCCTTACAGCACAGAGAAAAGGGAATCTGTACACAGTGTTTTCTCTAGTGGAGATCATTTGCGATAACTGAACAGTCAGTAATATTTAAAAGGTATGACAGTTGCAGATTTTCCTTTCCTTTCTGGGCGTTGTTCAGAGGGTCTCAATACTCTTATATGTGGAAAGAAATTATTAACAAGAATTTTCATGTTCCTTTGCATATGATTTTTTACACTGCCATATATAAAGCAAACTATATACATGATGTTTTATATGCCATTTTTATAAACTGCATATTTCCAGTCACATTTTAAAAATAACTGTATGACTGGAAGCTCAGAAGAAGACACCTCCTTAAAGTTATCCAACGAAGGGCCTTTTCACTGCAAGGGGGACATAAAGGAAAAAGGGAAGCAAAAACCCCCTACAAACATGCAGAGGCATAAACTCCAGTAGATGAAGCATAACAGAGGCCGTGCCAAAGACAAAACATCCCCAGTTACTAGCTGAGGAGCCATCAAGAAATTACGGGCACAGCTCTAGAGAGGATCAGCCTGGACTTTGTAATTGATAAGAAGTGGAAAACAGGAAGCTGAAGATTTGGATGTTGAGGTGTGGGCTCCCTGGGCCTGTAGTGTGAACAGCTGGAGGCAGTGAGGTCTCAGTGCTAGACACTAGAGTAGGTGGGGGGTGTTGGCCCAGACGCTGGGTTGGGAATGGGATATGTTCCAAGTGTCAGCTGCTGGAGGAACTAGGGTAGAGTGAGGAGAGTGAAGGGCTCTGCACTGGCAGCTGGATGGGAACCATGAGTCAGAATCCATGTGCCAGATGCTAGTGGAGGTGCAAGTTTCTGTATCTTTCCTAAACCTGCTGTGTATTAGATTGTGTTTAGTTGACTCAAAACCCTCAAGCTCAACCAGGGACGAGTAGGATGCCCTGGGTCTAGCAGAGATATTGGGCAGGCAAAGGTCTGTATTGATATTTGATGAAGACCTGTGATTACGGGCTGCCTATGAGATGGGTGTGTGGATATGTGTGTGTTTGCTAGCAAGCACTGAGCTGGACCAGCTGGCTAGTAGGAACAGGTAAGAGATATAGGATCTGGCAGTTATGTTGGACAGGCAGAAGGACCATGCCAGTACTTGAAGAATCCATGAATGTGCCTGTGAATCTAGAAAGTGTTCTATGTGTGCCTTCACTAATGACCTGCAGTCCAGACCACTCCTGTATGTGGGTACTGTTAAGTGTTTCATCTTGTCTGTGCCTGGCTGTGTAGCAGGTACCATCACTGTCTTCTCTGTCTGTGTTCATGTGTCTGTCTGTGTGTGTGTATCTGAGCAATGCTCTCAGCAAACCAGTTGAAACTTTTAACAAGAAAGAGGCTGCTTCATCCATCAGTCTGGAATAGACAGTCCAAGTGCCCCTCATGCCCCAGGATGGGCTTCAGTGACCAAGAGGAAGAAGACCCAGCTGCAGAACTACTGGAAGAAGCAGCACTCAGCACTAAACATTGTTGTATTTTTTTATTATTTTGAATCCTTCAAATATTCTTGGATATTTCACCTTACCACTTCTAAAGCTTCTCATTGTTTCATTCCCATAATACAGTAAGATAATCTTTGGTATACTTTAGCAACATTACTCCTTTCCCCCCTCTAATCATCCCTGCTTCCATTATGTTTCTCCATTTTGGACTCCTGTTCTGCCTTAAGCACAAACAATTATTCTTCTTCTCCCAAATCATGCTTTAATTTTCATGAGATAGTTTTGCTGCTTCTCTTCCTAATTTTTTAAACAATTAATTAGGAAAGTGTATAGTGAGTGGGTTTTTCCTTGACAAATATTTGCAAATATCCCCGATATTTTAGTAAATATGGATAACTCCAATCACCCTCTTATCTTTTTCTTTGTCCTTTCTCTTTTCCCTGGGACTCTTATAGAAAACTGTGTAAAACAGGTTTTTTGGCCGTGCAGCTCCATTAAGTATGTGTAATAGACCTCCATGTATGCTTGAAAGCCTGCAGCTCACACCTCTGGAATGGGCTAAATCCAGCTCCCTGAGAAACAGTGATGATGGAGATATTAACAGAAGAAGAATTTATAAAGATTGGCTCCTTTCAAGTTCTCATCACAAGAGAGAATGTGTTGGACCAACTAGATTAGCATAATAATGGCAATGTAATTCTCTGTGTTTCAAGCAATTGACAAAAACAAAAAAGCTTGAGAAGTTGAAAGAAGATGAAAATTGCTAGTTGTACTGGATGATAACAAACTAGGCAGCAGTTATTTTTGAGAAAATGTTCCCTATAACTGTTACTACAAATTCATACGTCTATCTATAAATTAATGGGCATAACATAACTGTCAATGAAAAGGACAATTAGGTGGATGTCATTTTAATGGAAAGTGAATCATTCTACATAATACATGTATTATAACTCTGTAAATGCATAGAAAGTTACTCAGACACATAAACCAGAAAGAAACAGTCAGTAAAATTAAAAATCATAAGATATAGAATGAACAGAGGAGGAAGCAACAGGTTTAGATTTACAAGACTTTTTAAATGGCAGATAGAAGTAGAAATGACCCAGCCACTGGGTTTTATATGAATTACTCTTTAAAACCCTTGAGAAGTCAGGGTTTGAAAAAAAAAAAAAAAAAAGAAAAAAATCCCACTCCTATGACAAAAACCTCATAGATATTGAGTAATAGAATCAGAACACCAAAGTCTGATTTTTATTTCTGCTTTGGTCTCTTGTGTTTGTTTCGCATTTTGGTTTGGTTATTTTTATTTTTATTTTTTTTTCTTTTCTACAGATTCCCTACCAGTACCTTATAAATGTATTGATTTACAAAAAAAGGACTGTGTTAAAAATATATATATATTTGAACTACAGTTTCGGTATTTTCATATGTGGCCACAGCATTTCTATTGCTACCTGCTTGATTAGATTTCCTGAGTGTTATTTTTCATTGTCATTATTTGTTTGTAAGTAGTCTTCAAAGGTCTTAATCCCTATCAAAATCTAGCAGTGCCAAGGATATTGCATTACAGACTATTTTCAAATGAAATTAATATTCTCAAAAGACAGGGTAGAGTGGATTCATTCACAAACATCTGAGTCCAAAAAGAGGCAGGTTTTCTTACCTTGTAAATACAGGTATCTTGGAGGCCATCATCATCTCTAACTGTAATACATTCCCCCTACACTCATCTAGAGACCAAGTCCTGGCCCCCAGGACAAATAATGTAGGCCTGGGCTCCCACTGATTGGAGTTTCCTCTTCCTCAAGTGCATTAGTAATACAAGGCACCTGTCTCAGGTCTTTTCTAGCTCCCATGTGGTGCTCTGTGGCTCACACACAAAATAATAGTTATTTAGTTCACACACACAAAATAACTATTATTGTGTGCTTTCTCTAGTTGAAAGTGTTGTAATAATACATGGAAAATTTGATGAATCCAAGTTACAGAATGGGTTGCCTGTATTCCTACCAGTGTGTTCCAGTCAGACTCTTGTTATGGTTTGAAGGAACATTCAGATTGTGCATGCAAAGGAGAAATTTATTGCTAGTCTGAGTCTTATTTTATACAGGTAAGGTGATATGTCTGCTCAAGATTTCTAGAATTCATTGTGTTATTACAGACACACGTCACTGCTCATCTGGTACTTTAGATCGATGGTTTCAGTCTGTGAGGGGGGACTATGGCAAACTTTTAGCATCCCAGGTTCTTCATGGGGATGAGGATGGTGTTGCACTGAAGGTTTCTTTCTTCCCCCTCCAGGATCTGCCTCGCATAATTTTTACTGTTTTGCTTTACACTTTTGACTTGCAAGTTCATAGTACATCAAAATTCACATCCACGATGACTATATGTAATGTTTTGCACATGTTGTATACTTATTCTTTGTTTCTCTGTTAGTTTCAAAATTGATTTTACTCAGCTTCTGATGTTGCACTCTTTTTGTGACCAGTTAATTGGGCACTGATGAGTAGTTCACAGCCCAGGAGCCACCCAATTTTGGTTGAATTATATAAGGTTATTTTTTTTCCTATATTTATTGTACCTATTTGGCTGTATTCAATTTTTTCCTGTAATAGACCACTTTAGAAATACTTATCAGAGAATGTAGAAGGGTACAGTAACATTTGAATAACTTAAACCATTTCCTCCACAATAGCCTTGATTTTTGACTGAAGCCCATATCAAAATTAGAAGTGTTCAATTGGAACCCATATTAACTACATTAAGATCTATTAACTCATTGGAGCAACCAATTTTGGCAGATGTGCTCATCCAGAAAATAGAGAACATAAAATTCAATGGCTTTTTCTCACAGCATCAGACAAATTTAAGCCAGTCATAACATGAATTTACAGAGAAGCGGCAGACTTATAAATTACTTGAGCTTTATAGGCAACATGAAGCAAACATATGGTGTAAGGTATTTGAAAAGGCAGTTATGAGTCCTGTAAAAATGCTATAATAAAGGTCTGAACAGTTTATTCTTGGGTACTTTTTCAATGTTGACAAGTGTTCCTAACTCATGGGTCATCTTTCAAATGCAATTCAATATTATCAATGGATTTCTCAGCTTCTGGACTGTTTTTGTGCAGTCTTAACTGTTTTTTAGCTCACATTCAAATATAATTTTTAATTT
>JAWWMO010000043.1:26974420-26996631 GCA_035047845.1 Dendrocincla fuliginosa | reverse complement strand
CTCCCTTAACCACGCCCACTTTCTAGAACCTTCCCTAACTGACCCTATAAAAGCCCATGCTCCCTCAGAATAAACGGTCATTTTGCTCCAACCCTCTCGCAGAGTGGCTTGTCATTTCTTCCCTCCTCAGGTCTGCGATACAGATCCAAGAATTTGCCAATTGACATGTCAGCTGTAAACTCTACACATGCGATTGGATACGTAACACTCATTATTAACCTTCAGCTGCAATGATGAAGAAACAGGTAGACATTTCAATGTCAGAAGCGTTAGAAAAGTCTTGTGTATATCCAGACCACCTAACTGGAGTAACTAGGATGGTCTGTCATAGTTTTGCCCTTGCTTCATTTAATTTACCAAGATCTGAGACCAAGTAATTGAAATTTTATTGTGGAGTATTTTTACATAAATAAAAAGTGTTGCAAGTAAGTGGAAAACATAATTTCATAGTTCCTAATACTCCATGAAAAAAGAACAGAATAGATTCCTCTAAACACCCGAATTTTTTCATGTTAGGCACATCAAATCACCACCTGATTTGAATCAGTCTAAGACACTGCAGTGAGGTATTTTTCCAGATGATTTAGCAAGCTCTAAGAGATAACACTTTTTCTTCCTCTGACTGTTGTATTAATTTCTATGCTATTTCTTTCTTCCAAAAAATCTAACCTCTTTGTTACTGCTCCTTGATTGCATAGCATCCAACAAATCTAATACAAATAAAAATCTATCATTAGAGATTCATCTTTACCAACATATTTCAAATTTGTCTAAAGTAATGCTAGATGAAAGCAGGAAGATTTCAAGAATAAAACTAAAAATCTTTGGAGTATACAGCTGCTGTTCAAAGTCATGAAACTAGGGAATGTGATTTTACCCCACTCCTTATTTCCTTTCCTTACTAGGAAAGAAATTACTGTCCTTAGAAAATTACGAACTGCATTTAGCATTGCTATTTTTTCAGTTATATTGGTATGTCTCTGAATGATGCAGTCTATACTTACATGAGTTAAACTCATTATCATTAAACTAAATGTCTTTATTTTCTATGTTCTTTATTTTCCAACTGGTATGTCCCTTAAAATCTATTTATTTTAATTGTAGAAGCCTAAATACAGACTGATCAAATAATTTCTCTCCCAGTTTTTCAGATAATCTGCCCAGCTAAGACTTATTTCATTTTATGTCACTCACAACAGCCTTTTCCCACTTGAATTCCTAAGCTGGCAAGATAGCTCTCTGAAATACTGGAAGGGTGTATCAAGGTGCAGAAAGGGCTGGAAGATCTCTGGTCGATCCCTATGGGTTGGGTTTCTGGAATTGTAGGAGCTGCCTGTGGGGCAAGTGAGGACTGATGGCCCCAGGGAGAGTTGAAATGGGTTCCTGGGCTACGGCCAAAAGTGGAAGGAGTGGAAGAAGGCTCAGGGAAGGCTCTACAGGAGCGTGGATCATGAAGGGGTAAATAAAAGGTATGATTTATACAGCTATTCATGTCCCACAGTGGCTAAAACATTCACACCGCCCACCCTCCCCCTCCGTCCCCAAATAGAAGAATCAGTGTAACTGTCCTTTCTGGCAGCAGAGATTTTCGTTCTATTTCCAGAAATTACTAGACTGCATTGTGTTTTCAAGTACTAACACTTAATGATGTAATGCCATCCATAGTACCAGCTACCTTCTTCTGTCAATGGTTGCTTTCAGTATAATACTGATTTTCCCTCTTGGCAAAGGTATATAGTGAATTCGCCTTGAACTTGTTAATAGTTCTGGAGACAAACGCCCTATCTTTCACGGACTCAGTTTTTCCTTAGGAAAGCCACCAATTCTTAACGCTATTCTTTTGGGTTTTAGCAGTGGAGTACAATAGAGCTGTCTCTTGTATTCAGGTCTCATAATCAAGTTACACTACATTTGACTCAAGAAGGCTCAAAAACCTCTAGAAATTATTTTTAGATTTTCACTGCAAATGAATGGAAGGCAGTGGAAATGATCCTACTGACAGGAATGATCCATGGATCAGGTCTAGAAGTGATTATATTTTTGTTCAATTTTTTGCTTAGACACATAAATTAAAAGTATTTGGATTATTAATAGATTATGAGTAAACAATGAAAATAATGAGATAAGTAATGGACTTTCTCTGAATGTTTATATGTCTAACATGTATATGATGAGTATCTTACTTGGAAAAAAAAGTTGAGGTAATTTGAGCAATTTTCAAAGTTTATTACAGCACTCTATAAATAGTCTGAATCTTCACTGCTTTCCATTAATTATTTGCTAGTTTTTCTTTATTTCTTACAAACAATATCACTTAGTGACTGAATCAATTAAAAAATAAATTAAAAAATGTTATAGTTAATTTATTTTGAGAATTTTCACCTTAACACCACTAAGTTATACAAGAAAATAACTATTTCCTTAATCTGAATTCATAGCTACAGATGTAAAACTGCATTAGTAGTTCTTTCTGCAATGATTGCATTGACTCTGCATGTGGAGAAATTTGTATTTTTCTTTTTGTCAATCTAAAGCTTTAATGAATTTATGTTAGAAGACTGTAAATGAATGTCAATGAGGGGTTGTTGAAAATAAAAAAGACAGGTTTATGGCAGTTTTCATTTTCTTTCAAAGTTTTATTCTATTTCCATGGTTTTGTTGTTTCTTAGAATCTTAGAAGGAGGAAGAGACTCTCAAAGATCATCTAATTCTAATCCCCCTGTTGTGGAAATGGACATATCTGGAGGGTTGCATTCAGAGGGTAGTGGTCAACGTCTCAGAGTACAAATGAACAGCAGTGACAATTGGTGTCCCTTAGGGAATCTGTATTGGGACCAATCATTAATGACATAGGTAAAGGGATTGAGTGCACTCTCAGCAAGTTTGCAGAAGACACCAGGTTGAGTGGTGTGGTTCATATACCTGAAAGATGGGATGCCATCTAGAGGGATCTGGACAAGCTCAAGAAGTGGGCCCATGGGAATCTCATGGAGTTTAACAAGACCAAGTGCAAGGTGCTGCACCTAGGTCTGGGAAACCACCGGTATCAATCCAGGCTGGAGGACGGACAGACGGAGAACAGCCTTCTCGAGAAGGACTTACGGGTTCTGGTGGATGAGAGAATGGAGATGAGCTGGCAGATCAAAAGTTAAAATGTTATTAATGGCATTGTCCAAACGCCTTTAAACACTGCCAGGCTTGGGTCATCCACCACCTCTCTAGGAAGTCTGTTCCAGAGTTTGACCACCGTTTTGGTAAACAAGTACTTCCTAACATCCATTCTAAATCTCCCCAGCTACCGCTTTGTATCATTCCCATGAATCCTGACACTGGCTACAAGAGAGAAAAGATCAGCCCCTCCTTTTCTTTTTCTCCTGCTCAGGAAGCTGTAGACAGCAGTGAGGTCACCACTCAGCCTTCTTTTCTCTAACCTAGACAAGCCCAAAGTTCTTAGCCGTGGCCCATAGGAAATTCCATCCACTCCTATCACCAGCTTTTTGGCCCTTCTCTGGGTGCATTCAAGGACCTTCACATTGTTCTTAAATTGTGGGATCCTGATCTGAAAAGAGCACTCAGGGTGAGGCCACACAGATGCCAAGTACAGTAGGATAATCACCTCTATTGACTGGCTAGTGATGCTCAGGAGGGAAGTAATAATTGGGGAAGGTCTCTAATGCAAAGGCTCCTGGTGACTGTCATTTCTGTCTTCAAAGGACAAGGAAAGAAGGCTAGAGGAAATTCAGGTAGGTCAGCCTCACCCTAGTACCAGTTTACTCTGTGAATTAAATCCTCTTGGAAGACATGTCCAGATGCATAAAGAACAAGAAGGTGACAGGGAGCAGTCAGCACAAAAGTGCCAAGGGTAAAATCATGCCAAGTCAGCTAGAGTGCCTTTTATGATGATTCAATCTTTGAATGAGGGTAGAATACCTGAACTCCCATGGCATTCTTGAAGTTAAATCAGAAAGGTACAGACTGAATGGACAGATTCAAAATGTGGCTTGACTTGTGACTAGAAGTCAGTTATAAATCTAACTGGCAACATGTTGAAAGTGTCCAGCAAAAGCCAACATACAAGGAAAAGATGAGGAAATTGGCTGTGTTCTCCTGTAAAAGAATGCTACTGTCTTCAGTGGAGTAAGAGGATCTGTAAAGAATATGGAGTCAGACTATTATCACAGTTGCATGTTAAATGGATACAACAGAATTTTTGGCAACATATTAGGTTAAAAAAAAAAAATGGTCCTGAAAAAATATGCCCATGGAGATTATAGAATCTGCATCGTTGACGATTTCAAAAGCTCATCAAAACATGCCCTGAGCTGCCTGATTGAGCTTTGGAGTTAGGCCTGCTTTCAGCACGTCTTAGAGTTGGAAAACTTTAGAATATCTCCCACCCCAAAATATGTGACAAACCTAAATTCATATCCCCTATCTGTTCTGGCTTGCCAAGGTCATTCTTGAAGCCTGATGTCCCAAAGTTCAACTACAGTTAGCAAACTCAGCACAGCACTTGGTGCCTGTAAGATTTGGCCATTCCTCCATGCATGAATCTAATGAGCAAGCAGTTTATTCTTAAAGTCTTTGAATGTATGTGGGTATATCAAGAAAAGGTGAGAACAGAAAATTAAAATCAACATGTTGTATGCAACTTCTGACCTTATTGTGCCTCGTGCTGTAAGGAAAATATAAATGAGACACTGTTGTCAGTTGTGCAACAAAGATTAATCTCTTTTTGACTTTAATATCTTATGTGCTTATTATCACTTGATACTGGAGAGCTGCAGTAAGAAAGCATGATCATCAGGAACAACAGTTAGTTACACAGAGAACTTTATTTGAAGCTCAACTTTGATAGCAATTGCTGCTTTTGGATACTGTTTCTTTTAATCAGAGCTAACACTGTTTAATCTGAAAACCCAGTCCTGCTGGCTATCAGCTGATGTACAGTCACACAGAGTAGTACAGAGCTGAATATTTCACATGGAGAACAAAGCTTGAGTTTAAGTACTAAGCAGTAGTTCTTTAAATCTCTGTAGGAAGAAGTTTAAGGTGCATGCATCTGAGAATCCCCTGGGGACTGGTTTGACATTGGTGGCTGCGATGGTGTAGAGCCAGAGAAGCTCAGAAAAACCTTTTTGATGGGCTAAAGCTCTTTAATACAGAAAAATTCTCAAAACTATTAACTTGAGAGAACATAATTCAAGATGCATACTGTTAATCTAAAATATACCCAGTTTTTTTAGATGCTACAATGTCAGAATGTGAACAAGCATATTTAAAAATGACAGGTTAAAAAGATAATATTCAACTATCAGCATTACACATTCCAAGTTAAACTGTTAGATTCAACCACCTAGATTCTCCTTACTACATTACTACCCCATTTAAATGCATAGTTTATTTTTTCTTCCTGTATTTTGTCTTCAACTCCTGTATTTGAACCATAGGGTTTTATCAGCAAGAGCAAAATGAGTGGATTCAATTCTCTTCTATTGCTGAGAATAAAGAATACCTTAATTAAAACCCAATGTAAATAATCTGCATTAGTGGAACAAGACAGTACTGCATATTTCAAATGTCTCTACCATGATTTAGAAAATATCAAGGAGGGCTTTAACTGCAGTCCAACTCATTGATCACTGTCATTTTCATCACAAAATACAGAGACCTTTGGAAGTGAAACCCTGTAACCTAGCAGTTGTTTTTATCCATATTGAAAGGCTTGAATTACTGCCCTTGCATTGGGAATGAACACCCTGCCCAGAGTAAAGACAGCACAAAAACAATGAAGTGAGAGGGATTCTTCAACTCTACATTTTAAACCATTGAGTTACAAATAAAAGTAAAAAAAAATAAAAAAAAGGCATTGTAATGTGACACTCAGTTAAGATACTAAAGAGAGGAAACGGCCTAGGTAAATTGTAAGCTTCAGGCATCCCCTTGTTGATGTTAGGAAGAATACCCTGATATTCCCTCACTGATGATAGGGAAAATCTCCTTGTGTCCCTCATCATCTTGGAGGTATGTCAGACACGATTAGAACGGAATGAATAGTTTCAGTGTTCTGCTCTAAACTGTGGTATTCAAACACTGGGCTGGGTGATGTGTATTTCTGATCAGTCCCAAGAATATGATTTACTACCCTTTTGTACAGCTCTTTCCACAGTCCAGTTTCTTCATCTTTACCACCAGCTATTCTACTTACTCTTTCCCTAGGGATCTCAGTTTTGCTGAGTTTTTATACCTACTTGTTATTCACGATGTGGTTGCCCAGGAAAATTTCACCGTGGTCAGCAGTTCTGTAAGGTAATGCCTCTGTTTATACATAGTTTTTCATTTCTGCCATTTCTCATGTTGCTGTCATCTTGGTTTAGCCACTGGTCCGGCCAACTGCATTTACTCTTTTACATCTACTCCTTTGCTGTCTGTAACACCTATATTTTCTCTTGCTGTTTCCTTCTTAGTGTAGTTCAGGGTGGACCTCCTTTTTTTTTCTTACTATTTGAAAGCAAGTAGCAGCCCATAAACACTGCTCTTTTATCTGACCCTTAATCTTCTTAGATAAATACATTTCTCTAGAAGGAGGCACCAGAAAATAAAACACCATTGTCATGAAAAATACTACCTACTGGCTTTTGTTCAACTTTTACAAGAAGAAAACTAATGAAAGCAGGAATTTGCACATGAGGATTTTTGCACTAGCTTCTGATCAGCTCAATGTCTTTCCCTGAGGTTATGAACGTCTTTTGTTACTGTACCTACTCTACAATGTCAGTGTCTTCTGCTCCTAGAGCCACCTCTGAACCCTGGATGTGAATTGTCTTAGAAATCTCAGATTCTCCTTCTGACCTCACATATAGGTCTTTTCCCTTAGGGTGTCAATATCAGGATTATTTATGTGAACTGCCACATCCTTCAAGAAAACCCCTGCCCTCATTTTAGTTTGTAACTTCATCACAGTTCTCCAGAACAAATTGCAATTCAATCAGTATCATGCTGTTTTCCCTGTTTTCATCACAGAGATGTAGAAAGAAGAAAAAACTTCTTTCTGACCTTTATAGTAGGAGGTGTGTGTGTGTTGCAAAGCAAGGGAAAGTATGTAAAAGAGTAGCGACCCTAAGAGACAGTGTCTTTTATTGATGAGGTCAGCTCTGAATTGCCATCCTGTAGTAATAATATTTTGTTTTTCTCTTTTTGGTACTCCTTCCAGTTTTAAAGAACAAGAATGACATTATGCACTGGCAGGTACATATTGAATGAGGGAGAGTGTTAGCAGAGTAGAATAGTCATAGTCATAGTCTATGAGCAAATGGAATAAAACAGTTAATATATATTTCTACTTTGACTGGAGAGGTTGCAAATTAGGTAATATTAAATGACAGGGAAAAAAAAAAGACTGGCCTTTCATTTACATCCACTGATAATCATCAGTGAAGAAACACTGATTTTTTTTTTTCATCAGGCAGTACTTTCATTATCATCCAAGGACCTCAGTAAATCAGACAGGGCAAAATTCATCTTTGTCCTCTAGTTCTTGGCAGTCTTTACTTCTAGATGTTTGACAGAGCTTCAGAGGGCCTAAACACATATCCTTCCATTGGTTCTGGTAGAGACATAATGATTTATAGACATTGAAATCCACCATTGTGTGTTTGCAAAGGGTATAAATCAGGGCAGAGACTGATCCATCGATTTTTCCTCCCACTTCCTTGTCAATATATTGTGCTTTGTAGAACTTTCATTTCCTTACTGGTTCTTGCAGATATAATCTGCAGTAATTTTAGTCACGCCTCTTCAAAGGCATAGCAACTTCCTAAGAGTACACAGTTAAACAATTTATTTAACATTTTCTTTTCAATCAGAGAAATAATGCATAATAAATTTGAATAGCCAAAAATGCTGATATTAGTTCATTGTGTAAGAATTTAGTTGTATTTTGATTTATGCTTCAGACTGTGATGCTGTAATCTAAAAATGTGTAGATGAAATGCTATAATCTATAATTAATTTGATATGCTAAACAATGATTATGGATTTTATAAGACCCTGAATGCACTCAGTTTTTATTTCTAATCTGTATGAATGACCTGTCATTGCTACATATCAGATCATTAGTGGAGATTTATGCAGATAATATAGTGATTTATTATGGTTCTCTAAGGTCTCTAGATGTAGTTTATACCCTGATTTCAAGCATGAATGCTGTCAATAATTTGCTTGAACTAAATAATTTATCAGTAGAAACAAAAAGATTGACCAACTGGGTGCTGTACTCTATATAAATTGATCTGCTAATGGTAGATCAGAAAAAAATCTCTATTAAAAATTCTTCAAGAAAACAGTATTTGACTAAGTTAATAAATAATATGGAAGATGTTACTCAATATACATGAAAATGAGTTATGGTTATCAGCAAACTAGTCTTGAACTTGTTTTGTGTGTTGTTAATTTATTATTACTAGTAAATCCATAAAATGGTTGATCTGCACTTAAGATTAGATTGATTAATTTCTTAAGTTAGTTAGAGTCATGCCTTAGGAGATTTCATCTTGCATCAGTATTTAACACCTCTTTGCATTCTTTTTGCATGAAACAGTCAAGGAAATGCAGTCCAATCCCATATTACTTAAACAAAAATTCTATGAGCATGTGGAACAAGTGGAAGCTTCTGTGTACAAAAAGTGAAGTGGTAAATTACAAGGTTTATTCTCCACTTCCCATCAGCAGCGATGTCTGGCCACTTCCCGAGAAGCAGGGCTTCAACAACAGATAGTGGGTTCTTAGCAGGCAGCCATTGCAAACAATGAATGCTCTCCTTCCTGCTCCTTTCCTCGGCTTTTGTATCTGAGCTGATGTCATATGGTAAGAATACTCCTTTGGTTGGTTTGGGTCAGCTGGGCTGGTTGTTTCCCCTCTCAGAATCTTGCCCTCCACTGGGGAAGGAATGTTACAGTGTTGATGCTGTGCCATCACTGCTTAGCAGTGTTATTAACACTGTTCTGTTATCAACATTCTTCCAGCTACCAATGCAAAGCACAGCACTGTGAGGGCTGCTGCGGGAGAATGAACTCCTGCTCAGCCAGACCCAATACAATATCTCTGTATTGACATGTCTTGAGCTGCTGCAGTTGCCAGTTAAAGCAACTTGGAATATACACTTCCAGGTGTCACACCCCTGCTTTCACTATAATACACAAAAAGACTGAGAGAGCCTAAGCATCCTCAGATGAATATGTCATATTTCAGGTAAATAAGGGCCCTGTTCCTGTTCAATCTTGAATTCCTTTCTTAAAATTGTGAACAAAAGTTTGTATGATTCTGACAGTTGTTTTATCAGCACGCATATTTTCATAGTTCTAGGAAAAGGAAAAAAACATTATTTCATTTGACAGGTTTGACAATGCTGTGCAAAGCTTTTCCATACACAGAGGACCTGTTCTATGACTTGGTATTGCTTATCTCCAAAATAAACATAATTTTGACTTGATCAAGAGACACCTTTTGGTAAAATATATATTTTGAAACACTTTTATTGGAAAATTTATTCTTATTTTCTAATCTTCCAGAGCGGTCTTTTCCCTGGCCTAATTTTCAACTCATCCTTACATTAAAGCACTGCTACTTTGCACTCAACCGTTTCATAACAGCCGAATGGAATGATATTAAAGGATAGGTTGTCCTGCATAGCTATCAATATGCAGCTATCAATATTGATATCAATATATCAAGATGCATCAATATGCTATCAACATTCTAAGGTAGTGTTAGATACATTTCCTTTCTATTTCCAGTCATATTTAATCAACATAGCTACTACAGAAATAATAATGCTCAAGGTACAATGAAATATAATATCTCACTGTGTTTAAAAAAACCCCTGTATGTTGTTTCACAGCAATAAAAGTACATGCTTTGTAATCACTACATTCCTCACACCTACTGTATGCTGGCTAATACAATGACTAAAGAACCCATCTTAGGGTTTTATAATAATGTCTAAATTTATTTGCAATCCATGTCTGAATAACTAAAATGAATATATTTCAGTGTCCTTTTTTTTTACCAATAATTACATGTGGAAAACAGTAATAATAAATTAAAAAAAAAAAGTTTAGCTTCAGTATTTCATTTTCTGTTGTGTTGTTAGTTGCAGCATGACGTTTAAGTTCTTCAAACAATTATTTTATTATTTTACCAGGAGGTAAAAATCATACATCATACATAATCAGTAATAGAAAAGTGCACTTCACCTGCATTTAATTGCTGAAAGTGCAGAATTTTATACTTGACAAGTCCAGCTCCTGCCTCCACTTAATTTTAACTAAATCTCTTGGAAAAGATGCACAGTAAAAGGTCATAACTCTTCTTTCATTGTTTTAAATAAATCAGCCCTGCTATGATACAGTACCTGCCTACATGTTCACATGTTTCATAACTATCTTCACAGGATGGCAAAGCTTAAATGAAAATGTCATGTGGGTACCTTACACAATGGAAATACTGGAAAATTTGCATCCTCACACATATTTCCAGAGTGATATGACTCTTACATCTTCTCTGTGCTTCGAGAATTTACCGGAGAATTCATGCAAAAAATTGTATGATCCCACAAAAAGTGAAGTCACGCTATAGTGGTTCAAAGAGCTATATAGATTTTCTCTAGAAGTAAAAATATCTGCTTCAAGTAATTTCTTCCTGGGAAATAAGGCCTAAAGCTTTCAAATTATGGTTGCACTGTTGCAGTAGGTTGGCTTTGGCTGGCTACCTGACCTGCATCCAGACATGCTCTCTACCCTTCCTAGTCAGGGCAGCAGAGAAAATAAGGTGGAAAAGCATGGGTTCAGATGAAGACAGGGGGATTAGTTGCTGTTTACTCTCTGCAAGACAGACTTTATTTGGGGAAAATTAATTTATTGATAATTAAAAATAGAATAGGAACAATCTAAAACTAGAAGAAAACAAAACAATACAAATTAAACCAAATGTAAACAACAACCTTTCCCCAAGTTCCCCATTATTCCCATGCCCAACTTTACTCCTTTGTTCCCAGCTCCACCTTCTCCCGCCTTGAGTGGTGCAGTAGAATGGGGAATCAGGTTTGTGGTCAGCCCATGAACCACTCTTTCCTCTCCATGCAGTCCCCTGACTCCAGCATGGGTCACTCCACAGAGTCAGTCGTTTGGGAACAGGCTGCTCCATCATGGGTCCCCCACAGGCCACAGCTGCTACCAGGCCCCTGCTCCAGAATGGTTCTGCGTGGGTGATAGACAGCCAGCTTCACCAGGGTCTACACCAGGAGTTGCAGGAGAAACTCAGCTCCAGCCCCCGAAGCACCTCCTCCTGCCCCTGCTTCACAGACCTGGGTGTCTGCAGAGCTGTTTTTCATTTCTTTTTGTTCCCCGTTTCTTTCTTTGACAGGCATTTTGCCTTTTCTTAAATCTGTGTCCCTGAGGCACCACCACCATGGTGCTGGAGAGGCTCAGCTGTGCCCTGTGGTGGGTGGGCTGGAGCAGGCTGGAATTGGCCATGTTCCACCCAGGGCAGTCCCAGGCATCTCCTCACACAGGACACCTGGCAGCCACTGCAGCCAGCGCCTTGCCATATAAACCAAACAACAAGTCATCCAGTTTTGGAGGAAAAAACTGTAGTAGTGTAGATCAGTGTAAGTTGATTAATATCTTCTAGAAATTTTCTATTAAAGAGGAACTGCAAGTTCTGTTTGTAAAAAATTTGATAGACTATGCTGTGGCACCATGAAACGAATATTGCCCAACAGCTGTACTGGCCTGAGAAGGTATTTGTCCTTCTTAATGTTTAAGTCAGTGTATCATGATCATGCAATTCTTTCTATACTACAGACTGTGAAATAAAGGCATCTGAAAGCCTTATTTATTTATTTATTTATTTATTTATTTATTAGATATGCCAGCGTATTCAAGCTTTAACAACTGCAGAAATTCAGGACTAGTATGTATGAAAAACTTTTCCCAATGTATTAGATTTCAGCTTTCTACAGTATGAGAGGTTAATGCTTAAGGCCTGGATACACTCAAATAGAAGAAAATGCTTGAATTTCTCATGTGATTTCAGTTTGTCTCCACAGTGCAGACTGAGCTCTCCTTATGGACCAACTTCTTACTCTTTTGCTGTTACTTTGAAAAGACCTTGATCTCCAGTTGATAAAAGTAATAGCTTGTACTTAAGGACTATAATGGGTCAAATCAAAGGTCAACCTATTCCAACATGTGTTAGTAATAAAATATTAAGAAAATACTTAGAAAAGCAAATATGAGCAGTGCAATACTGCTGTTATATGTCCCCAAGACACTCACTTCATTTCCTGTGATTTAAGGTTCAGCAGCTTTTGGGGCCACAGAGGATTTGGTAGTACTTAATAACCCTCAGTGAGGGGATTCTTACACAAATTTACCCAGTTCTTTTTGAATTTCTTGTAATTGTTTGGCTTCTACAGCATCCTGTGGTATAAAAATTCCAATTTAGCTACATAGGAAGAAGTTAGTGTTTTGTCTGTAACCTGCTAGTTTTACTGTAACTCATTCTGTACCACACAGGACAGCAAATAGCTGAAGATCTTAATACTACTTCTGTATCTTAACACTACTACCAATGATCCTCTCTCTGTTTTCTCTTCTGCAGGAGATTGCTCACCCCTGGTGACAGATGTCCTTACTACTCTTTGTAAGTACTTACTCTTTGTAAGTACTCTTTTCCATTAGTTATTGATTTATTTAGTTTCCTTTACTTTTCTTGTCATTACTAGCACTTGACTTGCCCATTATTGTGAATATCATAGCAGTAAAGCTAGTATCTTTTTCACATATATCACACTTATTTACATTTATTTTAATTTTCCACAACTCTTTACAATGACCCCTCATTTATACCATGTTGAATATCTTAGCGTCATGAGCAGATATTGTCAGCTCACATTTTAACTGTTTTATATATCAGCTATAAATATCTTATTAACAAAAAAAAGAAAATAAGAAATTAGGATCTATTTGGGCAATTTCTCCATGGCACAGGTTGTGTTGAGACACAGTAGCTAACATTTCAGAAGCTATAATTTTCCTTTTTTCTTGTGAATTGTTTTACAGCAGCAAAAGCACACACTCAATCTTCTATTTTAAGTTCAAAATAAAAGCCCTTATGTCTGAGCAAGTTGCAAATAAGCACGTATTTGTTCAGATGGCCTGCACATCAGTTACACCGAGCCCCATGTCTGGGCACCATAGACATCTGCCCAGAGAAGATAGTCTCTTATCAGAGCTACCTGCTCATCCTGTAGGACTTGGGAGATCACTTCTTTGAAGGTTTCCTTCACATCGTTGCACTCTGACTGGCACAGGTGCAAATTTTCCTCTTAGTTCAAAGATGAGCAAATGCTGAGGATACCCGGTTGCAAAGGAAATGCAGTATTCCTCCTTACCCAAACTTACCCATTTCTCCTTACCAACTTGAGATGGTTGAACTGTACTGTAATTTCAAACCTGCAAAAATCTTGAAGAGTACTTCAATATCATTTGGGATGAAAGATGTTCTGTTAAAGGCAGTAACTCTATTATTCTTTTAATGTTTGCCTTAAATTAAATTAAACACATTCTGAAAAGAATGATCAAGGAGCTAAGAATATGGGGAAAAATAAGGCTATAAAAATTTATTTTTGTAATGTACTTTAAAGACATCAGATAAGACATATGATGTATACACCAGCTGTGAGTTGGGGTAAAATATTATCACCTGGCATTCTGATGTAAAACTTGGACCCTGTCTTTTGTTGACATAGAATCAATCAGTAAGTGTGAAATACTGAGAAGTCCTACACTTTGTCTTTTCTTTATAATTTCTCAATTTATTTAATGTTGCCAGTTTCTCATAAATTACTTTTCACATTTTATATAATGGGTTGTTTTGTTTCTCCTTTTTTTTTGATGGCATCTTTTATATTTTGTCTTATGTTAAAAATGCCTTGCTTCAAAATACTATTGCCATTACCTGTCCTACAAACATTTTTACGCCTCAAATAAATGGCTGTGCATGGCTAAGTAATAAAAAATCCATTCTATTACCATGTATTTATGATATTTCCTCTCACTGATAATCCACCTTGTCAATTAAATCTAAGTATTTGAACAGGTCATGGCAGTTTTGTCTACTAGTTTGAGTGGTGGCAAAAAAATGCTTCTAAATTTCAGAAGTATTGACAGATTAGTAATAGCTAGCAGTTTTCTTTTTAGCTAATGTGTACAAAACTCTAGTATGTCTTATTATATGATGCTGCAGCACACCTACAAGATCTCTGTACATGAAAAATTTCTGGGCTGAGAAGGAACTAAAAGGGGTTTGAAAACTCTCTGTCATATTTAGCCTAGAGTCTGCAGTGACAGAATATCTGTAGCTGAACTGAAAATTGCCCAGTAATAGCTATTATCTTTCCCCATTTTCATAGCCTCAAAATAGAGGAGTACCTCATCCTAAAGTAATTACTCAGTCTAGAGGCTAGAGATTGTAGAGACAGTTTGAGAAGAAAATTTGCAAATACTTAAGTGGAATTCCACTGGCTGAAGTTTTAACTTAACTAAATCAGTGATTTTTTGATGGGGACCAGAAATTCACCCGCAGTTACCAGCTCAAGTATTTTTAGAAAGATGATTCATTCTCGCAGATGTCTTTGTTCTCCCATTCCCTCAAAGGCCATTTTTCTTACCCTGCACCTATAGCAACAAATCTTTGGTGTGCCATGGAGAACACTCTATGTCTTCAGTCTTCACAAGATCCTGTCTTTTTCTCTCAAGCTCCCATTTTATTACCTTTTCCAGATAAAGTCCATCCCTCAACTTCTTACATAATATTTTCTCACTTCATCTGCAATGTAAATGAAATGAGGCAAACCCATTTTCCTGTGTAAAAGTGCTAGATATCTACCTGTGGAAGAAAAGAGGGAGGAAGTGACTTGTCCTGTGTTGCTTTTGGAGACCGTGTTGACAAGCTTCCTTCTGTTGGTTAATACTTCATTCTGTATGCAGTATGTCACTGATGATTCTTTTATTTCTAGTTAAAATTTTATTTCTAGTTCAAAAAGTTATTTCTAGTTCTTTTATTTCTAGTTCAAAAACGTTGTTTTAAATCTAAAAATATCTGAAAAACAATAACAAAGTAATATCAATTTAGTCAACTGTGTTTGATTCTACATGACTAAAGTAAATAGGAATTTATTACTTTTACCGTAATAGAATTTTTCCTTAGAACTATTGTCTTACCTCAGCTGTCTTTATATTTTATTAAAACATGTATTTAAAATCAGATCAGCGCTCTGAATTTCTTTTCAAAGAAGATCATTTGAAATTAGGTTTGTAGAAATAACAAAGGTCAAGGCACAGGTTTATGCTACAAATAGAAGAGAGATATGAAAACTATAAACTTGATTTTTAATTTGAAGTTTAGGCCTCAGCTTCTCATAGTAAATTTTCATCAAGTTTTTGCAGTACAGAAAGTTAGCTTAGTTGCTTCTTTACAGAAACTTCAAGAAGTGCATTACCTGATATTCCTAACCTCTATTGTATTACAAACTTTCCTTTGGGAAGAAACCAATGCTTAATTTCTGGGGCTTTCTAATTAACACATTTATTCAGAAGAGAACTTCCGTTGCTCCTTGTTTTTACAGACATCTCTTTAATGCCCAATTCACCATTACTTACTCAATAAAGGATATTTATGGCTCAAAATTACCATAAAATCTATTTTTAACAATAAATATGAATAATAAAAGCATGAAAATCTGACATACTTTTTAAAATGTCTGTATATGTGATCTTTTCGCTGGCAGAAATGAATAACCTAAACCGTAAACAGGCAAAAAAATACTAAGTGTATCTCAACTGCATAATATTTGTGATCTGAATGCCATAACTGAATATATTTTTGCCTACGAATGACTGTGCCTTCACTGCTTTGGCTTCTTGTGGCCTGTTGTAGGGAAGTGTCTCATATGTCAATACCGAATTACCAGTTCTCACATTCACCTGTGCAGTGCATTGGAGGAAGGTGACTTCTTGGATATGCAGAAGCTTATAACATATATTGTTTGCTTCTATTAGCTATACATAGAATCTTCGGTGGTTATTTTGCACAACTGGTCTGTCCCAGTCTGCAGTCTTAGTATTTAACCTTCAAAAATGCATAAAGGTTGGGCTTTAAAATGCCAAATTTTCCTCATTTTTCCCTAAATAAATATTGCTCTTAATATGAATGCTTCAGTGTAAATTTTTTATCCTGTCCTCTAGTAGCAACTCTATTTTTTTTTTGCTAAAACACAACTGTAAAATAAATAGAGTGAAAATATCGGTTTGCTGTTCACATGCTGATCAGTGAAAAGGTTCACCCTTGTTTATTACTTCTGTATTTGAAATGTGCTTTACAGTACACATATCAATGAACATGCATGGCCAGAATCTGATGATCTTCATGCATTCTCATTTTAATAACCTTTTAATTAGGCTTGTGGAAAATCCTGGTTGAGGAAAAGAAACTAGAATACACTAAATGGTATTCAATTCTTGCAAAGAGCAAAGAAGACGCAGCAGAAACAGGTAATGGACAACAGAGAAATACCTCTAGGGATTGTCAGTAGTTCCTCACTTCCTGCGTATCCTCTCCTGGACTTCACACAACTCCATGTCTTGTTAAGTGGCATTTTTGAGAAAATTTATTACTTTTTCCTCCTTCACTGAAATGACAATCATCTGGAAACTACAGAGAACTTAGCATGCATTTCTAGGAGCGATGTGGTAAAAATAAAATGCCATATCCAAGAAAGGATCAGAATAATGATGATTTGAGAGAAACTGCTTACACATCAAGACCTCTATGCATCCTTGAATGTCAGTATATAACATGTATAATTGTAAAGCACAGGTAAGACTCTGACAATTTTATAGTACTATGGGTTTACTAACCTTGATATTCAACAATCCCATCTGGACTGATGGAAAATAATCAATCTATGGCTAATAACTTGTAGTTTATGATAGCATAATATATAATCATGGACCTGTTCAGAATAATCTAGGTATGCATGTACACTTACAGGACCTTGCATATGATCTGAGCTTTCAGGCTCTATTTTTATTATAACATTAAAATTACATTAAAATAGGGAGTTCAGACATGGAACCAAGTCCATAAATTCAGAAACTTTTACAACTCATTGCCAACACTAGCATTAATAATGGTTGGTCACATTCTCCCAATGTGGTTTACAGGATACATGCCAGTCCTGTCTCAGTGTCTGGGAAAAAGATCTTTAACATACTCCAATAGCTGACCCCACTCTCTCCTGCAGCTGACACCACCAACCAGGGGTGACTCCAGTTGCTGGCACAAAGTTGTCTCACATTGATTCCCCCAGTAGCTGTTGCTAGTCCTTGCAGTACTCACACATATGGAATAGAGAGTGAGGTGCCTGTGTAGATCAGGCAAACATACTGACTGATCCTGTTTTGCATGCAATTTCAAAAACCCTTTTCTGTCAATTCTCGCTTTGTTCCTCCACAGTTACCTTCCATTATAGAATCATGGAGTGGTTTGGATTGGATGGGTCCTTAAAGATCATATGCCAGGGGCAGGGACACTTCTTACTAGACCAGGTTGCTCAAAGACCCATCCAAACTGGCCTTGAACAGGGCCAGGGTTGAGTCATCCACAACTTCTCTGGGCTATCTGTTCCAGTGCGCTCCCACAGTCACAGTAAAGAATTTCTTCCTAACATTCTTCCTTGCTTTCTTTCAACTTTCAGTTTGAAGTCATTCTCCCTTGTCCTATCACCATAGCTCCTGATGAAGAGTCCTTCCCTGTAGGGGATACTGGAAGGCTGCTACAAGGTGTCCATGCAACCTTCTCTTTTCCAGGCTGAACAGCCTCAACTTTCTCAGTCTGTCTTCATATGGTAGGTGCTCCAGTCCCCTTATCAACTTTATGGTCCTCCTCTGGACTTGTTCCAACACTTCCATGTCCTTATGGTTGGGCTACTAGAACTATAAGCAGTACTCCAGGTGGATGACACCTGGGTCTCACAAGAACAGAACAGAGGTGGGAGAATCATCTCCCTTAATCTGCTGGCCATGCTCCTTTTGATATAGCCCAGGATTCAGTTGACCTTCTGGGTTGCAAGCCCACACTGCCAGCTCATGTTGAGTTTTATGTCAACCATCACTCCGAAGTCCGTCTCTGCAGGGCTTCTCTTACTCTCCATCCAGCCTGTAGGTGTGCCTGGGATTGCCCGTGACCAATATCTGAAATAACTTTTGTTTAGAAGGAAGTACTGAAGTACTTCTGGCATTGTTTGATTATAGGCATGATCCTCAATACATAGAGCAGTAACAATAAAAAGAAACATGCTGCAATTATCCAAAGTAATAAAGAGATTTGCTTTGGTGTTTTTTTGTTTTTGTTTCTTTTTTTTTTTTCTTTTTTGGGGGGTGGTTGTTTTTTTCCCCCCTTAATACAACTCAGTGTAAGGCAGTGAACCAAGCTATTTTTGTAGCAATTCAGAAACAGCTAGTATTACCACCAAGGCTTCTGTAAATGACAAAGGCCCAATATTCAACACATGGGGTTTTCAACACCCTCCTCTTTCCCCTAAGGCAAACTCTGTCAAAGTCGTTGATCTGAGATATGGGGCAGTTAACAAGCTTGTATCTGAAGACTGCAGAGCAAAATGGGGTTCAGAAAGAATCGATATTTCTTCTACATAACAGGAGTCAAGGCCAAGTCATGCATTAAACCAAACAATTTAAGTATAAATATCAATGTGCTGCCTGACAGGATGCCAATAAATGTGTTTTAAAAGTAAAGGTATACAGCTTGGTCATATAATTACGAATAAACTACCAATAACCTAAAGGCACTTAAAAGCACTGAAAATATCTTAAAGTAGCAATTGACAAAAACTCTTGGGATAAACTGAAACACAGGCAGAACCCACTTAATTCCAGCTGAAGCTCAGCCTTTGCAGGAAGCTTTCAGAATCTCACAGCTTTGGTTGCTAAAGTCTTATTATCTCCAAGACAGGTATAGGTCAATACTAGCAACATTTGCAAGATTGAAACAGGTTATACTTAGGAAAGGAGATGGTATCATTTTAATGAGGAAATAAAAAATCATATGCAGAATCCTTAAGAAGGAGACAGTGAAAAGTCATTTGCTGGACAACAGATTTAATGTCTTTCTCCAAATTAATGCTGCTGGAGTAAGACAGATTTGGATTTCCCCAGAACTAAAAGATAATCGAGTTTTTTAGGATTTCTAGTTCTCTCTGAGAAGAAAAATATTAGAAAGATCCAGTGAATTCTAGAATTATTTTCTCTTAATGTATCTATATTAAGTGAAAACCACATAGACACAACCATCATGGCAGAAGCAGCACAATAACTGATAGCCCACAGGATGACATGACTTTGTAACTCTGATTAAAATACACCTCTTTTTTTCTGAAGAGTTAATGGAAAGAGTAAGTCCTAGTACAGAATAAGTCAAGGCAGAACAGCCTTCTGCCAGTCTGGGCCAAAGACAGATGACTCAAGACAAATATTCAGAATGTATCCTCCAGTGGTGCTGGAATCACTTCCAGGTTGTAAAGAAAATTCTATGAATCAGTTAGTAAAACAAATTATTCTAAAAGCAAGATGTTTTTTTTTTTCCAAATGTCTTTAATGAAAAAAGGAAGCCTGTTTTTTTCCCTTAGCATGACTTAATGTTTAATAACTTTGAGGTTGTAAACACTATTGCTTCTAGTTTACATTATCTGTGAGGGCGTCATCACCAGTAATGGAGATGAGAGGGATGAAACCAATAAAGTAATGCAAACAGATTTATTTCTAAATTACAGGTAGGCTCATTCATCGGAAAGTTGAAGTCTAAACAGGGGCAAAAGGGTTAAAAAGGCCTTTCAGATAGATGTATTTTAGAATTCTCTTGTTTAGCTCTAAGGCAAATGTAGTTAAAAAAATGAATGTACAAATCATAAGTGAGAATTATAGGCACATGCCAAATATCTGAGGCTCAATAATATCTGAGTCTCAAGAACTTCTAGTACCTCCCCACCACTTCCCTTTTGCAAAGTATAGAGAAAAATTCATTACAATCTCTTTGGATTAGAATTAAAGATGCTAAAAACACATTTGACTCTCTAAATTTCAGCTACTACAGGAGGAGCTGCTTATTGATTGCACAGCTGATCAGTTCTGGCACATCTGAGCTTAGGAGCACAGACAGAGTGAGTTGGACACCCAGCCACCCTCTACATAGAACTCCAGGGAAGTCAACAGCCCATGACACCCTGTTCTTTGCATAATTCCTCTATTGTCCCTGCATTATGGATTTGACCTCTTTTCCCAGCTACAAATTATGTCGAGGATGAATTAATATTACTGCTTATAATTATTTTCTTTTTAGGGATATTCCAGTGATTAAAACCAGGGTATAACACTAATATTTCCTCACTGTGCAAAACTTACTGTGCATCTTTGGTCTCACCTCCTTGGCTCCAAGATACAAATAAAGACATTTAACTTTCTTCAGGAAAAAATTTTAAGTTGTTAGTTGCTGGACCACAGGAAAGACTGGAATATCTATAACTGAAACTATAGAGCATAACTGTTTCTGTTTAAAATAGTTTTAACAGTTATAACACATTTCAAGTTTCATCATTAAATATCTGGTTTCTGACAAATATTATTTATTTGCTTTTGAAGATTAAGCTTAATATAAGCCTAAAAATTGACAATTCATGGAAAAATAATCTGTTTGATTTTAAACATATAGTAGATGCAAGAGATTTCTTGCAGAAAGGAAATGATAAATATTTTTCCATGTGCTTGAGGCAGAAGTGGAGACAAAAAAAGGTAGCTGACATGTAGAAATATAAATGTTTAAAACAGACCACAAAACAAATAAAGCTTTCTCATATTTCATTTTTACATTAAAAAAAAAAAGATAACGTATCAGAAATGTACAGAATGCTCTGTTTAGTTATCTAGAATATGTGACCTTGTTTTAGTTGTTGAAATTTGTGGTGAAGGTTTCTTTTGCATGTGCATAATTTATCTTAAGTATATTTCCAGGAAAGAAACTGACCCAAGATAATTTTTTTAATCTTTTTTTTCCACAGCCATTGTAAATGCATAATATATGGATACATAAAATTAAAAATATATGAGGCAGTCACAGAGAAGACTACAATATACAGTGTGTGGTCCCTCTCAGCTTTGTAGTGCAAAACAACACATGAATTCTCTATTCTACAAAGGCTTTGGGATGGTTACTGTCACACTTTTGTAGGAACTTCTAAGTTATGGATCACTTGTAAGGATCCTTTCTCTTCAGGAGCTGAAAAAGTACTCCTGGAGACTATATCTTCAGCTTTTTATGGTCTTCTTTTTCTGTCACAAAAAAACCCCCATGAAACAAAACCACAAAGTCCTGTGCAACATTCATGGTAAGATAGATATTAACTTCAGGTTAGCTCTTAAACTTCAAGTAGTGCCAGAGATAACAGTAGTCTTACCTATAATGTTAGGAAGAAAAATGATCTTATGTTTAAGAAACATTTTTATGCCTGTAGGACAGAGCTCAATTTCAGAATTCATTTTAAGTCAAGAGTAAATTACTTATGGATTTGAGTCATGTCATTTAATTTTAGCTTATCTCAAAGTTAGACATCCCATGCAAACTAGAGAGAGTATCTTGGTTCTGCCCACTGTTCAAGAGATGGATAGCTAAATGTAGAGCGTGATTCATACCACCTTAAAATAGTCACTTTTCACTGACTTGATGAATGTGAAAGTTCTAAAATGACAAATTATTTTAAAATAAGTATAGTTCAGCTTGTTTTAGGCTAGAATCCCTCTCATTTAATTTGCAAAAGCAAATATTAAAACGTTGCTTTTCCCTTGGGAAAAGGACAATGGGACCAAGAATACCTTAGGGATTTAAAATATGTCAATATACTTGTTTCTAAGATAAATGTCTGAGTTTAGTTATGTCCTGCTCAGATCCAATTATTTCTCAGATAACATATATTAAGAGGTATTCTACGTGTAGACATGTATGGATGTTTCTAAATACTGTGACTTCTTTAGCTGTAAAGTATTATAAGATTTCAAAATTCATTCATACCCTGCATGCCCATT
>JAWWMO010000043.1:26958966-26974320 GCA_035047845.1 Dendrocincla fuliginosa | reverse complement strand
GTTTCTAAATACTGTGACTTCTTTAGCTGTAAAGTATTATAAGATTTCAAAATTCATTCATACCCTGCATGCCCATTAGTTTCTTATGTCTCCCTCTAACTCCCTCAGTTCCTGATGTTCCTTTATGCTGCATGTTGCAGGTCCATAATGCCATGGATCCCATATTTCATCTTCTCCTGGATAGCAATTTTTTTTTCCTCTGGTCTCCTCCTTTTTGCTAAGATGCCTAATCACTCAGGTGCCTCTCAGAAGAATCCATAGAAACTAGAAGGGCAGACACTCTACTACTGTTAATAAACCCTAGAGGTTCTAAGAATCTCAAAGTGTTGCAAAGGCCTGAGACTAAATTTTTAGTTCTAGTAGCTGTGGTCCTACAGCTTGAAATTTGGCCATCATATTCCATTTTCTATGAGGATTGTAGAGAGTGCCAAGAATATTGAGTTCTAAAGACAGATTACGACTGCTTCAAGTGGACTCGGAGGGGTTTTATTTTTGGATTTTGTTTGAAAGGTGTCTTCAGATCTCACCATATTAATTCAAGGATAAATAAATTTCTAATTTGAAGCTTTTAGTTCTTTGATAGTTGAAAAGGCTCTAGATAAAATCCTCTAGAAAAAACATTGACAATAACTCCAAGTGAATGAAATCATTCTCATTCTTACACTGAATTATAGCGAAACATTGAGTTTATTTCTAACCATTGCACTTGCTGTTGACAAAGTCTGGACATTTTAAATAGGAACATTTTCAAGGTATTAATTGAACATTTATTTTGGATTATTACCAGTGACTTATTCAAAAACAAGAGGCAATAAACTGAGAGATTAATATGATGGGAAAGCTTTCAGTCACAAGGTGGAAAAGGTCAGTATCCAGGCTTGCTTCTGCTGTATTTTTCTCAGCATCATGCATTTGGCTGCACTTCTTGAATGTTCTTTGTTACACTATGTCAACAGTTCAAAGAAATCATGAAGTATTTTCCTTCCTATTTCCCCTTTGTTTTTCAGAGTACCAAAAGAAATGGTTATTGACATTTTTACTGACAATTTCTTCATGGTTATGAAGTTTAATAGATGATGTATTGAAGAGATTTTTCTCCTCAAGCATAAGAGAGAAATACAGAGAAAGACTGAATTCAGGAATGTGAACATTCATGCTGTACAAATGTTATTAATTTTTTGCCTGTATCATCCACAATATGCCTTGTGATAGTGCTGCAGCTGTAACAAAAAACACAGATGTTCTCAAATTGTGTTCCTGCTGGCTTCTGCCCTTTGAAAAGTCACAATAGGTAGAGAGTGAAAGATTTGCTCAGCACAAAATATAACTTATTCTGGAGTGGCTTTAAATGTCTGGAAATTCAGTCACTTCATAGCCTGTTTCTAGCACAAAAGCTTCAAAAATTCTTTAGTGCATTCTTTTATCATATTCCTCTTGATCAGAGTGTGCTTTTTTTGTTGTAATCTTACGTATCCTGATTCTCAAAGTTGTGAAGATTTGCAACTTCTTCAGTTACTGTCATATCAGAGTTACTAATCAGCATCTCAATCTGCCCCATCAATGTGTGTCCCCTTGACTCAAGACACTTCAGAGGTAGAAATTTTCAATGAACAATCATGTGAAAGCCTGAAATTCTCTGCATTGTACACTTTCTGTTAGCTGAGGGTGAGAAGATAATTATTGATAACACCATTCTGCATTAACTGAGCTCATATGTTTAGATTCACTTTTCCATTAGTTCTGAAAACTGGGATTTTAACTATTCAGCTAAATGTCAGCGTCACAGAGATAGTAATACAGTTAGTGTAATTGGTAATTCATTTCAATATCCATTTTGCAACAGCTAAGGGTTTGGTCCTTAGGGGTTTAGCATATAATGATGTCAAGAAGAATAATCTAAAGAATAGTACTGACTGTGAGATTAGATGAGTTTGAAGATATCTGCTTTCAGTACTGCTAAGACACCCCAGAATACTATATAGAGTGATAGCCCTTCACAGTGAAAAGATAATGATAAAATAGGCATGCAGAAAGAGAAGGAACAAACACAGTCAAAGAAGAAAGCTGTGAAAAGATAAGAGTAATTTAACACATTAATATAAAAAGAAGAAATATTCAGAACCTGCAATATGCCCTTTATAGAAAACATTTGAAAAGTGATGAAGGTATATTTAAGAACAAGCAAAAGTGGGCAAGAGGTGTAGGGCTGAACTACAGAAAGGCAAAACTAAATTGGAGAGAAGGTTTCCAAAAACAAAGCAATAAGACAACATGAACACTCATTGAGGCTGCATGAGTAGTAAACTTCATACAAAATTCAGGCAAGTATTTTGAAACTGAAATATCTTGCTGTACAGCTATAGATTTTATTAGAAGAAGAATTTAAGAATATAAAGTAACTTTTCATATTCTTCCAAAGTCTCACTGTGTTGAAAAGTAGAGTACTATTAAAGTCTTGAGTTTTACTGGACAGATCCTGGACTTCAACAATGCAAATAAAAATGTGCCTAATGCAATACTTCTTAGATTTTACCTCTAGCAAAGCCTTCTTTACTTTCACATCATATCTTGTGGGAAAACTCTCCTTTTCTCCCCCCATACTAGAAGAAACTGGAAATTACAGTTGATTGAAATCAAAACATTTCTTGGAAAACTGTGTTGTTGATACATTCTTTCATCAGTCTTCTGAAGTCAAAGATAAGTGTTCTGATCAAGAACAAAATCTACTGAAAATAGCCATTTAATGAGTGGTTTACAAAAAAAAAGGAAGTTCAGATCTCCATTTCTCATATTAGAGAAACCTGTGAGACAGTAAGATGAGTGATTCCCTGGCTATGAAATTAGTAGCCTCTCTGAGATCCCCCTTTGCATCAAAAATTTAAAAAGGGCCAGAAATCTTTTGCTCCAGTGTAGAATGAAAATAAACGCTGAAGCCTCATTTTTTATAATGGACTTCATCTGTTTTGCCTGAGGCCTCCTACACAGAGTCAGTAAGATGTGAAAAGGTAAAAAGAATAACAGCTAAGACACTATGACCAGTGGCAGTCATGGGGAATAAAACAGACAAAAGAATTGGGTGAATCTTGGCTTTGAGCTGGATTCCATAATATCCTTCTTTGGGCATAGCTTTTTTAAACCGAATTCAACATTTGTGAACTGCTGCACGTGAATAGCACAGGACAAGAAAATTCATTCTTGGACCCAAACCAAAGCCAATTAAAAGCAATGGAAAACTTCTATGTGCTTCCATGAGCTCTTTTATCCTTGAACTAAACAAAGTTTTGCTGCAAATGGTATGGGAATATCATGTGTCAATTCCTGAGACTTAATTCAGAGACTTCAATTGTTTTTGACAAGATTCCCTTCTAAATTCACTGAGGAGTTTGTGTTTGTTCTTTTCTGTGTGTGTAGCTTTTTAATCTCTGATTGTATTACCTAGAGATAATAGCATTTATAGTACTCACAAAGTGATTGTGCTCAAACTCACACAGGATTTGCTTTAGGACTTGCTAATACATGCTTAGGTTGAGCTAAGGAAACCCAGATTTCCATGTTTGAAACAATCTGTAATGATTGGGGTGCTCCCTTCATTTTTCATCAGCCACACACATCATATTACTTCCTCCTCCCCATCTCAGCTCAGCACCTCACCCCTCATATGTACGTTCTTCCTCTCCTTCTTGCTTGATGTCTCTAAAAATGGCCATCACATGTATAACACCACCACATTGTTTTGATCATTCCCGTCTTTTGGACTCCAAGTATTTTGGTACATTCGCTTTCCTCTTCGGTGGCTGTTGTTTACTGAACCTCCTTATATTCTCATGATCTATGTTTGAATCACAGTTTTTTGTGTAGATTTTAGGATATTTGTCTTCCATTTCTGCTGTTTTTTCCACCTTTCATTTCTTCTTATACATTCCTTCTCTGCTGAACAGCACTACGCATAACTGTTTCCTCTTTCATTTTCTATTATAATTCTTGATCTGCCATACAGCTCCTCTGTCTTCCTCTACTGTCTTGACATTCATCTCCAATAAACTTGACTTTCATGCTTAGTCAGAAACCACATTCTTTCTTCCCCCTTGTCTGTAGCCCTGATTCAAGTTCCTTATTCCCCCAAATTGTGTTTTTCTTTTTTCACTGCCTTAGCACATTTTCAGATTCATGCTTTTCTAGGAAGCTCATCATCTTTTATTTGTAGCCAGAACACTACTGAAGGAAGACAGAACTGATACTCTTTAGCAGCAACTAAAGATCAAGGATCAACTGCACCATTCTGGAAAAAAAAAAAAAAAAGGGGTAGCTCAAACATTTTCGTGACATTAAATGCTTAATCTGTAAAGCTTTGGCTTTCAGCAAAAGAACATGATAAAGCATCTGGCTCTCCCTTGTATACTCCACATATAAAGATTTGGAAAGCTGGTTGTATTCTATAATACCACTTGTTCAAAGAGATGAAAAGGTATTTCAACACAGATATAGTAATCCTTTGTGTTGTTTAGGTCTCTTTATTATTTCATGTTTTTGTAAGATGGTGGATGTTTTCACCTCAAATCTTATTAATTTATGTTACTTGATGGTAAGTCTCAACATTATTAATTTCTTCAAATTTGCATCTGTTCCTCTGAATGATGGCTACTGATATTAGCTTTACTGAATGAAACAACATGCCAAGAAAGCCTAATGATCCAGTTATCAGTATCTAATACTTATCTTTATCAGAAAAAAACCTGTATCACTGATGAAAAGCTTCCTTGTTCTCAGTACCCCAACTTTTTTTGAGAGGACCTTGAATAAGCCAAAGATTTGAGGTGGATATACCAGCAGCTTTTTATTAAAGTGTACACACTAAAACTAATATCTAAATTTATGTTTTACTAGCATACAAACACAAAAGAATAAAGTAAGATTTTAAATGCAGAACAATAATTTACACTGAGGAGACAGATTTTTATTTTTTTAAAAAGTCTCTTTTGCTAATGATTCTACCTGGTTTTGGTATAATTTTTCCTTTAGTGCTGCCTTCAAGTGCCTGTTTGTCTTGTACCAAAGGAATCACAGCCTAGGGAGGTCCAATATTTTCTTCCTCTTGAGGACTTCAGATTGGAGCAGGCAGAACAAAGCAAGTAATAGGTAGTCCTTCTGTCTGATGCTCAGTCACAAAGTATTTAATACTGTATGATATGCAATAATATAGTCAACACATGGAAAACAAACATATTCAACAATTCTTTCATCACCTATGCAGAACAGTGCCGGTTCAGTGCATCTATAAGTCCATGAATTACTGGGACTTGCAATCCACAGTTCATTCTATAATGCATATTTGTGCAACAGCTGTGAGGTATGCTTCCAGCTATGCTCTTCCTTCCAAAAGAGACTCAAAGGGAGTCTGTGGTTGCCACTGATCTGTATGTGCAGGGCTGAGATCCATTTCTCCTGCTGTTTTATTCCACCATCAACCAAAACTCCAGATGGAGAGGAGGCTTCACACCTCGAAAGCACAGTTTTGTTTCCTGAACCAAATACCATGTATCGTGTTTGTTTAAAATTGAAGGACATGTTTCAAAACTAAGTCACTGTGAAAGTACCTTCCCTCTACTTTCTGCACCACAACTCCAACAAAGCAAAAAGGACAAAAAAGGGCATGCCTCTGGTAGGGTGTTCTGTAAGGTAAAACAATGCTCCCTAGCACACATTAGTTTGTTTATGAGTTTATCATTATGAGTCACTAGCTGTCTGCCACATGCTCTATCTGCCATTCTGTTGCATATGAAGCTTGCTTCTGATGGGCAAACAAAAACAGAGCTCAAAATCAAGCAGAGAATAATTTTCTCATGGATGTAGTGTTCGTGGGCACTGCAGTGATAGTCAATAGAACCTTGCAAATTATTTTCCTGAAATATGGAGGCAAATGTATTAAAAAAGCAGAAGAGTTAATCAAAATCCCAGTTATAGTAGCACATCTAAGAAGAAAATTCTCTGGTCACTGGATTTAAAATTTTAATATTGTTATTACAGCAACTATTTGTTTTCATTCTTTGTTTCATAAAAAAAAAAATCACAAAAAAACCCAAAAGCAACCTGACACAACTCAAACCACCAAATCCAAAAAAAACCCAAAGAGCTTCATTGAGCTACTAAGAGCACATTGTCCTGTGCCAGTGGAATGAAAATATAGATCTAGGAAAGAAGACAAGTTTATTTCTAATTCATATTTGAACAGGAGAGGGAAAATTAGGCTAAAAGGAGTAGAAGGTTTTTCCAGTCTACCATAGATGCAGAGAAGGTGGCCAACCTACCCTCAGTGAAACATACAGTTGCAAAACCAAAATGAATAATAGATGAGAATTCTGGGGACACAAACTCTTTGTTGTGTAGCATACACACACAGATTTTATAATATTACCAGTTTATCCTCAAAAACAGTACAGGATGAGATGAAATTGCAGAAGCAAAGAACAATCTGTTTTTCTCTAACGAAAGAGGTGTTTGTGAAAAGCAGTGTCTCATAATGTCTGTTAATGTAGTATGAGCTGCTAACAAACAAATTCAAATATTACCCCTGAAATAAGATAAAATCAAATCAAGTACTGCAAAATAAACTTAACCAAAACCACAGGTCAAAGAATCACACTCTACAGATTCTATGGGAAATAATGCACTGACATTAGTATAGTAGCCTTCCCTGAGACACCCTTCCACACTCCAGGTGCATGCTGGCTATGTGTCATACAATGTTCTCTTCTGCCATAGTACAATGGGTCAAGATAGGACATAGCAACAATAAGGGCCCTGTTCCCTTGTCAACACATACATGAGTATCTTCATCTGAAAATGAATCGCACTCATTGCACGCCTGGGAATGGTGGTCCACCAAGTAT
Source organism: Dendrocincla fuliginosa (assembly GCA_035047845.1). Lineage (NCBI taxonomy): Eukaryota > Metazoa > Chordata > Aves > Passeriformes > Dendrocolaptidae > Dendrocincla > Dendrocincla fuliginosa. Next base: position 26,967,433 of record JAWWMO010000043.1, on the reverse strand, counting down.
ATCCACACCTTGAAGTAAAGATGTCAAGCATTTTCCAGCCAAGTAAGGCAGACAAAGGGGTTAAGAAAGCAGAAACAGTATGATCTTTTATGAAAAAAACCAAACAATAAATATAACGTCAGTTTTCAAGAATACACACCTAAAAAGTGTTTCCAAAAAAATGTATAACCTAACCTTACATAAATTAAAAAGTAATGTACAATTTTATTTGGAAACTTCAGAAGTCAAGTAGCTTTCCTTTTTGCATCCAGTTGTGCCAAATGCTAGTCTCTGTGAATTAAAAGAATATATGGAAAAATCACTAGCTTCTGAAAATACTTTAAAAAACATGGTAAATAAGGAAATGCAGATTCTAAAGTAAGAAAACTGTCAATTATTTATTTGGAGTCAAGGTATTCTTACGAACACTGTCTAAAACTAATCATAATGCAGATTATGATTAGTAAAATGCAAAAGATAAGCTAATTTGAAGTAGTGTTGAAAGTATATGCTAAGGTAACTAGATGCATAAAAACAGGAGTACAAAGCAGAGACTGTAAAAGCCATACAAATCAATACAGTGTCTGGAAGGATCAAGGAGGATAAAGTCAGAACAAAACCTGTGCTGGAAAAGATCTTCCTCAAATATGTACTGCTGCAAAAATACAATGGACTACAGAGAATTATTGGCAACCCCAAATCAATTTGTTGAAATGTTCCCATTTGTTTTAAAGCCGACTCAGTACGGAAACCATTTTAATCGCAGTTTGCCATTCATAGCCTTGAAGTGTCACACAAGGAAGACCTATAATGTTGCTTTCTTTTAACAAACACTTTTCTGAAACTGCTTAAATTCCAGAAAGTCCAGTGAGGTTCCAGTAATGTAATGGAAACTATGAATCCTTTCTCTTTACTGAATTGTTTATATTTATTTCTGAGAATTGCATAGGCCTTTTCTACAGTTCCTAGTCATTCTTGCCCTTTCCAAAAGCAACTGAACAGGTAGAAAGTAGAAGGATGACAAGTAAAAGTAGGAATTATATAAATGGAATAGTCTCTTGAAATTTCAAGTTACATGACTTCCTCAGGGTCAGAGTCCCTCAGACACCAGGCATAAAGTATTCTCCTTTTTCTTGATCAGGGAATCATCTACATTGGGAAAAAAACATGACTGCTAGCTTATACTGGCCAACTTTTGTTCAGCTAATTATCATAAAAACATTGAAAATATTCTTCCTAATTAAAGGTTATACTCTTCCCTTTGGTCTCCCCTGGTCTGTGGGTTCATTTTAGCCAGCTTCAAAACTGGAAGATGAAAAGTTACTTAAAAGATGATGAGTTGGTGTAGTGATCACTACAAATCCTGTAGTGATTTGGCCTGAGTCAGTATGTCCTCACAGTAATGTACAATGTAATTTCTCTGCACCACACTGTTAATCTCTTGTTCATGAATCTCATCTCCATCTTCCATCTTACTATGCCATGTATAGCATCATCTGTTACAGTAAATGTGGCCGAAAGACAGACAAAGATATACAAATCATATTATCTTCAGTAAATGAAAGGGTTTCCCTAAGAAAAGCCTATTCCAATGTTGCTTGGGAAATTACCTGCACAAGTCCATTTGTATGAGTTCAGCCCTGGTGTGTGGACTGAGGTATGTAAAGAAAGCAAGATGATCTAAAAAAGATATGGATATGCCATAAAAAAGATGTTGCAGCCCACACCACTCTGCCTGCTGAGCTGATCGTCCTGAATGTAAACTTCAGTGCTGTGAATAGAAAATGCAGCTTCAGCATTTATTAAGCAGAAACAGCTGTAAACAGACTTTGGGTTACTGTGCAATAATGGCTGAGGGAAGTCTTTTTAAGCATCCAGTTATGGATATATTTTTTCTTGATTAAAAATGACAAAATATGTTGCTCCTTTGACTGCTTTAAATCAGAATTTTCAACTCTTCCAGTTTTCATTGCTCTGATGACACCTGACTTCTTATTTATCACCTACAGATTTGTGGTCATAATAATGTTTTAGTTTTACTTTCATTTATAAATATTTTCCCAGATTTCAATTTTAGACATTGAAAAAAGAAAAGACAATTAAGCAAAGCAATGTTACTCCTGCACAATATGATTTCTAGGCAGCCTTATAGTATTGGGCATCTGATACCTGTACAAGCACAAGGCATGTATTTCAGACCTATATTGAAACTATATCTCTTTCTGAAAGATTATAAGCTATTGGCCAGGTAGTACTCATTAACTCCTGTCAGGACAAAGTAAGACAAACTGACATAAACTAAAATATTTTTATTCCTTTTCTTCTGGGGAAGGAAACCTTAGGGATAGCTCTACTACTGTAAATGAAAAGACTGAAGATAATGAAAAAAAAAATCCCAGTAAAATATGTTCCATAGCATTTTCTTTGCTATGTATTAGCACTTCAGTATTCTAGTTGTGTCTGTATCTTTGATGATACTCAGAAAAAATATTTTTCTGAGCTTGCTTGAATGTTATTTCATTTATTTCAAGAAATTATTCTGATTTTTTCTTACGTTTTACTTTACTGTATGTGTGTTACATCAGTCACTGAGATGATTTTATGTTACTTAAAAATATTATCCTCCTGTCAGCAGCTAATACAATTAAAGTCTCCTGATACTGTGGAAACTAACTCTTTCAGTTCTACTTACCTTACGAGGAACAAAATGTCTTTGCAGGGATTGAAAAATGTTTCACAAGCAAGAATTAAAAAGTTGGAATAGTTTAGTCTGCAGTTTCCTTTTAGCTTCTTAAAAGACCGTAACTGGCAAAAAGACCAGAGTCAATCACAATAAGCTGCTTATGCCTGTTTTTCAGTAAAGAATTATGAAGATCCTACTGGATTTTCTTTTTTTTTTTTACATGGAAAGATTTCCTCTTGTAACTGATTTTTTCATGGGAAACCACTAGTAGAAATACAAATATTTCCAAAACTGATGTCAAAGTGAAAATTTTAAATCAACTGAATGTGTTCTTTAAGTTAAAATAATAAACTAAACCTATTTTATATGTCTCTATATTATTATATATATTTTATATGCATTTAATCTAATGCTTTCAGAAAGAAAACAGAAAAAAGTAATCTTAAAAAGTGCATGAATATTTTATTATTCTAATTTACATAAAAATATTTAAGTATAAATTCTCATGAATCTTGATTTTTATTTCATATCTGTGTGGGTTGTATTGTGTGGGTGCAGACTGAGCCAGAAGACTAGGAATCTGTATAAATGAAACACTGCACTGCAAAACCTGGGACTCCAGTTATGAGGAAAGAATATATGAATTCATTTTAATTTTGTTAAGTAAGTGAAAATTCCATAAGTTCTTACATAACACAGCCAAAATGCAATGTGCATTGTAGATCTTCTCTTGCATTGCAGGACTTTGCCACTCCAGACCTTGATGAACTGTATATTTTCTCTATAGCTGGAGCTGATAGTAATGAGGAAAAAAACAAATGGTACAGAACAACCATCATGGGATTTTTGCAGTAGTGTCATCAGCCCTAATAGTGAAGGTCTTGAGCTATATTTTAAAAAGACAATCACCTAGAGACATAAGGTACCCAGTAAGCACTAATGCAAAATAAAGCTAAAGTTGTGTTTTAATTTAAGTTTTATTTTAATGACAAAAAAATTTAAATACTAATTTTCAGGTAGAGTTGAATTTTAGAGTAGAATTTTAACTGAATGTTTACTTGCATTTTACGAAAAAAACCCACAAAATTTTCTTAGGCAAAGTGTGATATTTTGACCATGACATAATTTTTTATTCCTTTCTGCAGCAAATAAAAAAATTATTTGCATTAAAAAAAAAATTAAAAAAAGGTGATCTGCTTTGATTATCTGTAAAGCTTCTTAATTATAATTACCTCTGTTTCTGGTGTTACCTAAAATGAAAGAACTTTCCAGATAATATTAGGATAGACAAAATGAAGGGTTAGTCCTTTAATGAAAGTAGTTTCATGTGCAGGAAAATACAGATGTGCACACCCAGTATAGGGTTCTTACATATTAATAACTCTACTTAATTATCATATCTAATGGATACATCCAACCCGAAAATTGTGTGCTCCTTTGGAGCTCCTCCAAGGGTTTTGGGTCTTCTATCTTGCTTTGACTACAATATATCTTCCAGGAGCATGTGTCCCAAACAAGATGTCCTTGCTAAAATCTTTTTCCTTGAAAGAACGTTAAACAGAATTTCAAGAATGTGGCACAAACCGTGAGAAGGGGGTTTTAGTAGCTATCAATTGCTACCTCGAGGGTGAGAAACTCTCCAGCTATATCAAAACCTACAAAGATATAAAAAATCTTATGGATCTCAAGGCATCACTGAAACAGAGCTGAATACAATGTGTTGTGATGCAATATTCAGGTCAGCTTGAAGTTTAGCTCATGGAACAAACAGGTAACTTGAAGTAGGCTCTGAAGTTGGGGATGGATGTGTAGCATCAGGTTTGGGAGATGATTTGAAATCAGAGGATATAATTGAAAAAGTACTATTGAATTTAATTGGACCTGAGGCTAACTGCTGTGTTTTGCAGCAAAAGTAAGATATTGAAATAATACTTGTTAAAATAATTTTAATAAGATTTTCTTTATCATCTAACACTTCACAAATTTAATTAAATATTTTAATTACAAAATTCCTAAAGCAATTAATTTAAATTCTCTTTACTAAAAATCCAGAATGCAAAATGATAAGTGAAATACTGAAGGATATAATTACATAAGCTGTGGGTGATATACTTAGCTAGTGCAAACAGGACTGGCAAAGGGAGTGTTAAAACTTCACTGGATAATCTTACTAGCCCGAGTTAAGAATGAGGATATTTCTCAGAAATGTTGAGGTTTTGGTAAGGAAATTGAATTATTCAAGCTGCTCATGGTCCATAAACTGAAATACATGCAATTTTAGTTTGAGCTATAGCTTCAGACCATTTTGCATCATTATGTACTTCACCGCCTATTCTCTCCCTTTTCTGAGTAAATTTGCAAAATGCATAAGTGGCCAGCCAATCTGTCTCAGTACTAAGTTTAATCTGCACTGACCCTTCAGTTCCTCTAGAGATATTCTGGCTGGTCAGCAATTAAAAAGAGCTTTCATGATTTTGGGTATGCAGCCAGGGAAGGAAGTATACAGCTGTGTTGGTATGGCTGGCTTCCACCAGCACCTCCTTTCAAGTGAAATTAAAGTTTCACTTTGTATTTCCTAAAAATGAGGGTCAGTACATTTAACAGAAAGCAACATAAAACTCATTTTTCTCCTCAGCACACATTGGACCATAATTCTTCTTTATCTGATTATCCTAACTGACAGGAAAACAATGGAAAATGATGAAATCAGTGGAATACTCTCAGACATTATTTGAAGGGAAAATCTATCCAAATTTTCTGCCTTCCCTTTTGTTCTGTACAAAACCACAGAAATAAGATATTCCCATTTAGAAAAGGAGAAAGGCAACCCACTTGTTATTTTCTACTCCAGTTTTCAAACATAGAGATTGTATATCCAAATGGACAGAATAAAGTGTGTGTCAGGAGTCTCAACATGGCAGGCAGTAGAAACACTGCGGCAAAGCCTCTGCCCTGGTAGGGAGGTAGCCCTGAATGAATACCAAGCAACAGGAGAAGACCTGGTGGAGACATGGTTCCACAGCAATGGCAGTCTGTTTCCCCAGATGCTAATTCTGCACTGCCTGGATTATGGATGACATGCACTGTGCCGACTCTGCTATCCCCTGTGCAGAATTTGTGATATCCCTGTTAGGCACATGTCAAAGGCAGTCAGGTTTAAGGGTAAGCTTTCTCATTTTTAGACTTATTTTTCAGATGAAGTAATACTGACCTTGGAATAATATTTGCTGAATTCTATTACTAGCTAACTCTCTTGCTTTCACAGAAACACTCACTGAATAAGTGGTTGACGCTTGTAAGCAGGTCACTTAAAAGGATCATGAGATAATTAAGAATTTCACTGACGAATTATATAAAAAATATAGTTTATGTAACATGACTTTTTATTTTGTGTTCTACCTTCTAGTCATTATGCATGTGAAATTTTAGCAGAATTTCCTAACCCAGGACGTTGACAACACGAAGCATAATTGCTGTCATGTTTCCTGCAATGAACCATATGTCCCAGGTCTAACTACCACAAAAACCAGAAAAGGTGCTGTTGGACAATGATTTCTGTTCCTTTAATATGTGCAACACAAGTGAAATAATATATCAAAAGGAAAGTCGACATGGATATATATTTATGAATGCACTTTATTTTCATCTAAATAGTAAATGGAATTAAAGACAAGGCTAACTGCCTACATAGCAGCGTATATTAGCACATTGGAAAAGACAGCAGCTGAAGTTCTAGAGAACATTCATGTGTAACTTGTTCCAAGATGACTGATGTGATTGTTAATAATTACAATTTATAAAATAAAAATGTTAGAGTGTGGCAATCAGTGTTTATTCTGGCTAAAATCTTGCTAAATAGAGCCTTAGTCAGAGAAAATTTGAATTGATTGCAAAAGAACAGAAAAGGCATTTTGAGATATGAATTATTAAAAATAAAAGATCACCGTATTTTTAATGTATATGTGCACCATGCACAAATATTTTCATTGAGCACAAGTAATTCTAGCATATATATAATATGAAGAAAAAATTACCTCCAAAAATTCTGTTGGTAAAGTTGCAGATCTTTAGTGAAAAAACTGATCTGAAAGTTCAATCTAAGATACATCACAAGCTTTGTTTGAAGAGCAGCCCTTTAATGTGAGGTATAAGGAAGCCCCAGGGACAGTTTGCCAATATGACCTACCCTCTCCATTGAATATTGACATTTTGACTTATGCTGTTTGTGTACGTGCAAACTGCAGAGTGATTCTTTGTTCAGCGTTGACCAATAGTGTAAGATGACAGCTTACAGCGTCAGCACTGCTCTTTCAGGCAGCTGGTCTGCAACAACTGAGAATGAATTCAGAACCAGATTTTGTATTCTGGAAGATGCATACCAATGTCAGAAGATCAACAACAGTCTTGAAAAATTATTTACCACAGATAAAAGTGCAAAGAGAAAGTGCTTGGTACAATTAGCTAAGTTGTTTAGAGCATGGTGCTAGTAACACCAAGGTCATGGGTTTGGTCCTTGTATGGGCCATGAGTTGATGGTCCTTGTGGGTCCCTTTCAACTCAATATTCTGTGATTCCGACTCAACAAGTAAACACCAGCTATACAAAGATACTCTGCTTGTGATGTACTGAGATACTCACTGAAGCAATGAACAAATAATACCGGTTCTTCTTTATAGTGAACTGTATAGGATGTACCTTGGAAAACGAAGTTGCTTGAAATATTGTGAAAACCCCAAAATGTTGTTTTAAAATATGCAAAATATCCAAACTTTTGTTTTGTGGCACAAGAGGCTGCTACTGATGTTTAGAGAAGCTTTTTCTCATTTTTATTCTTATACTTTTCAGTAGATGATGCATTGGGTGGTGATATTTTTTCCAGAGGGAGTTCAGCAGTTTCTCTGTGGTTAGCTACCTTTTTAGGTGAAGTTTTCTTGGTTGGGTTTTCTGCTTGCTTGTTTTTCAACAGTATTTCTCCCCCCTAGACAGCACAACTCCCTGAAGTTTCCTTGGAACTCAATCAATTATTGGCTTGATTATTTTAGTTTTTCTTTAGTTTGCTTTTATTAAAAATTGAGGTCTTGATTACTTTTTACAGCTTCTGGTGGCTTCCACAACTAACATATTTGGTTGGCTGTTTCCTCATGGGAGAGTTCTTTTTTAAAAGAGACCTGTACTTTCGGTCTTTAACTGACTGATGTCTCCTGTCTGTCTGCAGTACCTGTCTGGTCACCTCTTTAGCTGATAAGAAGGATGGTCCAAAAAGGCAATTAATAGAAAACAGAGCAGTTTGTTCAGCTGAGGACATGAAAGAGACACAGAAACTGTGCTCCAGGCAGTTAAGTAATTCAAGAAAAAAATGGGGCTCTGCCCTCAATCTTCTGTATTCCAAATGATTGCCTTCCAGCCTTGTTTAATCACTAAAGGTATAATTAGAGAGTACAAATTGTATGTGAAAACCAAGGAGCAAAGTATTTGAGACTTTTTCATATTGTCTTTCATTAAATTTACTCCTTTTCCTGGATTTCTTTTAACAACTAGCACACTTTTACAATCCCTTCTTTTTACTCTGCTTATCCTTCAATTGTCAGCTGAGTTTGATAGTAATATTGTCCCCAAATACCCAAGAATACGCTTATGCTTTCCCTTCTTCACTTGTTCCTGATTCTGCTTTTTTTTGTGCTCACTCTTTGTTCTTTTTGTTTTGTTTTTTTTTTTGTTTGTTTGTTTGTTTGTTTGGTTTGGTTTGTTTTTTTTTTTTTTTGTTTTTGTTTTTTTTTTGTTGTTTTTTTTTTTTTTTTTTTTTTT
>JAWWMO010000043.1:26929533-26955929 GCA_035047845.1 Dendrocincla fuliginosa | reverse complement strand
TGTTGCAATATTATGAATATGCATGAAAAGATGTTGTAATCCTATGCAAAATTGTATAAATAGTCTTGCTTTTCACTAAAAACTTTGGAACTCTTTGTCCAGAGTGAGCTGGGGGTTCCCCAATGTTGCACCAATAAATACCTTGCTGTTTAAAGGCTAAAAACTTTGTCTCTAAACAGTTTTATCCGGCCTTTTTGGGCTTCAAGTGGACAACTGCACTGAGTGACTGAAAAAGGAAAAACTGGGTGTATTGACAAGCCCAGGAGTACAGTCTAATTCTAGGTCTTTCTAAACAACTGTTGGAGCATTGACTTTCTTTGACAAGTTGGCCAGCTTATTCTACAACATAGATAGCAAGTGTTAAGCTAATTAGAGTTGTAACATCAACTTCAAATGGTAAATCTGGAGTTATAAGGGAATGACAGCTCTTAACTATCATATAAAGTCACTAAACCAGATGGCAAATGGGCTAGTGTTTACTTTTTTAGACAATGCTGCAGCTGTTATGCACATTTTTATTAGCAGGAAACACAAAAGTTAAACATACCCATATAATTTTTCTAGTTAGAAAATTACCAGCTTCTCATTTAACCACTGAAATTAAATCAATAATTTGCTTTCAATAATTGGTGACACTGTACTTTTTTATATAGATATAGTGCATAAAGATACTATTTCCCCGCAGCTCTGTTTATTTAATGTTGGCTAAAAAAGAAAAATATTTGAAGGTTAAGAGCAAACATTTCATTGGCAAAGGCACTTCCTATTTATTACAGCTCAATTTTATTGAAGTTATTTCTGAGATGTAAATATGATTTTATTCAAGAGCAGTGTTTAGTAGAACAGCCTCATATATCTCACATTTTTCCTATTGATGCCTTGTTAAAATCATGTGCACAAACTAAAAGATGACTTTTGATCTGATTCCATTTTCATATTGACATAATGGGATCAGGAACATGGAACTGCAAAGTAAATTATTTTATAAATACCTCTGTGACTATGTGGAAAAGAGATCTTACTATTCAGATAACCAGGATACTGTTTTTAACAATCAAGGCATGTTACAAGACAACTCTTTCTCTTGTCTGCTTTTAATCATTTGTGACTCAGCATTAGTCATCCTTTGAGGAAAAAGCAAGTCTAAGCTTCACTGTGCAAACAGGTTTTTTGATAGGGTTAAAAATTATTCTGGATGATTTTTAACTATATGGAGAGTCGAGACTCTCTCTGACAAAAAAAGTTAAGAAGTTTTCAAATGATATCTGCATGCAATTTAGATGAGACATGAGCTTCTGCACCCATCAGTGAAGACCAAACAGTGACAGTGAGAGCTCTATATCTAACACAAAAGGAAGTCATTGAACTTTTTCCCTTTAAGAAAATGCTATAACCTTAGTGCTTCAGTAAGTACTCCAGTACTACCTGATTTCAGTATTTCAGTAGTTCAGTAAGAAACTGAGAAAGGAAAACAAAACCAAGTATATTTAGAAAACTTCAAAGCCCCCTTCAGTTTCTGTTTTCTAAGTTCAGTGCAAATAAACTCTTCTAAACCTTCCCTTCCCATCGTGTGTTATTTGTAGCTAACACTAGACTGGTCTTTTAAACAACTGAAACACTTTCCCAGGTTGATGAAAAAACCTGACATTGGACTTCACACCCAGAAACAGCAGTTCTTTCAGTCCTTAGCGACTAGATTAGCTTTCAGGGGTAGCATATACTGTTAACCACTAAATTAGGAAATGGAAAATAATTGTACTTTAACTTTGGTACTTAAAAGTACTAAGCTGAATGACTATAGGGAAAGGATTAATTCATCCCTAATTCCTTTCTCTGAACTTACCAATGAGAGTATGAGTTTCATTTTCTTTTACAACTACTTTTCTTAAAATAAGATGTTAATTTCTGCCTATACCAAAGAAGAGAAAGTTAGGTGGCATGGTATTGCTATAAACAGAAGACTAAGCACAGGAGGACAAAGGTAAGAATAGAGCTGAAATAGAGAAGGATGAAAATAAAGATTTAATAGCAGCTAGCATCCTCAAAAGTACTTGTCTATTCCTATACTGTATTGGTTTTTATCATTTCCTTAGTGATTTAATTTAGAAAATCTATTAGTCATGTTAAAAAATGTCACAAAATCCATGGGATTTAAATGATCCCTTTAACTCATATTTCTCAGCGAAAAAATATCACTATATTAATCAGAAATATTAACACAGAATTAAATAAATACTTCTCCAAATTAATTTCACCAAAACAGTGATAAAATGTCTTATATTTGACAATAACTCTGTCAGAGATAATCCTAATGCAAAATAGGCTTCTGGAGTTGTCATCATTTATATTTGTTGCCACGTACGTTCTTTTCATTTACTGACTAGGAAGTTGTGAGAAATCAGCACTTCTACTAAAAAAGGATTAGGATCAGATTTGAAGTTATGCATTCGTGGCTGAGCAGAAATATTTGCTTGGTTATAAGCTATGGCTGAAACTTATGCAGCACAAATAAAATGTCTTTACAACCACATATACACTCAAAACCACTGATCTCATTGTAGATTTGTTCTCGCACATTCCCACCTTTAAATATTCATTCTTTATTTTCAAAGTTTTAAGGAACAGAAACATGAATCAAAGGGGACAAAATAACCCTTTCTTAAAATATTAAGGAGGGACATTATATTTATTGCCATTAGAAAACTTTCAAACATTTTAGGTTCGTCTGCCAGGCTCTCACACTTTGGTACTCAGCATTTTCTGGATATTGTGTCTTTAAGGCAGTTTAAATAATCACACAATACCTCTTTTGTTTCAACTTTGGCCCAATCTGTGTCTTATATACACAAGTGTTCTCACAAAAATACTATTACTTTCTTGAAGAGAGTTAATTTTTGTAGACAGAATTTTGATGGATGCATTAATTTAATGTAATTAACCAAGTACAGACCAGTTCTGTGGCACAACTGTTCGATATAACTGAGAATATCACAAAAGTTGACACAAGACCTAATCTCAGTTAATTCACAGTATTTAATACAGTTTAATAATTAAGGCAGTTTATAATGATGTTTTAATTGAGTATATTGTACATGATAATTGTTTACAGTGTAGAAATATAGAAGCATATATCATAAAACTGTTTGAAAAACAGAGTGAATTAGTTTATACCCTGTAGTAGCACTTTAATGACTTGGTGAAACATGATAGTTCTTTTCTGAGAAAGCATGTCATTCTTAAGAATGTAAACTATGGTCAAACATTGGAGCAACAACAACAAATAATAATTTTATAAAGGATCCATGTAATGTGAGATTTTTCATAGAATTTTGCCTAGAACCAGAAACTTATACTGGATTTTCTCACTCAGTGGTGATGCCAATAAATACTTTACATTGGCTGTATATCAAATATGCCTACTGCAAGAGCATTTTCTCTGTGTAGTAATTTCAAAGATTTATGAACGGATTATTTAGCGCTTTTTTTTTTAAACTGAAGGGGTTCTATAAAGCCTCTAGTAAAACTCTTTTTAACCTGTATTCTAAATTCAAGCTTAAATTAATCTGCTGAAAAGGAAAAACAAATTGATTTGGATAGTTCTTACAATGTAGAGTTTTTTTATTGTTTTATTAATCACCATAGTTGCTATACAATTATGGATTGTTAATAAACATTTGGTGTCATACATTCATGGTAATTAAACTTTAAATACATTGATGAGCAACAAGGTAACTTTTATCTCCAATTAATCTGCCCTTTGGTGTATTAAATATAGTCACACATTCTAGGATGAGTATAAACTACACTGTAATATAATCTTATTAGTATTCATACTTTGTTAATGAAATTTGATCAGTGTATTAAAGATGTTGAGTTTTTGCAGTAAACTCACATCTGTTGTCAGAAATAATTAGATCAGGTGGCAAATGACAGCACCTTTCCTGACAGATGCTTTAATGTTGTGAGTAAGAATGCTCTAAGTGTCTCTTTGAATAATGCCAAGCATTTCTGTTAGGATTTGTTTGCCTTGAGCTTTCAGAGTAGAACTTTTGAAGCAATCTGACATAGTCCCAGACAGGAGTATGTGTGACTTCCACTTTCTGGAGGAAAAGAGAAACTCCTTCCAGGATGATTTTTAATAAAGTTTTGTCTTGGAAAGGTAGAAGATAATATTATCAAACTATCCCAATTTGCTTTCCTTTCAGCACATATACATATATTCCTGCAAATACACAAAAGATATTGTGTTATGCATTTAAGCATATCTCAGACAGTAAGTTGCGCTTGACTGCAATGGTTCCATTACACAAATAAATGTTCTGACAAACTGGGAAAGAGATTATTTTATAGCAGGGTTTTCATTAGACAGCCATGAAATAATTCTGGCTTTTGCAGATTTATGGCATCTACTATATATGCTTTTATTCCTCTGCTTGTGATTCAGAGAAGATGCTTTTTTAGTGAACTTAGACATAAGTAAGCAATGAAAAACACACTGTAAAAGTATTTCTTCCATCATTTATCTAAATGGAGGTAGCACACACATAACCGCACTATGTATTTTCAAGGTCTGTTTTGGAAAGACACATTCATGCTGCCTGGTCTGTGTGGTTCTGCTAAAAACAAGAATTGTAGGAATGCCTTCAACCAAGTCTCTGCACTGTTTTATCCTTAGAAACTATAGTGGAATCATGAATGCTCACCATACTGGCAGTCCCTGCCTATGTGCCATCTAACCACTTGGAGGAGGGGTTCAAACATGCATGCTGACATCCACTAGTGAGGATGCTCTTTGCTACTGGCACCCCACGCAAAAATCTCATAGGAATTTTGATGGTAGGAAGAAAGATTGTTCTTTGTGAGTACTCAAAGACCAGTGTTCTTTCTCTGCCAGGTTAATGTCAATGATGTTTGTCTTCTGGTCTTATTTGGCCAAGTATTCATCAGAGTACTCTCTGGGTGCATACAGTTAAAAATGCCCCTATTAAATTTAATAGAACAAATAGAAAACTGCTTTAATTATTGTAATTATTCCCCATAGAATTGTATTGATGAGCTGAATGAAAAAGCACTTACATGCACTCATACAACTATTTTTGACTATGATGTTTTCTTATAATTCCTTATTTATCTGGAAAATATTTTTAGTTTGGTGGGGGAGGGTTAATTTGTTTTGATTTGATCTTTTTTTCCTGCTAACTTTCTTATTCTATATCTCATTACCTCTGAAATTTAGAATTCCATATTGTAATCTGATAACATCCCTTTAGAGTCAAGATTAACTATTACAATCATACCCTTCTTTATATTAAGGCAGTTGAATTGGAATAACTGAATCTGATTCATATATTCTCAGCAGGTCATCTAGGTTTTCTGTACGCTAAGCGAAGAGAAAGAACACACTTCCAGAGGTTCTAAGTGTGATAAACACCACAAGCTTAAGTGCCTTTTTCCTCTGACAGTAGAAAGGATTGAGCCAGACACACTGTTTATGTAAAATGAAGTCCATTCCATGTAACTTTCCCAAAATTCCACAGGATGTCTTCAGTGGGTCACAGCACAAATCTTTTTGGTCCAGACATCTTGATTAGTTTCTCCTTTGCTCTTATTGATAACTGTTTACACTTAGGAATTTGCAAAACAGCAGTTGTATTTAGGTTCATTTCCTTCTAAACTGGAACATACTGATCAATACAAAGAGTAGAACGAGTAGTATTATATGGAATGATAAGGAAGTGAATAATGATCTGAAGATTATAATTAGGTGACTCTATTTTTCTCTGGCTTTTTTATCCTTATGTAAGACAGCATAAACATGAGAGTGGGCATTTTTGCAGGTCAGAAGCAATGGATTTACAGTGACAACATTTTCCTGGTCTGAAAATGAAAGTAATTCTAGCTGCCCTTTGGCATTGTGTTATGCCACATTTGGTTACATGTATATGATAATGCATCCGAACGTGACACTTCAGTGCATCATATTGGCTTAGTGTGAGGAAATAAAACATAAATTGAAAGTGAATGGCTAGGAAAGTGATGTGTCATGCCTCAAACCAGAACCTGGAAAGAAGAAAAAGTACAGGAATCATACCTTATGAAAACAGGCAGAAAGACGGGCAAAATATTTACAGGCCTAATCTTAAATGTAATAAATCTGTAGAAGGAACATCATTGTTAATTTCCAACAGCATGCAGGAGCACAAACAAAATGCAGTATGGTGTTGTTTATGAATAGATCACTAAAAACATGAGAATAGGTGCATGGTCTTCCAAGCATCATTTACCTAATTAGGCCAGAGGGAGGGGAAAAATGTGTCCAGTACAATTTGCATGCAGGGATCACAGGATCAATATACACTTCAGTATGCTAGGTCCTATGGAAGACCATGTGCTAGGACACTCCATATCTGGAAGGCATTATGCTAGCTTCTGCTTTTAATTAAGTTTCATGTTGAATTCTCAGTGACTTGCTCAGTGCTGCTGATGGACAACACTGCAAGCCCTCCCAAGCTAAGGATTTATACCAAGAGGTATCCTGAATTAAGAGACACTGTAAAACTGCCTAAAGAGTATAGAAGATAGAGAAAAAATAGATGAATGTGTTTTTCCTACTTACTGCAGAGTACATGCTTCTCCAAAAACTGTCAGGACTTTGTTAGCAATAGACAAGTCCTGATTACACTAGAATTATGATTTTATTATCATATCATGTGGTGACTGAAAAGTTGTAACATATCAAGTGGCAGACCCTCATGCAGACAAAACCCAAAATTAATTGTGGAACCTCTGTATTTCTTTTTTGCTATTATTTTGTACATTATTTATTAAAAATCCATGTTGAAAACTATTATGAGAAACTATTTCAGTCCAATGAATAACTATTTTTTCTTCAGATTTGCAGTACTGGAATCTTCCAGTATCTTGGTTTATGGTGACAGAATGATCCTCATAAAGTCTCATTAATCTGGGTGTATGTGCTTTGAGTTTGCTAATATTTTTTCTCTGTCAAACACCCTAGTTGCTTGATCAGTTTGAGAAGCTTAAAAACCAAAACCAAACCAAAACAAAAAGCCCAAGAATAATTTTTCTGGGTATTTCAACTCATACTCATTTCATTCTCTTGCTTATTAAAACTAGCAATTTTTCAAAATCTCTTCTATTGATGTAGTTCTAACCTTCATTAAGCTAATTTTGGGCATATAGCCAGTTTCTCTTGCACAGAGCCAGTTTTGACCTATAGCCCACATTTTCTTCCTATTATCACAAATACAATTTATTATGGTAGAATAGTGGAATTCATAAGTTGGAAAAGCTCAATTTTATATTATTTTCCATTTTAAAAGCATTCTGTAGGATATTTTCTTTATTGTTGCTCTGTAAAATCTTGCTCTCCAGTAAACTGGCAGTTTCACTCATGTAAAAAGCCATTCTTTCTTTTTTTTTTTTTTTCCCCTTTCAAAAATGTAGTAGAAATCCATTGTACTTCAGGATTATTTTTTTTTCCAAAGAAGTTTAAGTCATTCATTTACTAACTCTTGAAGTCAGACAAGTTGTGAAGTACTTTATGCAGTCAGTATGATTAATTTCAAACAGTACTGGCAAAATAATGTGAATAATGGAAAAATGATTCACAAATATATTATCCCAAAACTTTAAAGAAATAATAAATATTAAGTTTTCTTACCCACTCCTGGAAAAAATAAATGATAAATAAATATTTCAGGAGTATTTCATTCAAATAATCTCTTCTAAAATTATCTGTGCCCTGCTTGAAAGCCTATTGAAATAATTGATCTCACTTCTGTCTGTTCAGCTCCATAAAGAAGTACATAAGAGGCTGCAGGACTTAATAGAGTCAGACTGTTTTCACTTCTGTCAAATTTTAAGCCAATTTAAAACATTCTTTTAGGCACTAAAGATTCACTGTTTTTTCTCAGCTTTCCCATAACTTTAGTTTTTCTTCCCCCAACTTTCTACAATTTAAAAATATCATTTCAATTTATGTGACACAAATATTTCTTAAATGATTTTTTAACTTTACATTTTTTATATAACTGACTTGGTAGTCAATTATATCACAATTGTGTTTTGTTAATTTAGTAATTGATTTCTGTTGAACATAAATATGTGAAAATTTTTCTGCTTTGCTTGTCCATAGCTTCAGAATTAAGTCTTCAATGCAATAAAAAACCTGTGGGTTGATTTTAAGTATGCGGAGATTCAAACACGCAATTAAATATATCTTCAACAGAACACAACATCAAAAGGCAGTAAAATCCTGTATAACCCAAAGCTTGAGTAACTAAACCTTCATGTAGGATGTGGCAGCCTGGAATTTATTTTGTCTTTGAGAGGAACAGGAGAATGTGAATGTCTCCCACCTGGTTCAGTCACTCTTTAGATACAGATGGGTTAGGATATGCCTTTCTCTATATGTAGATCCAGTTTACTGGTAGGTCTATAAAGGAATTGGAGACATCACATGAAGTTCTGCAACACCTAACTTTTATAACAGTCAGATTAGGCTGTAGCTTCTTTATGAAATACACAAAGAGCTTTAGAAAAGGCAGACAAAAAGCCACTACCCAGTTCAGTACCTTATGCTAGGAGCTAAGAAATACTAAGAAAAATAATGTGTTTTCATACCTATTTTAACATCTCTGTGTTATGTTTAAACAATTCTCTTTTTTTTAATTCAAAATCAAAGAAAGGGTAGTAATTTTTTAGGGAGCAGAAAGGATAACTAACTAGTACTTCAAGGGCTAGAGCATTGATTTAGGATGTAGAGCACATTTTTTTAGTTCCTTACTCCACCTGAAACAACTTAAGCTTACTCTTCTTAGATAAACCAGGGTAGTATATGTATATTTATTCAACAAGCCAAAGAATAAGCACACATTGTTTTGCATAGTGAACAGAGCACTTGCTTCAGGGAGGTAAACCTGAATGCTATTCCTGATTCCAAGGGCCTACATTTGAAGTGTTTAACGGAGCCAAGGCCAGATGTAGAACCAGAGTATTCCCAAATGATTTTCTTAAATGCAGGCTAAAGTTATGTTCATATTCTCTGGTCCAGTGAGTGTTGAAGTACTGCAATCAATGTGTAGCTATCTTCAGGAAGGCCTTCAGAATATCCTAGAGTGCAATAATAAAGTATTCACAGAAGAGATGTGATTTCAAACCTTTGTGGCCAGAAGCGGCAGTTTTCCCCATTTCTACCATCTATCCTTTCTTTGCTTCTTAACATGAAGCTGTTGAGACACATATGACCAAAGAAAAGAGAGAGTTTGGATTTTTGGATCTCCATTAGAGATGATTGTTTCTCCTCAATCCATCTTATATTATTTGCAACACAACTCTTCTTTACATCTGAAGACAGAAGTCCCTGGTGCACTCAGGGCATGTAATTAAGTGGAACTGTTCTGAGCAGGCAGTGCCACTGAGCAGCAATCTGCAGTAAGTTGAGTGCATTGCCCTATTGTGCTACTGGTAAATCTTCTTGTAACTGCAAACTTCACCTCTCTGTCTTCAAGATAGTTTCCCTCTGTTCTGTAGAGTGTGCCATTTACATCCACAAGAGTGTCAGAGGCTGAAACACAGTCCCTCGCTTTGCATTTTTTGTAATCTCTCTTAGTGGCTCTTCATTCAATACCATCTTTGCTGTTACTTTCTTTATGTGACTGTCCCCCAGGACTTTTTAAAGTGCTCTGCTTAAATACTTACTGCATTGCTCAGTATCATGACAGTGCTGTTCTTCCGTAGCCTTAGCTCCAGGTGTTTCAGTCGATTTAAATATTTGATGCAGTTTTCAACACACACAAAAAATCGACGACTAATTTAAATCCCTCAAATTCTTTTTTTCATCAAAAATGTAAATTAAATTTCATATGAAATACAATTATGCTGCTTATTTCAGACTACTTTCATTATTGATTTTTTTCCCACATTAACAATTTAGGTCTCAAGAGTACTAGTGGAAGAAGTTGCTTAACATATTCAAACTTTAATCAGTGTAAACTGCTTTGGAAACAAGCATGTACTCTACAGATATTAAGTTACAAAGAGCCCAGGCCTAGAAACAAGAGGATGGAAGGTTTTTTTTTATTCTTCAGAAATTTTTCAAGACTTAATGTTGAGTTTTGTTCAGAAAATAGGACAGGATTAATGGAACCTTTTTTTTTTTATTGAACAAAATGGATATTTGTATGTTTATATATAGTTATAAAATTATACATACAGATAAATGAAACTATGGATAAGTTTTCAGGCTACAATTTGGTCAAAAACTGACAAGGCAATGGTTCTGAATTCGTTCAGAATATATAAGAACAAAGACCAGGGTTTTGTCCTCTCTAATTCAGAATCTAAATATTCAAGAATCCATTTGACTGACTTCATAAAACTATTAGTTACTCCCCTTGCAGTGTTTCTCCACAGCAAACTGTACTTTTTCTGAACCTCTGTTCAAATGCTTAAAAGTTTTGCACAGTATATTTACAAAAAGATTGATAACTTTTAGAAACCAGGCACTAAATTTTATTTATTTTTTTAATTTATGCTTGAAATTACGTGCAATACATTTATAATCAGCTCTCTCATTGATATACTTTTTCAGATAAGAAGCTGTACATAAAAAAGGCTGAAAAGATTACTGTGGTATTTCCATTGCACTTTTTTTTTTTTTAAATTTCTTTGAGATCACAGTAAAATATGATTTAACATGTTTTGGTAAGACATGAAGCACAATACTGCAGGGAAGAAAAATGTTATGGTAACATTTCAACAAATTGTAATCTGTAAATATCTACAATTAAGCTAAAATAAAAATTATTTCACATTTCCCTGACTGAAATAATCTATTATCATTTAATAATAGTTACGATTAGTTATTTTGTACAGTAAAATAAAATTTATTGTTGGTCTTTTTTACTTGTATTCAAATTTGCTGATTTTTGTGGTATGGATAAGGAAAAGAATAAAACCATTATGGTGAAAGTCATGGTTGGATGCAGCTTGTTTAGGCTTGTAGCTAGAACACTCTTAAGTCTTTTTTGGGGGGGGTCCTAAAGGTATTTGTCATGGTGTAAAACATTTCAGCTATGTTGTCAACGTTCACAGTCAGAATAAATCTCTCAGTTTCTCAAGACTTTGTTCTTCAGACATAAGTCCATGAAGTGCAGTAGAATTAAATTAGAATTATATTAGTTGCAGTTCTGACTAGTATGCTGTAAGCACGGAGTTTCATTTAAGTTTTTAGGCATCCTTATTATAAATATTCCCTAAATCACCCCTGTTTCACAGTTAAACATCAAGAAGCAGGGCTATGGTCCAGCATCTGTGAGAGGGCCTTTTAGATTGCTTTTCATGTGAAACAGGTTTTGCATCCAAGTCATTCAGTTGTCCAAGTTCAAGATAGCTCCCTTAAGAAATTAACTCTTCTTATCTGCTGGGTGCCAATGGAAAGGAAGTGAAAGTTTATTTGGAGGAAATACACTGTTCCAGGTTAGTTAAGGACATAACAACATTCCTTAATAATATTATGCTAGATCACAAGCTGATGTTTAGTCCCTTGTATCTGCCAAGGTCTTAAAGAGAAAAAGGTGTAATGGAGTTCATGTACAGAATTTTTTTCCATTGAGAACCAGCAAATGAATTATGGTATATCAATTTTTCATCTACAGCATTTAAATTTCCTTAAATCTGAGAATAATTGTATATGCTACAAAGATAAGATAAAAGATTTCTTTTAATAAAAAAAGAAAAAAAGCAACAGGTTAGTATTTGTATTCTAGAGCTCTCTCAGCATCTCAATAACTCCTCTCATATATACAGATTTTTGACAAGTTTAAATTATAGTATCATGGGCATTTATTTTCATAAACTTAGTTCATGGTCTAGTATTTCCACAATCAATAATTTTCCATTAAAAGTGGTTCTTCAGAATACTTTCATGAAAAGGTGCGGATAAGTGTATCTTAATGGAAACTCAGAAAAAGGTGCACAGTGGTGGAGTACAAAAGAACATACAAACTAGTTATCCTGTTGACTCCATCTCTTCATTCCTCCATGATGAAAATGAGAAAAGAACCAAACACAGCTTTAGAAAAATATGACCAGCACCTGTTTCATCCTCACAGCTTTTGAGTATAAGATACTAAAAATACTCTTTTGGGAACTGTTCTGCATTTTGAGTCAGTAATTTATAGATTCAATTATACAGTAATGAAAAATGCAGTGTCCAAACCTGCTCTAGTATGAAGCCTTTTTAAAACCAAAGTCTATTATATGTGTGATCTCAGTCCAACTGACATTAAAAAGTGAATCCATTTCAATCAACAGCTTCCATCTGTCGGTCAGAAGTGGTAAAATTTTATGCATTGAGTAGGTTCATACACTTTGCAGCTGATTTTATTTAAAAGTGCCATCACAAAATATTGCACATTTCCAAATTAGGGCAGAACATGAAGAAGAGCCAGAAAGACTGGCTCGTGTCTTTGAGAGAGAAACCCCATTATACATATTGGAACCAAAATGTGACCTCATTTTAATGTTGATTCGATGCTTCAGTATATACAAAAGACACATGAGCACTCCCACTCCAAACTTCATTTGAAAATAACTTCATTACAGCAAATAAATTACTGCTGAAACACAGAAAGCCAACTTGTAGACCCCAGGTAGCCAAACCCACAAACAGGGAGCAGAGCCTGAAGGAAGAGTCGCAACAGTTTGTGCAGGATGGTGTGAGAAGGTGTGATGGTTTCGGTTGGCGTAGAGCTAATTTTCTTCACAGTGGCTAATGTTAGTGCTGTTTCTGAGACGGGAACAAGCATTAAAAATTCTCAAATTTTTTATGAAATTTAAACAGGTTCAAGATATACATTTTAAACTTAATACAAGGCTTCTGACCTTTGTGTTCACATTCTGATAAAATGTTGAGGGTATAAAGTTCCAGTTAAGAATATATAGATCTGCTTATATTTTCAAAATGGCTGCAATTTCCCTTTTTTTTTAAACAACCTAACTCAATAAGTTAAGTTGCTCTAGTTAGATGACATCAAAATATAAAATCAGGCTTTAGAAATCTAATGTGTTTCTCAGAATGAAGTTCTTTTTTGTTTACACTGTTTGCCATGATGCAATTTTATGACTAAGAATTGTACAAAATTCTTTCTTTGTTTATTAACATATGCGAATACCCTGTGTCACAAACATCAGTACATGCAAAGTCAGATAGCTGTAAACTAAAGATTAGACAATGACAGACTATTTACACTTTCTGAAAAAAATTAATATTTCATCATTATGAAGGTTACTCAAACATTCCTAACTTCCTCATATTTACCACAAACACCAGTAATTACACAACTCTTATGACTAAAAATAATTTCTATAGTTAAATAATATTTTTAAATCCTTGCAAATGGACAATGTTAAGGTAGCTATCATATGGAGCCATGCCTAACCATTTCGCTGTATTCACATCTGACAAATGAAATATCTCTTATAATTTTAAAACTTTTGGGCAAAAGAATAATTATGATCAGTGATTTGTGTCTGCAAGATTAAGTTATGGCTCACCAAAAGCTTACTTTTCAATGTAATGTAGTATATCAAATGGATAATTAACTGCAAATATATTTATTCTCATTTCCCATTAATTTGTGCGTAGAATTATGTCTCCCAAGTTTAGCTGTAGAGTTATCATCCACAAATAATAACACTTTGTCAATGTTCAAATCATTCAACTGTAGTACACTTTTCAGGATTCCAGTGCTGCTTCATTACTGCCTTGAAAATCATCAAGCAAAGAATGGACTATTACACTTCCAAACGAGTGATGA
This sequence comes from Dendrocincla fuliginosa, assembly GCA_035047845.1. Lineage (NCBI taxonomy): Eukaryota > Metazoa > Chordata > Aves > Passeriformes > Dendrocolaptidae > Dendrocincla > Dendrocincla fuliginosa. Next base: position 26,942,085 of record JAWWMO010000043.1, on the reverse strand, counting down.
TGAAGAAACTTAAAAAGCTTTTAAGCGTATTATTGTGTGTATTTAAGGCAAGAGTGACTACAGAGAAAATTATATTTTTTTTTCATCTAAGTCTCAATCTAAAAAGATGACCATTTCAACTAAGAGCTGGTGGCAATACAGGATACTCCAGGCATGTTCAAGACATGTTGTCATATTGTTTCAGCAATGGATTGGTTTTGGATTACAAGATCACTGTTCAATGATCCATGTGAATGTCTATGGGTGACATTGCGGTATGCTGTTGTTCCTTTTACTAACACCAGTTTGCCTTTTTTTTTTTGTTCTTTGGTGATTTTTTTTAGAAATGCAATTTATTTTATACTCAGAAGCTATGCTACAATCATTTTAATAGTTCTATCTGTTCACATGTTATATCTGACAGTCTATTATAAGGAGCTGAGAAACTTCTACTTCATAAACTATAGCTCATGATACTTATTTCTCGTATTACTGAGCAATGAAAAATAATTTCTCTACTTATTCCAGTAAGTTCTTTCTCCTTTAGCAATACTGCCATCACAGCCTTCATCGAGGGTACAGTCTATGTGGGATACCATCAACCAAATAAAAGCACACAAATTATATTATATGCAACCCTTGATCAGGATCTGCTTCCCAATTTGTGTTTATTGGATTAAAAGGCTATAGTTGCTGTATCTTCTTTTAGACCCTCATTAACATATTATAAAAGTAATCTCTGAACACTGAAGAAATGATCATATAATTGAATTTAACTCAAATTCTATAAAATGAATCTGAGCTTTCTGGAAATATATTTCAAAGTTGTATGTTCCAATGATAAGTATTTTTATGTGTGAATTTTAGAGATATTTATGTTATATGGTCTTATTTTAATAAAAAAATATGAACATTGGTGTATAGGACTTAATCAAGAAAGCGGAAAGTAAGAAGAACCTTTGGAGAAAGATCACAGTTTTGCCGTTTCTCTCTTGAGCATTGCCTGTTCTTTGCTTGACTAACAAGTTTTCGCGCACAAGTCTGAGTGTATGGCTTGATAAGTTTTGGTGCAATTTACAGTCTTATTTGTTTCAGGTCTCTTGAAATTCTCATCGAGTTGCAGTTCAAAACTCAGTACTACAAAGCCCACTTTCCATAATCTCATAGGAATACAAAATGCACCTGTTGCACAGTATAATAGAAGTCTGTGAGAAGTCTCATCTGCATCTGGATGAATATTTCTGGAGAGCTATGATAAGTCCTTTCCCCTTGTCTGAAGAAGCTGATAAGATCCTAACAGTTAAAGCCTAGCTTTACAGATGCAACTAATAAGTTTTTCAAATAAAAGGTATTAGTGTTCATAAAGGCCAAGCATTTATTAGTCACATTAATGCACCTTTCCGTTACTACAATAGTTACTATATTCTACTTTCTTATCTTATCTAGCTTTACAGTACAAAATGAGAGATCTGGTACAGTATCAGATTTTAGTAGAAGAAATCTCAATCACAAACTACACCTGTGGTGTTTTTTTCAGATATGCTATGCAGAACAGTTTTAGGACAACATGAAGATTTTTATCTAAAGATTAAATCATGTATTATAATATCTGTGGCATTATGAAATCAAATAATCTAAATTCCAACATTCTCACCCTTGGTTAATGAGTCTTTATCATAATGATTATTATGTTCAATTTAGAAAGCTTTGGAGGAAGATACTATTTTCTTCTAAATTTTCCAAGCCTTTTCAAATTCAACAGAGAGAACCTATTTCACTAATTTCAATTTAGTAACCTTCAGCAGACAATGTGAAAAAATCTGGATGTTTTAGTCTAAATGTTATTTCTCTTTATTTCAACAACTACTTAGAGGCATAATAATATGCTTTCCTGGTAACTGAACAGCAGGCTGTAATTCTCAGTACAAGCAAGAAGGATTATAGGTTGAAACAGACACAAAAATAAATCAAAAGAGAACTTTTCCTGAAGGCCTGGAAGTGTAAGTAGAGCTTCTGAATAGTCCCTCCTTCAGTAGGAGCTATTTTTCTTCTGTACAAAATAGATAATGGCTTTTACAGTGACATTTATTTCTCTACCACCTTTTCCCTGAATGTTTCTATCCATTTTTTTTTTCTCATCCTAAGAAGCCTCATATCGCTGTGCTATTGTCACTGGGGACTGAACCGACTGTGCAGGTCTGGTTAACTTCCACTGCTGTTGGATGATGTCAGTTTCATGACATTTATGGTGGTTTGTTCACACAAGTCAGCTCTGACTTTTGGGTAATGTCACTTCTGAAATTCCATGAAGATTTTCATGGATTGTTGAAATACTGATTCTGGAAAAGGAAAAAAATAAAAGGGGTGTTGGTTGATTCCAAATATCTACCATTCCTTGACTTCTATGTCAAAATATTTGTAAAATTACAGTCCCTGTAGAAAATATATTATTGAAGAATATTGAAGAATAATCAAGAATAATTTCTCAAGGAGATGAAATATTTAATATTCAAATGGCTGCTTTCAGAGTCTTGACAAGAGTCCACTTGGAAAGGGTAAAGCTAAAAATATAATTACAAGAAAAAGCAATCCTAGGGCTGTTTTAACGTTAAAAGAGGTGTTGTTAAGCTGTGTTACCAGTCAGATTGAAGATGTGGCAGATTTGGGATCAGCTGGTTTAACAAATGAGCAAAGATTGTTTATCTCAAAGAACAAGATTAAAGAATGTGAGCTTTGAAGTGGGTATCCAGTCTCAAACTTGAGTCCTTCACAGTATTTTTATGCAGTAATAAAAGGTACTTAAAGTAGCTCTCAATCTACAGTCTGGTGACTAACTACTTGGCAGGTACTAGTAGTAGCTTAATGGTGAGGCAGAATTCTGCACCCAAGATATTACTTTCTTCAGTTTGTTGGAGTAGATGTCTTATTTTTTAAATGTAGATATTAATAGTCACATGAGAATTGTATCCCTGAAGTGAAAATACTGGACTAGAAAATAGCCCTACACATCTTACTTAGAAAAATGCTTATAGAACAAGATTGATTTGGGGTACTCTAACTCTGTGTCAGAGAGAATGAAAGTAAAAAATATTAGTATATCAGAGAAATACACATATGACTTCAGAAAGTTACTGCCCCACATTTGAATATTGCTGACCCTCATCAGAACTTTGCACAACTTTGAATTGTTTCAAGTCCAATTTTTTCCCTTCAGATATGAAGGTGCAATACAGGGGTTCAGCTGAGGGTTGAAACTTCTATTAAATAAGCTATATTAAGTTGTCCTAAGGACAACTTAACCTGAACAATCTCTACCTTACACTCATGCTTATCTGCTCAAAATTTTGGCAGCTCTAGTTTTGAAACTTCACTTGAGAACTGTTTTTTTTGTTTCTAGAAGTCTCAAGATTGACAGCGCTGTGAGAAAATGTCCTTCCATGACAAGACAGTGTACTCATAAAATAAACAAGATTTAAACATAACAGAAAGCACTTTGGATAAGTATATCTCAACTGCTTTTCAGCACTCATCATCACCATGATGATTAATATTGTGAGAAGATAATCATACTATTGTGAGAAGATAATCATACTAAGAGAAAGGCAAAGTGAGTCTTCAAAACAGAGCCAGGTTTATTTGCAATGAGCATTAAAATTGGAACAAACTACTCATTTATGAGGGCTGAAGAGAAAATGGAAACATGTACTGAAAGGAATTGGTTAACTCCTGTGGGCAGTATATTTAAAAACCTTAAATTATTTTCTTGGATCGAATTGTTATATCTGTTATTGCTTCAAGATCAGTTAATGAGATTGGATAAAAAGTCATTTACTTCATTGGTTATTGTTATCTACCTATGATTTCTAGAGATCAGATATTTCAAAGGAAGCCTAGAAGTTCTGAGTTAAATACAAATGCCCATATTAGCTACTTTAGAGAGGAAAGCTGCTTTAAGTCTTGAAGATACAAACACCGTTCCAAACTTCTACAGATACTTATGTAGGTATCTGAAGGGAGGGTGTCAAGAGGATGGGACCAGACATTTCTCAGTTGTGCCCAGCAATAGGACAACTATTGTTGTTGAGAAACAGATGAACAGGAAGTTCTACTTGAACATGAGGAAGAACTTATTTACCATGCAGGTGACCGAACACTGGGACAGATTGCCCAAAGAGGTTGTGGACTCTCCCTCACTGGAGATATTCAAGAACTGTCTGGATGCAATTCTGTGCTGTGTGCTCTGGGATGATCCTACCTGAGCAGGGATGTTGGACCAGATGATTCACTGTGGTCCCTTCCAACCTTATCCATTCTGTGATTGTGTGAAAACATTAAAGAAAAACATTTTCTCATTTTGGCTTCAGTAACAACAAATTTAGAAGGAAATAAATGAGATTTCAATTTATATTCATCAACTAGATTAATATAAACACACAATATTAATAAAAAATTGTAACTAGAAACTGAATCAGCAGCATTTAAAAACAATATGCATTCTCAAATTTTGCTCAGGGTGCAAACAACTCAATTATTTACATGCATGGTCTATTTATACATACAATGATTTTCTGAAAAAGTAAATTATTTTAGGTAATATAAAATCCTGTTCACTAATCATATATAATAACCTGAGTGATAACAAAAATAAAGACAACAACCACCCAAAACAAACAAATGAAAAAACCCAAACAGCAGCCGAAACCCAAATCAATCACTTTAGCTCAACCTAAAACCAAAAATATCCTTATTTCTGTTCAAGCTCTTTCTTCTCCCTGTCCATTAGTTCCCATGCATGCTTCTCTCAGCTCTGATGTGGTGATTTACTCGACAGCATTTGTTTGGAAAATGGAGTCAAAGCAACAGAAAAACCATCAGTTTGAGGAGTGGAAAATTAAAACTTGGGAAAAAAGAAAAGCAGACAGGAACATCACAGGATCTTGAAAGCCACCTCTTTTGAAGCTGGAACGCCTTTCAAAAATATTAACTTGATGAGTATTTTGCAACTTGTATCAGCAGTGATAAAATTACATTTGATTTTAATATTAATGAACTGCATATGTTAGAAAGAGACTGGAATATTTCTTAAAAAGACAGCTCATAAAAGTACAGTGTTTCAGTTCTGTGCTAGTCTGATCAAGGACCACATTTGGACTCCTCTGTTATTTAGGAAAAGACACCCATGATTATTGACAGGAGATTTAGGAAAACAAATTTATAAAATGCAAAGATGATAAAATAAGGAAGCGTTTGAATATGAAAATAATTACTATTTTATCATTTTATGCTATTGTGACTATGTACATATACCTTATTGGACTGTTGCTATGATTTTTAAAATCAATACACACTATGAAACTAAATAATATGCAGTTTGAGGAAATGCTCACTTTAGCACTGTTTCTGTTTGTGCATAATGAACACCATAATGTTGCAAAGGTATCTGTTCAGTTAAAATCCTTGAGCCATATAAAATGCCTGTCATGACCACTATCAGGTGTGACTTCTAGATGAAATATATATTTGGTAATGTTTATATAACTTCCATGTGTAGAAAGAGCAGTCTGGTTTTTTTCTAAACTAAATTTACATGTTTTCTTTCTTTCTAACGTTTTATAAGTTTTATAAAATAGTCATCTAATTTCATGCTACTTTAAACATAGTGGCTGTAATTTCATCCTGCTCTTGGAGTCATATAGGCTTAATGGCATTGATCATATGGCACCTAGATAAAACAAAATTAACTGCTCTGGAGATTGAAATGGCACCATCTTTCAGGACTGTTGATTGTATTCCTAAAACTTATAAAAGCCACCTACAAGCCATGTAACAGTATGTATTTTTATGGTGAAAGCAGCTGCTCTTGGATATGTAGTGTTTCTTTCAAAAACCCAGCTTTTGTCTCATTATAAAAATGTGCATAGGGAGTTTTCATCTCTTTAAAATTAGGAATTATGGCTGGATTACTAGTTGATGCATTTAGGCATTGTCTGACATCTTTTTTAGGGCTGAGGGGAATTACAGATTACGAATTTCATCTACTGACAAGAGCATTGGAGCAGGATCTGCAAGCAACAACAGGTCTTTGAATCTTGAAGCAGAACTACTTCCTGGGAGTTTTATACCTGGCTCATATTTCTACTCATAATAAACTGTTCTAGTCTCATTAGGAGCAAGCAGTGCTGATTTCTCTTCCCAATGGAGGAAACTACAACAGGTCATGAGTTTTGCTTTGAGAACAAGACTTTGTAGAGCCATACTTCTTTATCACCGTTTTACTGTATGCTGTACCTACTGCCCATAGATGACCAGAAGACATTGTAAGATAAGTTTTTCTCATAAACTGCTTTTCTTGGTGAATTTTAGTCAGAGATCTCTGGTATTTTCATCCAATGCTACCTCCAGCTTCTTTTCTTTCTACTTCTACATCCATTGAAAAACAACCACAGTCAAATAGGTTTCATTATTATTTTTTTTGTCTATTTTTTTAAGATACATTATTTTGACAGGAAGAAATAATACCCTCTTGGAGTAACTGATGCTTAAAAGATATACAATAATTTCTCTTGTTAAAAGGAGTTTATTTTATTAAAAATTAATTGTATTAATAATCTGAGTATTTGTGCATTTGAATATATTTTGTTGGCACTAAAATATATGATTAGAGAAATTAATTAGTGTTGGATAGAATAATCAGTTTTCCATAAGAATAATAAGAGCTTAGTGAATAATCCTCTGCCAAGAAATGAGCTATGTAGGACTGTGAGTCCAAAACCACATTATGTTGGAGTCAAAATACTGTTTATGTTCTGATCTGCATAAATCAACATGTTGGTTTACTGACTTGTTTTATTTTCATCCCAGACAGATTTGAATCACATAGCTGCCAATGAACTGATGGAATGATTTTCAATGTCTGTATTTTCAGGGCATGAACTTCATAAAAAAATAATCAAACTAGTTTTAGCTTAGTAATTTGTCCTCCACTGCACGAGTCCAGAAAAGGATCTCCATTTCTTCTAGCTGTGACAGCTCCCAGTTGCAAACATCTATTCTGAAAAGCTGTAGCAAAACCAGAGTTGCGACACCAGGAAAAGAGGTTGTAGGCCTATTTGAAAGGCCTCAGAGACATTAAAAGAAATGGCAGACAAAGATACTAAACATGTAAAACCAGTTCTATTGGCTTAGGTTAAAGATACAAGTGTCTTGTCCATATTAGTAGCTAAAAAAATTACAAATATAGGACTCTAAATTAAGCAGGTATGCTAGTTTCCATGCATTGTCAATCCATAACCATTCATGACTTGGAGGCTTTCTGAGCCATACCTTACTTCTGTGTATCATTGGATTTCTCTTACATCTAGTCCATCCTTGAACTAGTTCAAACTTTCAGCTTTCCAGAGTGGATGTTGCAGGAGGAATAATGACATTTATTATTATTGTCATTCTTGTTATTATTATTTTAACTATTTCTGATAACTTGATTTTTGACCCTAATTTTTACATTTGTTCACTCTTTTACAACATTTTTGACTTTGTAGACCTGTATTGTACCTCCCTTGATTGCTTGATGGTCCTAGCTTATTTATTTGTTTCTTGAATGCAAGAAGGTCCACCCTTGTTATCAATACATAGACCTTCTTGAACCTTACCTTTCAAACTGTCATTATATCCCTGAGATAGGGAACCAGTATTTAAGTAGCAAGTGAAATATAAATTTATTCAACTACACAAGAATTTTCTATGTTTTGCACTTTGTTTGTCTCCTCATAATTCCTGACATACAAAAATTTACATTTTTGTTTTATTCAATTTACTTTCTCTAGGACCACTTGGAGAAAGTTTGACAAAGAATAAAGTTACTGAAAAGATATGGAAGAGCATGAGCTCTTTGTTGCTTAACAAAGGTTTCATTGGCTAGAAGACAATGACATGTATAAACATGGATTTTTTAGGCAGAAAAGGAACTAGTTGCTCTAAGGACATCAGATCATATTCAAATGTTTAGATTATGGTCTGCAACCATGTCTCATACTGTTGTAGAATTGACAAGTTGCTGCAGCATTTGAAATCAGAAACAAGAAGACTGCTGTATCGGGCCTAACCCTAACAATCCCATGGATCAGTTGTAGATCAGGTCCCCTAATATTTACTTTGTGGATGATGATATTGCTTCAGAAGCTATCTCATTCTCACAAGTTATAAAGTAGTCTAGACACAATATTGCAAAGCTATTGTATTCTAAGGAGTGCAAGCCTGTTGACAACCTGATATTATCCAAACAACATCAGAGCTGAATCAGTAGCAATCCACTTTCTTAGAAAAGATGCTGCACTATTGCTAGCAGGTGTTTTGAAAAATGTCCCAACAACTCATTATAGTGGTTAAGCTTCAACTGATATTTACAGGTGTTTTCCTCCCCTCAACAGTAAAGAATGTGCATTATCAATAATGTTTTGATTAATAAATTATAAATGTTCTTTTCTTGCCCTAAATTTGCCCAACCAATGTAAGCAAAATTTAAAATAGTGTCCCCGGAATGCAGTGTTTTTTAAAACTGTTGGTCTTGGAACGACTGACTAAAGCTTGCTGTATAGAGCTCTCTCCACTTGTGCTGTTCCTAAGGTGCCTTTCCTTAGATGTCCAAAAAGACACCTGAAAAAAGCGTGGATTGCAAATGTGATGCATAAAGCAATGTTAGAGCAGGAGTTTACCAGCTGGTTCTGCTACCATAGCTTTTGCAGATTTGAAAACTCAACTTGAAATAACATGTGGTAGACAATAATAACATAGACCTGACTGCTGGAATTCTTCTTCTTATATAAATTCTTGTCAGCGGATTACACATCTGTACACACAACAGGGCTTAATTGCAATAATTACATACTTCAAAGAAGTACTGTAAGATTTTAATCCTCTAAAGATTTAAAGTGTTATTGTTTTTAAATATTTTCAAACAAATATGATTCCACATATATTCATCAAAAAGCTTTGTCATGGCTTCTGTGTAAGTAAATGTTTTGGTATATATTGTATTCATGCTGCTTTCTGAGGAGAAAATTAGTCTCCGAATATTCAGTTGGATAGGTCAAGGACTAATTTTTTAGTCCTTTTAATGGGTTGACCCCAGCCAGGTATCCACTAAAGCCACTCTCTCACTCCCCTCCACAACTGGACAGAGAGAGAAAATACAACAAAAGTTTCATGTTTGAGATAAGAGCTGTAAGATATGACTTACTGATCACCATCACAGGCAAAACAGACTCAAAGTGGGGATATTAACTAAATTTATTACTAACAGAAAGAGTTAGTAAGCGCAGAAGAGTGAGAAGTGAAATAATCTTTAAAACACCTTATTCCTTCCAAGTTCTACTTTCTCCCCCCACAGCAGTGCAGGGAGAAGGGAATGGGGGTTCTGGTCAGTTGTTGTTTCTGCCACCACTCAGGGAGACGTGTCCTTCCCCTGTTTCCCGTGGGGTCTCTCCCACAGGAGACAGTCCTTCACAAACCTCTCCAGCATGAGTCCATCCCATGGGCAACACTTCTTCACAAACTGCTGTCCCGTGGGTCACTTCTCCACAGGGCACAGGCTGCTCCAGCATGGGTCCCCCCAGGGCCACAAGGAAACCTGCTTCAGTATGGGCTCCTCTCTCTGTGGGCTGCAGGTCCCTGCCAAGACCCTGCTCCAGCATGGGCCTCCCGCAGAATCACAGCCTCCTTCACACATCCATCTGCTCCAGTGTGGGCTCCTCCACGGGCTGTAGGTGGATGTCTGCACCTGTGTGGTCCTCCCTGGGCTGCAGGGGCACAGCTGCCTCACCATGGTCTGCACCACAGGCTGCAGAGGAACCTCAGCTCCAGTGCCTGGAGTACCTCCTGCCCCTCCTTCTGCACCAACCTTGGTGTTGTTCACATGTTCTCACTCTGCTCTTCTCTGGCTGCAATTTGTATTTGCCCAACAACTTTTTTTTCCTTCTTAAATATGTTATCACAGAAGCATTACTCTTAACTGGCTTGACCTTGGCCAACAGTGGGCCCATCCTGTATCCAGCTGGCATTGGCTCTGCAGGACACAGGGGAAGCTTCTGGCAGCTTCTCAGAGAAGTCTCCCCTGTACTACCCCCACCTGGCCAAAACCTGGCCACATAAACCCAGTACAGTCCTAAATTAGGAGCTGAATTCTGGGTACTCAGACTTCTTGAAAGTCTGACATGAGACTTCTTATAAAAGAAGGGACTATCATGAGAACACCTGCTATCCAGATTTATTAATGACAAGTTCATGTGAATGAGTTAATGGGGCTCTTGAGAGCCACTGGCTCTCCCTATGAACAATCTGACTTGATTAGCTGGAATACTCAAGAAAGATGTCTTTGTTTTTTTCAGAGCCACATGTGATAAACTACTCCCAGGTCAATCAGAAGGGCCCTGAACCTCGTAGGGAGCTTTCAGAAAAGCCATCTTTCTACAAAGTGATTGGCCTTTTAGAGGAAAGTAGTTAATAGCAATCACTTCAACAACATTGGAAAATAACTTTTTAAAGTTGATTTGGTTAGAATTATGTTTTATCATTTTATTTTACTTGTGTTTATTATTTATGACCCTATGAGGTTGGAAAACCATTTATAATCCAATATGAAAATCAGAGTTCCACTTCAGAGAGAGGAATAATGATTTTTTTCAGACTACAATTTAACATTTAGTTTCTGCTGCTGTTTTGCATTGTTAGGCTCTCTGGGAATTTTTCATATGAGAAAATACTCAAGCAGTTCACATTTAGACAAACATTACCTGACAGAACATTCAGGCATTATGCATTTGTTGGAATTTTCCACTTTCCTTATTTCTCAGTCTGCCCTGGGAGAAGATATCAGTGTGTGATAACATATTTAATAAAATAACCATGCTAAGTAGAACATAGAGTTGACACTGACATCAAATTGATTTTTTACTGGCACTACAGAGGTATTCTAGTATAACACAAATATAATAATAAGGGTTATATTGCTGAAGTTGCTCTAGTGTTCTTTTATTCTAGAAAGAATTTCTTCAGTGTTCCCTGTGAATGGAGAGGCTATTTTTTAAATTCAAGATCTTATAAATTGCATATTGCTAATTCAAACCAAGTAGTTTGTGGCTTGGCTTTCCACAGAGAATTGCTCAAGAGAATTGCTGTCCCTACCACCCTATTTTGAGGTAAGGAATGAGGATTCAATACACAGTACTCAATACATGCACATTATCAGAGTCCATATACTGAGGATTTTGAGGAAGTTGCTAGCTCTATAGTTTGACATGTGTTAATAATTACAGCAACTTTTGGTGTAATCTTTTTATGAGTATTTTCACCATTATCATCTAAACAAGCTCAAAAGATTCAGAACAATAGAAATTCAGCTCTTTATCTAAGAAGAACTAAGCTCAACATGGAATTATTTGGGATTAATATACCTTTCTAATTAGTTCAGCAGAGGATTTATTTTAAATTAGCATTGTTCATGAAAAGACAAGCTTTGTGGTTATGGTTTTATAAATGGTGTACAGTTTTTAGCTAGGCCTGTTAGTGGCACCAAAAAACACACTTCTGCTTTGCAAAAATATTAGCCAACTAAGCATTACAATGCTGTTATTTGACTTTGTTGGGAAAAATAGAAGGTAAAAAGTCATTAATCTAGAATTATTAAAATGGCTTCTCTTAAAGACAACTGGCATGATTTAGACTATTGTGGTGGTTTGACCCTGGATAAACACCTGGTGTCCAGCAAAACTGTTTCAAGACCTTTCTTCCCCTGCTTTTCGCCTTCCAGAGGGAAGGAAAAAAAAAAAACAACTAGGAATTTGCGTCTAGAGATAACAACCAAAAGAGGAGCTTTGATTAATACCATGGGCAAAGCAGAACTTAGAATAATGCTTAAATTTATTCCTAACAAAATAAAAACTAAAAATAAGAAGTAGAAACAGGTTAGAAACACTTTTCTACCACCAACACTTGGTCTGTCCATGCCCCCTCCTTCCCCTGATGGTGTGGGGGACAGGGAGTTGTTACAGTCAGTTGTTGGGTCAGCCATTCCCAGATGTAAGTCCAAAACTTAAGCAGCAGTTCTTCCAAATGTGCTGTCTCAGGGGTCTTTCCTGTGGGCTGCAAAGGGGACAGCTTGCTTCACCATAGTCATCACCACGGTCACAAGGGAATCATAAATTAGTCCTTCTCCTGTGTTCCGTGGGGTCCCCACCACGAGAGAGATCCTCTTCTCTCTCGTGGGTCATTCCATGGGGTGCAGTCCCTTATGAAAAGCTGGCTGTACCGGCTATGCGTGGTCTTCTCCCTCCATGCGTCTCGGCCGCAAATATTTGCAGGACCTCCGCTCCACCCTGGGGGCCTCCCACAAGGTAACAGCTTCTTTCATAGCCTCTGCTCCAGTAGGGGGGTCTTTGCACCCCAGTGGATCCCATGGGCTTCGAGGGGACAATTTGTAATCACCATGGTCATCACCGCCTAATCAGCTTTAAGTCCTCTCCCTGATCCATGGGGTCCCTCCTCCTCTTTCTCCTTCCTGCACTGACCTTGATGTCTGCG
>JAWWMO010000043.1:26913483-26929433 GCA_035047845.1 Dendrocincla fuliginosa | reverse complement strand
GTGCTGTCTCAGGGGTCTTTCCTGTGGGCTGCAAAGGGGGCAGCTTGCTTCACCATAGTCATCACCACGGTCACGAGGGAATCATAAATTAGTCCTTCTCCTGTGTTCCGTGGGGTCTCCACCACAAGGGAGATCCTCTTCTCTCTCGTGGGTCATTCCATGGGGTGCAGTCTCTTATGAAAAGCTGGCTGTACCGGCTATGCGTGGTCTTCTCCCTCCATGCGTCTCGGCTGCAAATATTTGCAGGACCTCCGCTCCACCTTGGGGGCCTCCCACAAGGTAACAGCTTCTTTCATAGCCTCTGCTCCAGTAGGGGGGTCTTTGCACCCCAATGGATCCCATGGGCTTCGAGGGGACAATTTGTAATCACCACGGTCATCACCACCTAGTCAGCTTTAAGTCCTCTCCCTGATCCATGGGGTCCCTCCTCCTCTTTCTCCTTCCTGCACTGACCTTGATGTCTGCGTTGTGATGTTGTTAACCCATGACTGCCCATTTCCAACTGTGCAACAACTTTTTAAATATGTTTTCACGTGGGACATAACTTAATGGTTCAAAAGCAGGAAGTTTTCCTCGGAGCTGGACCTCATTGGCTCTGCTCTATATGGTAAAGGGAAACTTCCAGAGGCTTCCAACAGAAGCCAATCTTCCTCTTCTGAAAAAAAGCCTAATCAGAGAAACCCATGACAACTATTTTGAAATAAGCCGTGAGAATGAAGTTGTGTGTGTTTATTAAATATATTAAACTACTCAACTTAACAGCTACTGATGTATGCTGTAGAGACCAACCCTTTATGAGAGTAGTAATTGTGCTGTTCCCATTGTTAGTAGTGGACCACAACCTCGAACTAGTTTAGGAATGTAAAGGCCTAAGGATTTACCCGGTGGCGTCTAGACTTGTCTGGACTTATTTTAGCTATTCTTAGCAGTAAATTGTGCAATAGTTAAGTGACTAGAGTTTAACTTGCCTTAGCTGGCTTTATTTTAGATTTATACAACTAGATAGTTTTACCCAGAAGAAATTATACCATATGATTTAAATGTCTAAAAAGGCCAAAATTTTGAGTCTAACAACTCTTAGGCACAACCCTCAGAATAGTCAACTCAGTTCTCCTCTGAGCAGATGCCCTCAAGTAAACAAATATTTCTCCTGTTCACAGGAATAACTTTGATTTACGGAACAGTTTGCCAGGAAAGGTGCACAGCTGAAGCTGCTGTGACGGCTGAACTTTGCCAGAACACATGTGTGCACCAGACATGGCTGATAATGCTTTAAAACTGTGACTATTGCTGAAATGAAATTGCAAAACTGCACGGCTGCTTCTATGTCCTGCCAAAAATATCACAGAGTGGGAACAGTGGGTTTTCTGGGCAGATCTTCTGACCTATTCTGATCCAGGAAGTCCTCTTCCCCTCACCTGATCTTTGATATATTTTTTTCTGTGTTCTTAAGACAACTATTCTTAAGGCAAGTGGCCAAATATATTGGACTCCCCTGATACTGAAGAGAGAAATAGAAGATCGGTCTCATGTGGGAGAAGGACAGGTGGCAATGGGCAAAACTAGAGATTAATAGATTTTTCACAGCCATGAAGGATGGAGAGGGAGAGAAGAAAATAATTGCCTTTGCTCTGAGCAGATGGGTTAAATCACATTGCTTTTATCACATTTCTCAGCTAGAAAAACAAAATCCTGGACAGCACTGATAGTACTGTAGGGCCAGCCCTAGCCAAAAAACACACTGAGGCTTATTTGCTGCATGCACAGGTGCACATTGTGCCCAAAGAAAGTTAAATGCATCTTTAACTTTGTTAAATGCATCTTTAATGCCCCAGGCACACACAACAATGACTCTCTTCTGGTGAGCTCTGAGAGGAAGAAAAGGTGACATAGAACACCTGAGATAGATTAACTGTGAAGTCAGGAAGGAGGGTATAGGTATATTCTGACCTCTTTTCTTATGGATTTAAAAAAAAAAATAAAGACCACTTATTTTGAACAAGGTTATTTTAGATTTTATGAGATTTCCCTGCTCAGCTCTCCCCAGAGCACTGTATGCCAGCCAGTAATGAAGAAGTGACACAGATGTGCTGGCAAGCAACCTGAGCTGGTCGACCAAAAATCTTCATGCAGACTCTGTCCTCTACCCTTGGACAGCTGTTACCTACACAGGCAATCCTGTACCGCTGCTGCAGCCTGAAAAGTGTACAACTGCTTGCTCTCTGGCCACACAGGACTTGGGAGCAGCCAGATGTCCCCTTTGGCTCTCATTAATTTTTGGTTCTTTAGAAATTGATAGGGAGTGTAAATAAAACACATGTAGTACAGACTGTTCAGCAAGTAGTTGGGTTTTAAGTGTCTAAGGATCCTTCTCTTTCTTTGTAGTCTTGAGAGAGACAAAAGTACTTACATTCTTTTTTACTTTTCTTCCTGACTCTTCCTTTAAGTCCATCATTCAAGATAGGTTGCCTGCATCTCTTTGTAGTACAAGGACAGAGCATTTGGACCCTGTCATAGCTGTAGCAGGGCTCCAAGGATGTGCAGTATCTTACAAAGTAAATCCCAGGCCAGGTCTTCAAATCTGCAGTAACCATCTCCTTTGGCAGGAATAACTCACCAATTCTTTCATATTATATTTAAAGCCATAATGATTGAAGAACCCTGTGTCCCCGATGTGTGGGGTTTTGTTTTTTCAGAGAAGTGTTTTCTTAGACTTTCCTTCATTTTAAGAATTGCTAATAATAGTAATTGTTATTAATCAATAACATATGAACCCCTTCCTATTTCCTTCTATGTCTTGCCTTCTGAAAAAAAGAAAAGAAAAAGAAAAATCATTTTCAGCATTTACCTTGATTCTTTGCATCCCTCTTCATATTATAATGGATAGCACAGGAAAAGTGTCATTGAGAGACAGGTGATTTCTTCAGCTTTAGAGAGCTGAAATGAAATCTGTCCCAGTGTCATGACCAGGTAACCCTGCTTGACCTCCAGCTACAACACTGGGGGTTTAGAACAATTCTTAGCCTTGTATTTGGGAACTTCTGTATGTCAAGTATCTCAAAGGAGAACCGTTTGTTAAACATATCTGAACCTGACTTTAAATTGTGGGAGTAGCAGCTGAGAATTAATCTCTTACTCATTCTGCCTCAGTCATCTCTGCACATAAGCAGAAGCTTTATAAACTTTCCTGAAAGAATTGACTAAGCTGAAATGGGTAATGACAGTCGGGAACCTTGACACAGAACTCAAACCTAAGCTGGTAGTTTGGGTATGGTCTTACTTGAGGATGTTATCTTTATTCATTGAAAATAACACTGTTTTCATGTCAAGTCTTTCTATTTTAATCTGTAAAGTTTTTTTTGTGATATAGAAACACAGTTAGTTTCAACAAATCATTCTTGTCTTTTTTTTTTTTCCCTGAGAACAGGGAATAAAAGATAGGAAACACAGATAAAAGACAGCTTTAGGATGGTGCTTTGGCGTAGAAGGAAAATCTTTCAAAATTACTGAAGCTACTTTTGAAAATGCAGCTTGGTTATTGCAACAACTGGAAAACTCTTAAACTATCAAAACTGTGAGGTTTTTTCTGAGGTTTATTCCTGGACATGCTTCAAGTGTCATTTGAGCAAAAGGTAACAAAGACATTCCTTCTCCCTCTGGAAAGGAGAAAACTAAGTCTATCTGCCACAAAAGTAATACAGCATTGACCTGTGATTTTGGCATCCTCTTTCACCAGCCATCTCTTCTCCTGTTATTAGACTTTTTTCTTGTCTCCTTTCCCATATACCAATTATAATAACTCCCTGCACTCCAACATGTTGTCAAATTGCCTAATGCCTTTCTGAGTAGCTGCTCAGTAGGGATACCTGTTTTGAACATCTTAGATCTTGAAGTTCTCTGAGTCATTCTCAAAGCACAGCTGGAGCTGGTAGCCATGCTATTGTCCTAAAGAAAGATATTGGAATAGAGGGCAATCTGAAATATATGTGAGTGAATAAAAGAAGATAAGGTGAAAATCTCTAGAGTGTCATACAGCACAGGCTGTATTCCATTACAGGTATGCTGGGAATTACAATATTTACATGGGTATTGCAGTAAATTCGAATGTTCAGCCTTTTTAATTCTATGTGTTTTTTTTTTTCTGCTGCATAGAAAACTTGTAAAAAGAAATATGAAAACACTAATTTTATTAGTGTCATCTTCCTCTTGCTGTGTACATGGAAATAAACCAGAACTTATTCTGATGGCATTATCAGCCATAACCATTACAAATTGACATAGTCCCTAGTGTGTTCAGCATTATAATGAAATTTATATACTGCACATTGATATTCAACCACTGTAAAATACTTTCATTTAAGGATATTTTACTCTGCCTTCAGTCATGTAGAAATATAACAAAGAACAGTAGAGACTTAAGTTTTAGCTTGAAACACACTGAAACTCTATATACTGTACACTTGGTCTTCATTTTAAGTGATGCTTAGTGCACTTCAAGCTCAAACTGTTGTTTATCAAGACTCATAAAAATTAGTCATATATAAAAAAATGTATTACAGTATTTTAGCTAATTGCTAAACCAAAACTTCAAATATATCTCATAGTCTTGGTCTTCTTATTCCCTCATCTAATAAAAACTTATGATTGATTGCAGCTTACCATGTGGTAGCATGGTAAGTTCAGTTTTCATAAATTTTATGGTGGAAGAAGAAATTTGAAACAAACCAGAGATTTTTTTTGTCCAATCTAAATGTTGGGTTTTACTCTACAGCCAGATCTCTTAAACTGATGTAGTAGCAAACTGATCTTGCAGGGAGTTTATAACCTAGCCTCAAGAATTCTTGAAACAATGGGTCTAAATTTGACACTTACTAAAGTAAATTGCTTTTGCTATATTGAAAGGCATGCTTATTTATTTACTTATTAGCTCATAATCTATAATAAACTTGAAATTTAAGCAAGAAAAGATAAGAGTAACCATTTTATACTACTGCCTCCTTGAGAACAGAAACAACTGACAAGTACAATCAAATTCTCTAAAATAGAATGGATTTTGCCTTTAAAAAAAAATGTAATTCCAAACAGACACTGATTTCACAGGCATCTAGAGGATTGGGCCAAGAATATAGATCATGAAATTATTCACATACAGTTTGGAATTGAACAAGATAATGTTAGACAACTGTCCTGCAATAGATCTGTGCAAAGAATCAGATTCCTACGGAGGGATAAACATGGAAGAAAGAATAGTTGTTCAGCTGGTAGGTCAGAAAGAACTGTGCTGGGAGCAGGGGTGCAAAGGACAGAAATAAAGAGCAGTGGGCTCTTCTCTAAATCTTTAATCTTTCTATTACTGTCAACAGTTTTTTTCAGAGTTTGTTTCCTTTTCTCATGCTGCTGCTTCAAAGGGAGATATCAAACAGCTAGTGCCTCCATCTGTTTCTGTAGTTCAGGGAACAGAAATCCCTGCAGTAGGTCAGAAGAAGGGGGAAGTTGTAGCTATAAAAAGAGTTCCTCATACGGTCCTAACCCTTGCAGCATCTAAATGTATAAATAGAACAAGAAGCAGAACCCCTGACTGCCAGTGGGATCCCTTCCCTGCAGACATATGTACTTCTTTCTGTTTGTGTAGCCCTAGTAGTTTTCTAAATACTTCTCTCCAAGTCATAGAGTAGAACATACTTTCTTGACTTTATGATAAAGATATTCTGCTGGCTTGAAAGACGTTCAAAGTAGAAATCCCACAAGATAAAGAAAGCCAAGAGCTGAAGTCTGCCTGGATGCTGAAGTCCTTTAGAAATAACACACAACCACGTTTTCTTTATCTCCATTTTCATCACAAAGGATTGGCACCGATCAAGTTCATCCAAGAATATTAGCCTTTCCCTGACTTCAGGATGTAATGCAGAGAAGCTTCCATAGACTGATAGATCTTCCTCACATTCCAGCTGCAGGCAGGAAGAACATGCGAAGTTAAGTCAGGCCACATTAAGCCTTTTTTCTTTGTTTTGGTTTGTCTGTTTTGTGTTTGTTTTGGTTTGGTTTTTTTTTTTTTTTTTAATTGCCTTTTATGATCATGGGAGTTTTAGCATTCTCTTTTAGAGATGCTTTATTCTCTATCTGCTGTAGGGGAAGTCCAGCTTTTGAATAGTGAGACTAGATCCTGTGTAATGTCCCTGCTGGGTTCCTTAGGCTAAGGTGTTGCAGTGCCTTACTTACTGCAAAGCACTCAGAAAAGCACCTAAATAGATCACTTTTGAAAAATAATAGAATTAAATATCTTTGCATGAAAAAAAGAGCTACAGAAAGCTACCACTATAATGTTTAACTTCAGAAGATAAACTTTATATATTAATAAAATAGTTAGAAACTGAAGGGAGTTAATACAGTTAAATTCTGTCAGACAGGCAGTACAAAAAGGATTAAAACCATATGTGAAGCAAAGTGCCTAAAGACTGTTTAAACTAAAGATTATTTAAAGTCTAAAAGACTTTTTAAAGACTTTTTAAGGCTACTTAATGACTAAAAAGAACTAGTAAACAGCTGAGTGTAGGGGATTACTAGAAAGAGAAAAACCCACTCCAAACCAATGACAGCAACAACAAGAAACCACCAGAAAAACCCAGCAACACACAAGCCCCCAACATAACAAACAAAACAAAAAAATCAAGTCATTCCAAAGATAAAATTTGTGACCAAATGAAGAAAGTAAGACAAAAGAGAATATATGATGGTGAGTTAAATATTGCAGTTTTGAAGAAGTGTTTAGGAGTGATTTACTAACATCATTAAAACTTCTAATAGAGGACTTTTAAACACAGGATGTCAGGAAGACAGTCAAAGGTTTAATGGGGGCCAAAGATGATGCAGGTGTTAAAGAAATACTTCAGGGAGAAATGACTATAGCAGAACAGCTAAAAATGTAATGTATTTGTTCTACTAATGTGTCCTCATAATGGTTTTCTATTAAGGAACTATCTCAAATTGAGTGTCAGTAAATGACTAGAAAGATAAACCTATAAAGAGATTAATTAGAAATTGACATGAAGAGATGATATTCAGCCAGGAACACTAAAGGTAGTCAAATATGAAATCGCTAACTACCAGGTCAAATCAGAAGGATAAAAAAGATCAAATAAGACATCAATTTTAAGAGTCCAGGAGAGAACTAGGAAATTAACTAGAGAGAACTAGGAAATCTGACTTAACTTCAGGCAAATTGTGAAGATTGGAACTGGCAAAGGGAAAAGAAAAAGAGAATGGTGTGGGGAGGAGAGAGATGGAAATGTAGAAAGAATCAATGAAGATTCTATACAGAGCAGTCTTTCTATCCAAAAGCAATGCAGTACTCTAAAAAAATTGATGGCTACTTTGAGAAAAGTTCCCAGACAGTGGACCTTGATGCTGTTTACGAATAAACTGTTGGAATATTCTATGGCAAGCTTTTGTCTCATGCCAACAATCACTGTCCTGTTTACAATTAGAAAGGTAATGCAATACAAAGACCATTCTCGACATGAAGCCACATATTTTGGAGAATATGAAAAATAAACTGGGCCCTACTACTGAGCTGAAGTGTCAGACAACAGTTGTAAGCATATTAAATGTGTTGGCATTAATATATTGTTTGAGGAATCCCATCACTGGAATATACATGCATTTCCAGGGTTTTAGTAAGGTCTTCTACCAAGGTACCCTAAAGAAATGGCACCATTTAGAAAATCCAAAAACGAAAATCTGTCCTTGGAGTTAATAGAAAGGATCAGAAGAAGGGAACTGGACATACATAATGACAGAATTTAATTTCACTGCAACAGATATAGGAAATATTTGATGTTATTTGGGATAGTTTAATACGGGTAAAAAATTCCTGAGAGCAGCCAAGAAGGAAGGAAGGTGTTCTATCAATGGGTAGAATCATTTAGGTTGGAAAAGACCCTTTTTTTCCAAAGAAACCTCAAATCATTGATGCATGTAAGAATGGTATTAGGTCTTTGCATCTTTGACATTCACTTTACTTACAAGAGCAACAAGAAGATTATGTCTGCTGTTTTCAACCAACATTAATGACGTAGTGTCACTTTGGCTTTAAGCACAGTTAATACTCAAAAGACTGGTGAAACAATGGAAAGGCTCAAAACAATGGAAACTGAAAAAGACTTATGCATCAATTCTTGAAGTATGGCTGAATTATGTAACAGGAAATTGAACTAAATTTGAGGTGGAAGAGTTGCACACAAACTAGTACAAGAAAATTTCATATTCACTTTTCAATCTTGTGATTATATACAGAGGCAATTTTTTTTTTAACAAACAAGTAAAAAATCCCTATTAAATAATTCATATGTATTTGGCATTCTAGAAATAAAACCCAATGTATATACATTAAAATGTATATATCGCATCCAAAAGCTATACTAGAAAATAAAATAAAATAGCTCATAATCTGAATTCAAGCACAAAATTCTTAGATTCCTTTTTTTCCTTTTGAAGCCAGACCATTACACAATTGGTAAAGACCCTGCTGTTCCAAAACCTCCTCTATTTTCTCTGATATTTTTCTTCAAAATATACTTATGCCAAGGTGTAAAAGCATGAGGTAAAGGCCATGCATAAGTCAACTTTACTTTCTGGGTTTTGTCAGCCACAACTATAGGGGTTGCTTTGTGATCACGCCTGGACAAAAAACGCTTCTGAGACACATTGATGATCTTTGCCTCAACTCTTTTTAATTCTATGAATTTCTTCTATGTTTTTTTTTTTTTTCCTCTGTGAATAAATTCCACAGTTAAATTCTGAGTGATGAGAAAACAACTCTTTCTCTGTAAATGAAACCTTTAGCCTGATGTTATAACATTAGGTTCTTGCATTCTAAGAAATGGTATTCCTTCTTGTATTTCATTCATTTTATTATGTCTCTGTTGTTTCCTTTTCCTGATTTTCTTCTCTTCAGGATGAAAACACAATATATCTCATACTTTTCTAATTATCCTTTTTGAGGTGGTCAAATGAAAAATGCACCTCTTTCTTAGGATTGATGTAAAAGATAAGATTTAAAGACATTTATACATTTACACATATGCTACTGTAATTTGTCTGCATAGAAAACTGGGTAGATGGCCAGGCCCAGGGAGTGGTGGTGGATGGTGCAACATTCAATAGGTGACTGGTCACCAGTGGTGTTTCCGAGGGTTCATTCTTGGGGCCAGGCTTGTTTAATATCTCTATTGATTATCTGAATGATGGGATAGAGTGCACGCTCAGTCAGTTTATGGATGACACCAAGCTGGGTGGGAGGGTTGATCTGCTGGAGAGTAGGAAGGCTCTGCAGAGGATCTGGATAGACTGGATTGATGGGCTGAAGTCAATTGTATAATCTTCAATAAAGTGAAGCGCCAGGTCCTGGGCTTGTGTCACAACAACTCCATACAGTGCTACAGGTTTGGGGAAGAGTGGCTGGAAAACTGCGTGGCAGAAAAGAAAACAGGGATGCTGGTTGACAACAGCTGATCATGAGCCAGCAGTGTGCCCAGGTGGCCAAAAAAGTCAATGGTATCTTGGTTTGTATAAGAAGCAGTGTGACCAGCAGGACCAGGGCAGTGATTGTCTCCCTGTACCTGGCACTGGTGAGGCCACGCCTCGGATCATGTGTCCAGTTTTGGGCCCCTCATGATAAGACAGACATTGAAGTGCTGAAGAAAAGGGCAATGAAGGTGGTGAAGGGTCTGGAGTACAGGTCTTCTGAGGAGCAGCTGAGGGAGCAGGAGGTGTTTAGCCTGGAGAAAAGGAGTTTCAGGGGGATCTTAGACCTCCCTACAACTACCTGACAGGAGGTTGTAGTGGGGTGGGTGTTGGTCCCTTCTCCCAAGTAACAAGAGGTAGAATGAGGAAATGGCCTCAAATTATGCCAGGGGAGGCTTAGATTGGATATTAGGAAAAATGTCTTTACTGTAAGGGTTATCAAGCACTGAAACAGGCTGCCCAGGGAAGTAGTTGAGTCACTGTCCCTGGAGGTATGAATAAGATGTGTAAATGTGTTACTTAGGTACATGGTTTGGTGGTTGACCTGTCAGGGTTAGGTAATGGTTGGACTCAATAATCTTCGATGTCTTTTCCAACTTAGATGATTCTATCATTCTATAATTGGTTTTCTGTGACAATAATAAGTCATACAAAATATGACTAGTTTCTTTTCAAAAGTTATTAACATATCTTTTACTGACTGAATTAATAGCATAAGCAGTAGATAATTGTTAAGTTTGCTGTTCTTTAAAATTAGAGGTCTAGCAGCTGATCCATGTGGCTAATTACATTCTTTTATTTTCTAGGTCTATCAGTCATTTTTTGTGTAGGAACATAGGAATACTTTAATCTCTTTTGTCATTTTTGTCACTATTCAGATGATAACTGAACTATCACAAGCAGTCAGTGCTGAAGTTTAATAACCCCAGGATATAAAAAATAGTCATTTGCAACACCTACACAATTTTTTTTTTTGTTTTCCTATTTTTAATTGCTTTCTGAATCCAAAGACAATTTTCTTTTACTTCCTTGTGTTTTCATCTTACTGCAACAATTTTCTTACTTTACTGTTACATCTTTAGTCAGAGTGTAATCCAATTCAGCTGTGGGTCTTGGTCTCAGATATATTTTATTAGCGGTAGATTTTGTATTATATTTTTTAAGTAGCTGATAGTGGCACTCTTTCTCCAGCACATAATTCACCTTCACTTCATCCTCTTGGAAGCAGCTTCTGACTTCTTTTATCTAGTATAGCACTTCCATAAAGGAAGAGTTCTTTCCAAAAATCACAGACAGCGAGAAAAATGGAAACTAAATAGACTAAATGGTAGTATCTCTCAGCCATGAAAGACAATGCAAGACTTGTCAAAGCGTGTATTTCACATCATTAACCTCATCTCACCTAAACCATCTGTCATATGTCCCTCAAAAATTAGCTCTAAAACTTTCATATATTAACAACTCGACTTAATCTTTAATGATGTGCAATGAAATTGCCTGAATTTTTTTCACAGACAAGAAACTTTGGGCTGATATTCTCTCTATTAATCTATATCCTCTCTGCTAAATTGTGCCTTCTGAAGACATTGCATAAAAACATATTTGGCCCATTCTGGTTTTCTTCTCCAGGAAAGGACACCCATAATTTTGCTAAAATTCAAAGCTAAGTCAAACTGAGTCAAGCTAAGGTACCTAGAAAGTGCCTTGTAACAGCAACTCTTATAATGAGAACAGGAGCATATTTTGCAGTGATAAAAATTGACAGTCCAATTACAGTGAGTTTTAATTCTTATAGGTAAATTGCACACAACTGATTTTATTACTTCTAATGATTGTTATCAACCTGTCCTTTTATTATTTCATGTCTGCTAAACCAGCACTCTTCACTTGATTAATAATTCCCAAATTTCATAGACAACCATAATATAAAACATAACAGCAGGAACAGCAATTGTACTACAAATGCAAATCTAGTACTAATAGAAGATGTTAGATTCATTACTTATACAATTTTTCAATATTAAAGAGACTCACTGCATGGTATAACAAATTACTAGAGTAAATGTTATTTTACTGTTGACGTGATAACAAATGAAGCTTAGAAATTATTTCATAGGTCACAAAGTCCAACTCTGCCAATGAAAGATTGCACTCTACGGGAATTCTTTTTCCTGTGCAATTTAAATGACAAAAGTTCTTGAAAGGTTTCCTGAATTCCTACAGAAACAGAAACACAGATGACTGATCAAACAAGGTAAACTGTACTTCCTAATCTAGTGTAGTTCTGCTGGTATTAAGAAAATGTACATTCTCCATTAAGGCTTCATTTGGCTCAGTTCAAACAGTCCACTATTAAGTATCTGATTAGCATTAGAGAATCAAGTAAAAGCTGAGATTGGATGGGGCCTCTGGACACCATGAAGTCCAACTACCTTGCTCAGAGCAGGATCAGCTTAAGCAGGTTGTCCAGGTTTTGAATATCTTGAGGGATGCAAACTGCACAGACTTTCTGGACAATGTTGAACTCATTCTTACGAAATTTTACTGGTTTTCAATTTGTGTTTGTTGCCTCTTGTATTGTCAGTGGGCTGAGAAGAATCTGGCTTCTACTTCTTCCTTCCTTCCCATCAGATATTTATAAACATTGGCAAGATCTGCACCCCCTTGACAGGTCCCCAAACCTTCTCTTCTCCAGACTGAACTGTCCCAGCTTTCTGAGGCTCCCTGTGCTCCAGTCCTGTAATCATCTTTGTGGTCATGCACTGGATTTTGTGTTGTGAACATATTGGGCCAGAGAGCCCAGGAATGGATGTGTTCATTAGTGCTGAGCAGGGAAGAAGAATCACCTCACTGTACCTGCCAGCAATGCTTTCCTGCTGCTTCACAGGATGCTATAACCCTTTTTTTGCAATCATGGTGCACTTGTGGTTCCTGGTCAAATTTTTTTTGCAAAGCAGCTTTGCAGACAGTCAGCCTCTAGTGTTTTCCGGTATGTGGATTTATTCCTCTTCAGGTACAAGACTTGGAACTTTTCTTTAGTTAACTCCGTGGGGTTTGTCTCGGCCTTTGTCTTCAGTCTGTCAGAATTCCTCTGAATGGCAGTTCAATCCCTTGGTATTTGAATTGCTCTTTGACAGTTTTTTATCATCTGCAAACTTGCTGAAAGTGAATATAAAAGGTAGATTTTCAAGTATGTGGACCATTTAGTGATTCAGCAAGGACCTGCTGAAACTCTTTTTAATTTGTTAATGAAGTAGGTATGATTTAAGCAAGTCTGTTCCTTTGGGCTTAGATTCTTGGATAACTGTAATCCAAGATCCACTACTTACCAAAGATCAGGACATACTTTAGAAACTTCATGTGCTCAGGGAAATTTCTCTTTAAGGTCCTAAATGTAGGATTTAGTTTTCTGGACAGATATTCGTCTCCCATTTTCCATTGTCTGAGGTGTTCTCTTAGGGCTGGCAGATACAATCCATGCTATCAGCTATCAGGGTTCAACACTGTTCTAGAAAGGCAAACAGAAACTAAATGGGGCACTCTAGCATATCTAAATCAACACTAAATAAAATTAAACAGGCAAATAAATCCTATTTAAAGCATTCAAAGTATCTCAGACCAGGTTAGCTGTTACTTTCCAAAATCAGTCATGGACTGAGTTTTGAAGCTCTTAACTAATTTGATGAATGATGGTCTTGTATTTTGGAATGGAATCTAAAGTCTCTAAGTTCCTTGTAGAAAAGATAAAATACTTTTAGGGACCTCATGGTGTTTTATGAAACATTTCAAGAAATATAACCTTTATCTCTGAAAAAGAGTTCTGAGTTCTAATCTCCAAAAGTCTCTAGATGAGATGGAGTAGACAGAAACCAGTTGAGTTCTTCAGTTATTGCGTTATAGCATGTTTCCTTTTTTTGATTTGTCTCTTACTCAATGAATCCTAAATTCTGTTCTGGAATCCTAGTGTAAGAGGTAAGTGATAAAATAGCTAAGTATGCTCTGAATCAAATTTCTTTTTTGTATGGTTGTATACCAGACTTTCTTCTAAAGAGTTAAACCTATGAACTGAACTCCCTTTAAGCAAGAAGAGTATTAAAGCCAAGTCTGCCTCACTCTCTGGATAAGTGTATGTAACCAGAAATGAAGGGACTAGAGCTTTTTAAAAAAAAATGAGAGAGTTTTGCTTTCTGTTGTTCTTGACTGGGCATCAGGTGCTCACCAAGACTCCTCCTCCATCAGAGAGAAAAGGCAATGATAAGATCATGAGTTGATCAATTACTGTCATAGGCAAAACAAACTTGACTTGGTAAAATTAATTTGATTTATTGCAAATTATTTTCAAACAGAGTAGAATAGTGAAAGGCAAGATCTAAACTAAAAACTCCTCCCCCAAGCCCTCCTTTCTTCCTGAGCCCAACTCCATTCTTAACTCTTCTGCTTCCTCTCCCTGAGCAGCATAGGGGAATGGGTATTATGGTCAGTTCATAGTACTTTGTCTCTCCTCCTTCTTCCTCCTCATGCTTTTCCTTTGCTCCAGCACTGGGTCTCTTTCATTAACTGCTTCAAAGTTAGTCCTTCAAGAACTGCTCCAGCATGGATCCCTCAGCACCACATAGTGCTGTCTTTCATGAACAGACTGTTCCAGTGTTGTCCCCCATGGTTTCACAAGTCCTGTCAGCAAACCTCTTGGGCATGTCTTTCCATGGGACCACAGGTCTTGCCAGGAGCCTGCTCCAGTGCAGGTTTCACTCAATCACAGTCTCCTTCAGGCATCCACCTTCAGGACCTGATGTGTGGTCCTCCATGGGCTGCAGTTGGATCTCTGCTCGAGTGTAAACCTCCATGTGCTGTAAGGGGAGAGCCTGATTCACCATGGTCTGCACCACAGGCTGCAAGGGAATGTCTAAGTTTCTGGAGCACCTCTTCCCCCTCCTTCTTCACTGATCTTGGTGTCTGCAGAGCTCTTTCTCTCACATAATCTCACTTATCTCTCCCAGCTGCTGTATAATGTAATTTACCCATTCTAAGATATGTTATCACACAGACAGAAGCACTCTTGCTGGTGGGTATAGCCAGTTAGCAGCTGTGGAACTGGTTCCTTCCAACACAGGAGTAATTTCTTGTGTGTCCTCAGAGAAGCCACCCCTGCAACCTGTCCTGCTAACAAAACCTTCTCATGTAAATGCAATACGCTCTGTTTACTCAAATCCCTATGTAGAAGTGAGGGCCTGCTTTTTATTAAAGATCTTTCAACACTCTAGTTAAGAAAATAGTGATAATTTTTATGGCATGGGTCATATATTTACCTTAAAGTATATTCTTCCAATATCCTTTTTTGGAACAAAATTTCAGCTTTTGACATACAAATGTATCTGATTTTACCAAACTAATAGAATTCTGTTAGCACTGGTGAAGAAATTAATCAAGTGAGAAGAATTCTATAATACCAGTTTGGATATTATTTATAAAGGAATACTTGCCCTCAGGGCAAATTATCTATTGATTGTCACAAGCCGTATTTGAAGACAAACAAGTGGGCCACAATAATTTAGTCTTATACAGGCTGTCTCATCTCCTCTGTTCATACAGAGCCTGTTCTTCCTCATGCCTTGGAGGCTGCAGTGTGTGGTCTGTCATATTTATTACACGCCTCAACAATAAAAATGTTTGTTAGTAAAGCTAACTATGAAGCAGATGTATGAAGCCTAGAGATAGAGAAAGCACATTTTATGGTGTTACTTTGAACTCATTCTCTGTGAATAAATCAAGTTGAAAAGCTATTTGAATACTCTTCATGCTAAGTCTCTAAAGCATATGCAAGATGCATGAAAATGCATCTTATTTTCATTTCAGTTGTAATAGCTTCACTGTAATTCTGTTAACCTTGCTGTATTTCAGGGTAACTAAATTAAAAGTTCATCAACATGCATAATTAATTTGTTTATATTTGAATACTGGTCTTGTCATATTATATATTAATGGGGTAGTAAGCTAAGGAGCAGCTTAAGGACTTTGCCTACCGTATAAATATCTTTCAGAGTAAAATAGTCAATGTATTAATGCTATGTGTGTATCAGGACAACACATATAATTTTGTTTTTAATTCAGCCCTGGTAGTCTCCAAACCTTGAGGGAAACCATGTTTGAATGGTAACTATAAGAAAAGTGTCAGGACATATGCAAATGCAAGTGCTGCTGCAAATATGTCTAATTAAAATGTCTGAACATCTAATGTGTTTTTGCTTATGTGATGCATGTTTTCTAGCTGTATGCCTTAATAGAATATCTCTGAATTTTACTTGCATTAGGTCAGTTGAAGAAATAAATTTTTTTCTTTGAGTTCAAAGTGAATAGGATTCTGAATCTTAATGTGAGAGTAGAGGGACCAGCAGTATAAAACATTGGAGAAAGAACACTTTTTGCCACAG
>JAWWMO010000043.1:26883324-26913383 GCA_035047845.1 Dendrocincla fuliginosa | reverse complement strand
TAGGATTCTGAATCTTAATGTGAGAGTAGAGGGACCAGCAGTATAAAACATTGGAGAAAGAACACTTTTTGCCACAGGAAGGGACTTGAAACTCTCTGGCCATTAACCAGTGTCTAGGCTCAGAGAAAAACCAGGCAGAAAGGTGATCAGAATATATCCAGCTAATGCCAGCTGTGTAGTTATCTTTTCAATGATGTGATGATGACAAAGAAATTATGCATAAGTAAATTAAATAGTATTAGTCACTTCTTGGGCATAGCTGTTGCTTGTGAAAGTAGTCAGGTCTGAATAGCACGGCCATCAAAGACATAATTAAATGAGCCAAATAGAGACTTGGCTGGTCATTTACAATCATAACACCTTCGATGATATTAAAACCCACCCAAATAAAAACCTTCATAAATTCAGAAGCAAAAATATGCAACCAGAAAGGGCATAAAGCAAATTTGATTAAAGCCATTTGCCTTACTAATGGTGACAGAACTATTAAACCTACTTGGAGGTTTCATTCAGAATGGAAACCTACTGAGGCAGAAGAGGAAGAGTAAGAAATAGTGCTCATATTTACAGCCCTTTAGAGCCATAAAGAGCACTGCCTCTGCTTTTATCACCTCTTGTGGGCTTAAGAATGCCTCTCAAACCCGGATCAGAAGATCACAAATTTTGCTTTAAAGATTCCAAGCAATACTGAAGATACAATTTTCACTAATAAACTATTAGGAATATTTGTCTTATTTAAAGCTGAATTTTTTAAAATCCCTTTCCAACTTTTTATTCCTTTCCAGGAATGTAAACTCAGTAAAGAAAGCCTTTCTCTTTCTTTCTCAACTTTTGCTCCGTATTTAGGCTCCCACACTCTTGGATCCAGTCAACTTCTTTAACATCTTTTCTCATAGATTACTGTATTAGTTTATTAGCTGTGCAGTCAAAGTCACAGCTCTCTGGATCATTTTAGAACTAATTTGAATATTTGCTAATGATTTGTTGAGGAGTGGATATCATAATAATACATTGTATTCCACCAGAGGACTTAACTGACACTGTGAAGCGAGATTTCCCTTTTGTAGAATTTTCTGTGGAGAATTTCAACAAGCATTGCATTAAGATTACATAATGGGACAATTATCTAGCATAACCACCAAATACTTCTTTGACTCACTCCTTTACAGAGCTAAACATTCAATCATGTAAATACAGACTCTTTAGTATGCTCCCAGATACAACCTAACAGGGCACTTTCTAGTAGAAATGAAGTAACCATATCTTCAAGAGCTTCAATCACTTTTGTAGCTGTGGTGCTCCTCATTATTCATTGAACCTGCAATCTGTTATCTGTACATTTAACGATAATCATTTCAGTATCATTTCCTAGACTATTTATAAAAAGGGATTTATGGAATATAGGAGAGGGCACTTAACTAGAAGTAGTTACGAATAGCTCCCTTGTAACACTTACAGCTTTCGATCCTTCAATAAGTAATTTTAAAGATAAATTAATTATTCCTTCCTGATTTCAAATACTGTGAGTTTAAATCAAGTGCCATTTTGTGCTAAGTCCTACTCTTGAGATCCTGAAATACTATGCACCATAATAGTTATATTCAGTGACCAGACCTATATTCCTTAGAAAATGCAGAACAAATACCTTGGGTTATACTTAAACCTTCCATAACTGGTAGAGTAGATGGTAATTTTAGTCTTGAAATACCTTTTTGTCAGAGCCCTGGTTGAATCATATAGTGAAATTCCTTGGGCTTGATATTGTGTGTCCTGGTTTTATTGTACGGATTCCAGATGTGAATAACTCAGAGGAAAAAAAAGAAAAAGCAAACAGCATGTTATTGTCTCAAACGGCAAACTTACAACAGATTGTTAACATTGGTGGAGATTTGTGCTCTAAAATCACCTTTCATTAAAGAATATGTTTTCTTCTTACTCTGGTTATGAATTATTTGGTTTCAGGTCTGCATTTTTTTGGAGTCCTTTTTTCCAAAAAGTCCATGACATTTATCATAGGGAAAAGAGGGACAAAGGAGGAAAGAAAGGAACTGGTGTGGTGATCAACTTCATGAATTGTCTTTTTGAATTAGTTGTTGCCTTAAAGCAGCATAACTACATATATCACACTTTCAGCTCCATATTTTTTGTTTCAAGCTAATGTGCATTTCTGCCCCCATCTGCTTTACAGAGGAAACAATGTAGTGCAATCCAGTTGTTTTTCTCTTGTGGAAAAAAAAAGATACAGGGGTAGAAAGCAAGAAAAGGGACTACAAGGGTATCACTTCAGGGCAGAGAAAGGCAGCTGCTGCAAGTACGTTCCTTACTCTGGTAACTTCATGTGCGAGCATGCAATAAAGCAATTAAACGAAGCTGCTACACTGTAATGAACTTGTGAGCCGCAGCAGTCATCCATGCCCGCTCCTGTCTTACCCTACCTGTGAAATAAAATGCATGAGCTTAGACTATTCTCACCATGTTTCAAGAGAGTTAAAGGTAGAAGTTAAATTATGTACTCTAATTTATGAGGCCAGGAATACATGCATCATCAGTGGATTGAGAATATTCACTATTTGAATTGTGTGACCATGCTTTGCAGAAAAATAACATTTTTAAACAGTATGGAAACATGTCACTACTTCAGAATCATCTATTCTGTGGATATGTCCATACTGTACCTAATATGAAGACTTCAGATGTGCTGTGAATAAGGTGTTGTAAATATTTTGCATCCATTGTATCTTTTATCTGCAACATAAACTAAGGCTGCCAGAAAGTCCTGTTGCCCTTAAGACAGCAAACATTTTGAGTCCTCTTGGGAAGAACCTGAGGGCACCTTCAAGGAATAATCTCCGAACTCTTTTCTTTTTTTCCCTACTTGATGTCACTGAAATGGCAAATAGCATAGCTAAAGGATGTATACAAATATTGTTGCTGATGGTTCGGTACATTGTCAATTCCCACTGCCATCCAGGAGTATCAGCAGGTTTGCCCCAGAACTTGCCTTTGGGATGACTGAACAAGCAAACAAGGTGGATGGAAAGCTCTTTTGGCCCTGAGGCTGCCCTAAGGGCTGCTCTACATAGTAACATTGAGCCACCATCTGAGACTCTGGAGGCATTCAGTGAAGCAGCCAGTGCTTTCAGAGCTGATGCTTCAGGCTCTTGGCACACCACTTGTGTCTTGCTGAACAGTCAGTTCACACTTTCGAAGTACTCAGAAACTGTATACCAATAAGCCTGTTCAGCTGTGAGCTACAATGCAGATGTGAGCATACTGGTTGCAAGTGAGACAGTACTGATGACTATTTTAAAATGGAAAAAGAACCCCAAATATAGAGACAACAATTAAAAGACTTTGACACAGAGTATAAAGCTGAATGAGGAAGGGTCCCTTTGTCCTGTACCAATGCTACGTATGACTGGTATTGTCTGTGATTTTGACTTGCACTTTTCTTGCATTCTTTAACTTTCTAACCATTAGAAAATTATCTCCTTTTTATTCAAGTCCTAAATATCACAACTAAGTCTCAATATTTTTCTTGCATATAGAACTTTAAGAAGATGTAAAGTGAAAAAAATGTAATTTTGCCCCAGTAGCTATGACTGTTCAACAGAATCTTCTCTAGCTAGTCTTATTTGCATGCAATATTTGTAAAAGAAAAGTATGCAATGAATTTAATGGCTTTTTTCTTACTGGATATACTAACTTATGGACTTATAAACAATGTAATTTATTGAATAGTGGTGGAGAACATGTTTGTCAGCTCATTAAAATCTTGGCAATAATGAAATCTTGGCAATTAACGAAAGAGAAGGCCTTGTGTTACAGGCTGTCATTCAACTAAAGGTTTCTAAATATTTGCAATAATTTAAAATGCCACATTGCAAGAGTTTAATTAGTTTAATTGTAGTTCTTGGTGTTCTAGATGAGTTCAGCCTTGGACAGTATTCTAAATATTTAAAATTCTCCTGGAGAACTGGATGGAATCAAGTTGCTGCTGAAAAGAAAGAAGCAGTGATGATGTCATGTGGTGGCATGTGATGGGGGATTTAAAAAAATCAGAGAAAAGTAACACCCACAGACTTTAAATTAAAAATTCACTTTTGGCAAATCTCAAAACAGATTCTCTTGGATAGCATTTTAAATGAATCCATTATGAATAGCCTTAGAAGGGTAATAAGCTAATTTTTTTCCCATATAATTATGGGAATTAAGAATGGATTGAAAGTAGGTCTGAGAAGAGACACTTGGTAAGTTCAGCCTGTCAGTGTGTGCCTGAAGCCCAGGAAGCCAAACATGTCCTGGGCTGCATCAAAATCAAGGTGGCCAGAAGGTCAAGGGAGAAAATTCTGCCCCTCTACTCATGAGATCCCACCTGGAGTGTTGCATCCAGTTCTGGGATTCTCAACATAAGGACATGGATCTGTTGGACTGAGTCCAGAGGAGGGCCACTGAGATGATCAGAGAACTGGAGTACCTCTCCTATGAAGTCACGCTGAGAGGGGGTTATTCAGCCTGGAGAAAAGAAGACTCTGGTGAGACCTAGGAGCATCCTTTCGGTACCTAAAAGGGGCCTACAAGAAAGCTGGAGACGGACTTTTTAAAAGGGCATATAGTGATAGGACAAAAGAGAACAGCTTCAAACAGAAAGAGTAGGTTTAGGTCAGGTATTAGTGAGAAATTCTTTACTGTGAGGGTGGTGAAGCACTGAAAAATGTTTCCCAGAGAAGCTATAGGTGCCCTGACCCTGGAAATGTTCAAGGCCAGGTTGGATGGGACTCTGAGCAACTTGATCTAGTGGAAAGCGTCTCTGCCCATGGCAGGGTGATTGGAATGAGATGTTTAAGGTCCCTTCCAACCCAACCCATTCTATGACTATGATGATTATCCTGTTTAAGTAAGATCATTGCTTTAAAATCCTTGGCAAGTATATAATATTTTAAATATAAACCACCATTGATATTTATGTTAAGGTTTATGACTTCATGGAGATAAGAAATGAAATTCTCAAGGTCTATTGGTTCATACAGTACTATGAGACATAAGTGGATTACTGGCAAGCGTCAGACCACAACTTTTAAATACAGAACTTAATAGAAATGAACATTACCTTCCCTTGCCTCGTTCCACAATACTGTATCTATACAGTCACATAGCCTTTTCCTGAATAGGTATTACTAATGGCTGGTTTCTTTCCATCTTTCCATGTTTCTGAACACTGGATTCTGTTTGCTTGTGAAATCTAACCTTCCTTACTTGTGACAATGTAGTGGTTTTGGTTTGGGCCCTTCTTGGTAACTAAGGTCATAACTAAGGAAGTATTCCACCTCATTTCTTTATGTAAGCAAAGATATAAAGAGGTGAGTCGGAAGTCAGGTGGACATCCTTCCTCCGGCAGGGCTGGAGGGCAGAGAAGCTCCCTGCAGTCGCTCTACTGTGGAGTGGGCCAAGGCAAGGATCTGTTGATTAGCCAGCCGTGAGATTCGGGAACAACAATATTTTTGGATAAGAGGGAAGTGAAAACTTGCTTTTTTTCCCCTTTTCTCCTCTCTCTCTCTCTCTCTCTCTATATATAAACAGCTTTAGTCCTACTGAAGTTTGGGTTTGTGGGGTTTTTTTCTCCCTCTCTTCCTTCCCCTCCTTCTCTGTGGCCGGGAGGGGTCTTGGGGCCTCTGTCCCGGGCCCTTTGGGCTCTTGGCATTTGGCCAATTTCAACCAGTCACAGACAAAAAATAAGTTTTCATAGGAACTTACTTCAATTTTTGAAGCCTGAAAGTTTTTTGTTGCTCTTGCAAATTTGTTTATCCCTGAATTGTATTCCTAGTTACACTAAAGAGATAGAAATAAAGAGTGATTATTTTCCCTTATTTGTATACAGTTAAAACCTGATATCTGACTTGTATTTATCCACTCAATTGTCATGCTTTTTACAATGTGCACCCATGAGAATATCAGCAAATTTATGGGTCACATGTGACCTGTACTCAGAATGTAAATTACACTATGGGCAAAAAAAAAAATTGACTACCAACTTGCAAGTCATATTCTCATGCAAGTGTTGACATTCTTTAGTACACATTTTTTGGTTTTAGCACTTGGAGATCACAACATTGCTTCATTGTTTACCTAAAATGATGTGAATAGATCAAGTACTTTTGTAGCAATGCTCATATATGTAAAGCTGTAACTCACAAAAAAATATGTCCTTTTGTACCACTCACCCTCAGATTA
Organism: Dendrocincla fuliginosa; assembly: GCA_035047845.1. Taxonomy (NCBI): domain Eukaryota; kingdom Metazoa; phylum Chordata; class Aves; order Passeriformes; family Dendrocolaptidae; genus Dendrocincla; species Dendrocincla fuliginosa. The sequence continues at coordinate 26,907,152 of JAWWMO010000043.1, read as the reverse complement.
GCTCAGCTGATTTGGAAATGTTGCTAATAACACTAAAGTTTTTAAATTCCTGTGTGGGCCATAACTTAAAGAGTTTGACTCCATGACCTGATGATCCTTGTGGGGCCCTTGAATGAGAAATGATTCAGAAATGAATCAGAATTCAGAAATGAATCAGAAATTATCAGAAATTAATCAGAAATGTTACAATCAAAGTTTCTCTCAAATCAAGTAGTTAGAAAGGGGAAGTTTCAAGACTAGAATAAATTTGTAAGCTGTGTTCTCACTTCCATTTGTTCATTTTTTATGGATATTCTGTCAACTGAGTACAGAACTAGAAGTGGTTGCTGAAGCAAAAAATACATTTTCTGCAAATGTTAAAGAAAACACATAGAAGATTATTTCAAAATGCATACAGTAATTTCCATTCATTAACTCAGAAAAAGAAACCTATCAAACACAAGGTCCGTGTTCAATTAAAGCAGTCTGAACTTAAGCTACAAAATATTTCCAGTAACTTGGAAGAGTAATATTTGACTGAGAGCTCTTTAAGGCTTGAACTGGCTTTCACTGCCTGTTTACATAGCTTCTTGCAATCTGTAGCAATATGTGGAAAATGGAAAAGACAACAGATTTTTTTTTTATACTTACTGTATGATAAGATGAAAACTTACATATGTAATTTTTTTCTTGGCAAATTGGAAAACTTGACTCACTCCTGAGGAACTGAAGCAATATGTCACAGATTGATATGTGGAGCAAATTACTCACACTGATGGTCTTTGTTTCTAATGTAGGCTTCATCAAAAAAAAAAAAATTCTTGTGGGAAAATCTCTTTTTCCACTTTTGTTTTGTTGGAGGTTTTTTGTTTGGTTGTTTGTTGGTTTGTTTTTGTTATTTTTAATTTTTTTTTGGTTTTTGTTTGGGTTTTTGTTTGGGTTTTTTGTTTGTTTTTGTTTGGGGGTTTGGGTTTTTTTTTGTTTTGTTTTGGTTTGGTTTTTTGGGGGGTTTTTTGTTTGTGTTTTTGGGGTTTTTTTGTTTGGTTGTTTTTTTTTTTAAGAATTTTCTATGTGAGAGATTACTGAAATAGAAGCTATGACAAGATATGAAGTGGGATTTCTTATGGTGAATAATTTCAAATATCAATTGCATTCAAATAGTAATATTATCTCTGAGGAGAAAATAACAAGCAATATGTTGTCAGTCTGGTTGCTATATTTAGCTGCAATTAGCAAAATATTTTTCTCCAGAGCAGAAAACTTAACTGTAATCCTACAGAAAACTAAAAATGTATTTTCTTTGCCTGTGGGTATTTTTTTTCAATTTAAGAACAAGTTGACTTTTTTGGTACTACAATACTTAGAAAATTCTATTCCTATCAGCTGTTAAGGTGATGTTGTCTACAGCTCAAGGAAGTCTAGTCTTTATTCTGAGACAAATGTTTGGAATTACATATCATGTTTTTAAGCTCATATGAAGTAGACATTTGTCTTTTCTCACTGTCTACAATATAGCTGGTATAAATTAATGTCTTTCAAACCAATGAATACTTTTGTCTTTCCAATATCTTTGACTTGTGTCAAGATCTTTCTTCAGAAGGCTGACATCTGTCTTCTTGTAACAAAGTGAATATCAAAATGAGAAACAGAAGGAAATGGAAAAAAGGTGAAAGGGACAGTTACATCTTTGAATAAAGAGGTAGATCTTTGTCACTTCTGTAAGTTCAGACAAAAGTGGTGAGTGGGTGCAAGAGACTTATATGGACTTTTTAGTGCAGTTTGACAGGATATAAAGCACCTTTATATCTGCTCATCTATCATGTATTCACCTTTATCTCTTGACATGTCCTTAGTAAATGGTGACATTTGGAAACAGTTCAATTAAAGTCACTGTGTTCTTGGTAATGCTGCAGCCTCTGTGTGTGAAATAAATAACTAGTAAATTGCATTGCATGAATATCACTTCTCAAACAGCAAGTAGTATCATAGCAATGGGTATGCATAACGAACTTGAATGAATACTGATCAGTCACTTATTTTATGACTGTTTCTGTGATCAAAGGCCATTGCGACCTTACAGTTCCAGACATATCATTATGTCTATGTTAGAAAGAAGACTGGAAAAATTAAACTTTTCTTGTAGCAGAAATGTATTGAGAGGTAAAAGAAAAAAAAATAAATTTTGTTCTCGTAGCTTAATCTCATAGTTAAAGTCAAAATTTTTCTTTCTTTGTTTTAGTGTTAATTTTTTTAAAGGTAAAGTCTGTATTAGGAGAAAGTGTCTCACTCCCTTTTCCTCCTTTTTCTGAAACTGACCTGTGAAATATAATTAGAGCAATGTTGGGGGAGAAGGGAACTTTTAAATGTTAATAGTAGTATGTACATTCTACTCCTCCACCAGATTTTCTTTCCTGTGATATAGGTAAGATCATGGCACCTGTTACCCTCTATGATGAGAAAACAAATAAAAGCATTATATACAGCAGTCTACCTAAGGGTATAAAATAAAAATTAAATCATGAAGTACATCTGACAAAAAGTCCAAGATGACACAGCTCTGGAATTTCTAGATCAAAGTATTTCATTTTTCAGTTTTTATAAAATACTTGGAAAGTCTTCCTGTGTGGGAAAGGAAGGGTAAGTGCAGGGTGGCGGGGCAAAGAGATAAAACATTTTTAAGGCATTAAGAAGAGAAGCCATTTTCCAATTGGCTTACACCTTAAGCATGCGTGTAAATGCATAAGCAAGATTTGTTTTGGTTTTGTTTTTTTTTCTGCATTTTAGTGATCTTCATTTGTCATATCAAGCAACTGAGTTTGTTAAATGCTGAGTGTAGTGGGTTACACTCATAAATTTTTGCTAAGTTTTCTAAGTTTTTATAACAAGGATAGCAAAACGTCCATATGATAGTCCTATGTGTCCACCTTTTGCTCTGGTAGGATGATGATGGCCATTGTAATATGTCTTATGAGTGTGGTAAACTATAGAAAATGCTAATTAGAAAAAGGACGATGCGAATTTTTATGGTTTTGTATATGTTTCAGGTGTGCATTTCTTATTACCCTGCTTTTGCCAGTCTTTTTTTGCTTCTGGGAAAAAAAAAAAAAAGGATAGACGTGAGTACTTTTCTCTGTATGGCATGTGTCTTCATTTTGCATCTCTATATACACACCACAAATTGTTTTTCAAGTGGATTTTTTTTTTTGAAGCCATATAATTAAAGTAGGGACTGGTAGGTTGTTGTTTTGGATAACTGCCCAAAAGGGAGAGAAATGCCAATTCATGATGCCACAAAAACATGGATGAAGACAATATAGAGGGCACTTTTTTTAACCTTCAACCTAGAGGAAAGTATATGGGAAATAAACTACAGCAAAAGTTGTGATCAGAATTCTTACAGGAAAATTACAAAGCATGTGTCTTTTTTTCTTTTTTTTTTTTTTTTTTTCCTTCATAATAGTGTAATGTTCTTCCTCGTTCAGTCCTTCTCCTCTTATTCAGTTCTTATAACTTGCAGTGACTTTAAAATTATACTATCTCCTAAAGTCTAAGAAAGTGTCATTGCATTTGATCTACAAAGCATCCAGCATGCTTCAGAGTGCTATATAAATAACATAGAGGTCTAATTCTTTGCTCAACCTCGAGAGGTGTCGGAAGGAGCAGAAAGATGATTTAAAAGTTATTTTTATTCTGCTTAGATTTTCCTTTGACTGAAAGCAGATGACATACTGTAACTACTTTTTGAATAAGCTGAATGTCCAGAGGTTTGAAAGTTTGTGGTAAATCTTTTTATACTCTGTATGAGGGAATGCTATAGAAAAAACTGTGCAAGTTTCTGCACTAGGTGAATGCTCTTCTGGGGTGTTAAAACATCTTCATCACACTGAAATGATATACATGGAGAAACTATGAGAGACCAGGTAGTCCTTTAAAGACCCAGAAGTGCAGCTGGCCTTGTTTGTCAAGACAAATAGGTGCCAGAGATGGGAAACCACATGGAAACCTGTTTTCCACCTGGCAGATTTAAAAGGCTTCCAGTGAAAAAGAGGATTCATGCAGAGAGTAGCTTATTAGCTAGAGAACTGAAGGGACTAGCTGCCTGATTCAAAAGGTTCTAGAAATTGTTTTCTATTCCCCTTCTCTTGAGAGGATGGGATTGCTCTCTTTGTTAGCTTGATGGCTAATCAAAGTCATGTGTGAATTCTGTAGCTGAAGTGCTCTGGTACTCATATCAGGCTTTGACCAGCGAATAAACACTGCACCACAAAATTTTGAATCAATATCTTTTGACTCAAAGGAGATTAGTCGCAGAGACTGGTTTTCTTGATTTGCTACTCCCACTGAGTTTTTCTTAGAGCCAACAGAGAAACAAAGCCTCTTTCAGGCTTAGAAAACATCTAAGTTAGACTGGTGCAGTCACCCATGAAGGGCTTTCTTTTCTTTCTAAAGAAGGTTGTTAGATTACTTCTTAACTTCAGCAGAAGCACGTCTTTTGGATACCTTTCCCTTTGTAAGTTAAGAATTGTGATTTTGTTAATATTTTGTTAATATTAGAAGCATCATCAAAGGAAAATTCTGGGCACTAAGCTTAAGCCTTCCGAATGGCTATCTGAATCTTTCTAAAGAGTTCTAGTCCAGTAATTTTTACAGATAATTTGAGGTCAATGGAGGGCAGTCACTGGAAGTGGTTTTACATAGAAGATTTTTATAACTGCATTCTTATTTTTCTGTGTATCCATCTTGGTTTAAATATCTTAACAAAGCTTAATTTAACTTTGGAGCTTTAACCATAATGGGTTTTTTTTTCATTTTATTTTCCTTGAAACATGGCAGTTATGTCTCAAAATAAATAAAAAGAGTCCAGAAACCATCAGTTTTTATCCTCAATGGTAACTAATATATAATCTGGTGGTGGCAAATCTGGAATTCTTTTCTGCATTGCTTAAAATAATTCTGTTACTATTGTCAGTGCTGGTTAAAGAACAGACTTTTAATAATGGTATGCGAAGCATTAGAAAATTAAGTTCAATGCAAATGAAATCTTTGCACATATATATGTATATTCATACATGCCTATATTTGTTTCTATATATTTGTAAAAGGCATTTGTTTCTCTCTTGTGGGTTTTGGTCAGCTAAATTGCATAGGTTTTACCTGACACTTGGGATCCATTAAAAAATTAGTGCCTTTAATGTGAAGTGTAAAAGAGTGGGAAAGTGAAATCACTAAAAATATTACACTTACTCAATTTTGAGATTTTATCATAGTTTCTTTTTTTAAAAAAAAAATCTATGTCTGGGATGTCATCCTTTTCAAAGAGGAGGAGTAGACTAATTGGGTCATAAAAACAGCTTATGTGCACAGGGCTGTATTCCAAACCAGTCATATTCAAAGTGTATGTTTCCTTTGATACACTTGCTAAAATATTATCAGATACACACAACAGAGGAAAAAAAGATTGCAGAATAAGAATGTTTGTTTGTTTGTTGTTGTTGTTTTGTTGGTTTTTTTTTTTCCTGGGGAGGAGAACATAGTGCTTAAGTTGTCAGAGGTACTTTAATCTCAGCTACTCTTTTCTCTTCCAGTAGCTATAAAAACATTAATAAAATCTGAAAAAAGTGCCATGCACTTATGAAAAGAAAATACTTCTGAGTGAACACTACAGAATATAATTTTGAAGCAAATACCCTGTACATTACTAACACAATAAATTCAGGTACAATAAGTAGAGGAAGACTACATTTTTCTTCTAATTAATTTCGTTTTATCTTGTCATTACTTTTCATTCTGAAGCAAAATAAACAGTAACAGAAATCTAATTAACATACTATTTTACTTGTGGATTAAGATGACTATTGTAAAAGAACTATAGTTTACATTTGATTTAATAGCTGTGGAGACCTACTAATTTCAGAAGAAATACAGAAGGTGGTGTTGCCATAAGGAGGGGGAAAAAAACTTTCCAAGACAACTTTATGTGTGTAAAGTAGAGATGAGTTCTTTTACTTATAGGGTTTTAGGGTACAGAATATAAAGGAATATAAAAGAGTATATAAAGTACAAAAAGATTATAAAAGGATGCTCTTTTTTTTGAGTATAAAAGAGTACAACACTTTGTTGACAAGTAACAGATAGAAAAGACCAGTGCTAGGTTGAACTCACGGCCTCAGGAGTACCATGTGAGCTCCTTTTCCAAGCACCACCGCTTCAAATATGCAGAGTAAATTAATCCAAAAGGCATCCCCTTCATTATATTCCCAGCTGTTTCCAGCCAACCCCTGAGCCACTCTGCCATGTCTTACAGAAGCAAGCAAGGGACAACAACCTGCTCCTCCCAGGTGAAAGACCCTTTCACCCACAGGCTGGGAACACTGACTCTTGCAACATCTGGGCCCAAGTCATCTCACCTCCCAACCCACTATAAACAGGGGAGAAACTCCCTTTTGCAGCTGCATCCCTGCAGCTAAGCTACCCCAGCTGCTCATGCTGGTACTCACTTCCCATTACCAGTCTCGTCCTCCTTCAAGCAGGACTTGAGGTTCTTGAGGTCCGGTCTGGGAGAACGAGGGAGGGGAAACATCTTCTCCCTCCACCTCAGGAGAGCAAGAGAGGGAAAACCCCTCTTTGCAAGCAGAGCTCTTCTGAGCTCTTCCCCCCCCTCCCCTTTTGGGGGAGAACACAGGGCACCACACCAGGTTGGGCAGCAGAGTGTTTGTATGTGTGTGTGTGTGTGTGTGTGTGAGAAATGTCAACAAGGTGTAGGAGCTGGGAAAAAGCCCTTCTGTCTATGTGGCAGCATACTAATTTTATAGCACTACTCAATTATCATATCTAAAGGTTGTATCCAATCAAAGACATGTCCATACCCAGAACTTCCCTTGGTTCCACCCTATGGCATGCTTCTTCTAGAATTGAGTTGGAGGTCTTAAGACCCCTTACTTCATGCCACTTTCCCTTATTGGAGCTTCTCCAAGGTTGCTGGGGTTTGCTTTCTCGTTTTTTTCTAACATGGTATCTAATTGTCTTAGTTCTGGTACATGTTTCCCGGGCATGGTGTTCCAGCTATTATCTGACCCTTAAGCCAGCTAGCACAGGGTTAGAGGTTGTTAGCTACTCTAAATGTAAAAGACTACCTAGAAGTATAAAAAATCTATAAATACATGAAAACCCAAAGGCATCAGTGGTAACTCACCTCATGGTTTGATTCCTACTCCTCTACACATCAGTGTATGTCTTGCCTGTTGGCTAGAATCAAGGGAGAAATGTTTGGCACAGCAGTCTTTTTGGCAATTAGAAGAAATAATTTTCTATAAATGTGCTTCACACAATCAGCAAGCAGCTTTCTGTAAGATGTCTTGTTGGAAATTATTCCTTCACACCTAAAGAATACATTAAGTGAGTAAGAAATCGTGTTTCAGAGAGTTTTTTGTCAGTAACACTGAATTCACATGGAGGAAGATTTCTTTTGGCAGGAAAAGCTGTGACAGTTTTACCTCTCTTCCCAAACATACACTCTTATCTCCTTTGCACTTACAGTGAGCCTGGCCTGTTTGTTCAGTAGCAAAAGAGTCTCAGGTCATGCTGAGTGAAAGAGGTCTGACGTCACAGGTAAGATAGATTCTGATTCTACAGGTAGATATAGTAGTCTCTGACAGTATGCCAAAAATCAGTGGCATTAAAGTATCAGTACCCATCTGAGTTGTTAAAATAAGGTGCTGAACCTTCAAATCTAGAGAAATTGAAAATCCCCAGGTTAAAACTAGGGGAAAACCCCAGCACTTTGTACTGTAACTTCTGTGGCCATATATTTTTTCCAACATTTTCATGTCCATTGTTTATTCTGTTCTAACAATACTTTCATGTCAGCAGAAAATAAAATTGAGGACAAAACCACATACCATAACACCAATTCCAATGTCTTTGCTACAATCATGTTTTTTAGGATCCTGTAATAAGATCCTGATAACAGAGCTTTTGAGCATGGAAACAGAGCAAAGGATTTTATTTCTGTTTTACAGGCATGTTGTCAAGCAAAAAAGAAGGATGTTCAGAATTCTTATATTGGTATTTAATTCAACTGGAGACCCTCATCTGAGTTTCATTATCTGTCCTAGAGAAAGTCATCCCAAAAAGTCAAGGCTCCAACTTTCTGCCTGATTTGAAGCTAAAAAACCACCCATATTTTCACATGGTATTTGCTTAACATTTTTTCAAATGTTCTTTCTTCCACTGAGAGAGAAGGTCAGGGCTGAAATGAGATGGATTTGTTGAAACTTTCATAGAGGAAATGTTGGTCCTATGCAAGGTCAGAATCAGAATTTAATTTGCAAAATCCTGGTGAACACATGCAAAAGTGTGGGTTCTGAAGGGAGGTTTAGGAAAGGTCTTATTGCTGAGATACAGTGGAACATTGATCCTGTTTGTTTGGGACAATGAGTTCATTGGCCTGATATTAACTTTATAAACTATCAAATGAAAAAATCCACTGCTGTAATTAAGGAAATGGTACAATAGCACTACTAGCCTCACTATAGAAACAAAGATTTGTGAGCAAACAGGCAAAAGTCTAAGCAATGAAAACAGAATGCTAAAATCTCAAACTATATAGTAGCCCCTTAAATATGACTGCAGAAATTGTCACTTCTTTATCATATCTTCACTATAGAGCAAATCACATCTGAATCTAAAACCATGACATGCCTGGATAACTGCTGTCTTTTCTGTGCTATAAGAAAACAAGACCATGGGATTAAGTATGTTTAAGAAGCCTATCAGTAAATCTGACTCAAACAGCAGTCTAATAGCATATTAAGATTGTTTACTGGGGGAAGCCCAGGAGAGAAAATCAGGAAAAAAAAAAGAAAAAAGTTAAAACTTATTAAACTTCATAGTAATTAAATCAGATTCCCATAGACCAGAGTATCAGGAACTCATGAATCTCACATGATTCTCACAGGACACCTCAGTCAATTTAAAAATTTGTTTGCTCTATCATTTCACAAGAAGCATGATTCTTCTGTCAGTATCTTGGTTTTGTATCAGTCTCTGTGAAAAATAATGAATTATTACTTTCTTAGTGATGATTTCACACCATCTTATTATAAACTCTTACATCGTAGAGTAATAGTAAACTGATTTGCTTATATTCATATTAAAAAAGGGAGTCTTGCTGCAAAGGAGTGTACTGAGGTCATAAATTAGGATCCTCTGGAAGATATTCTTTTATTCTGTTACATCTATAAGACAATAAACCTAGATTAAGACATGCTGTACCTATTGGTATAGTATAGTATATGCTGTCAGTATAAGTCTCCTAACACTATGTGTCCATAAAATGAGAAGTGCCATAGGCTCCACTGGATAGTCAATCTAGTACTTTCCCATCAAAGTCAACCATACTGTGTAATATTTTTGATATAAAGATACACACTCTTTTGCAACTAATTTATGTTTTGACTGCTCCTTATAGAACCTCACTACTAAAATGGCAAGAACCCTTCCAGTACAAGTTTATGGTGGCAAAAATATGAAAAAAGTGACTGATAACACAGTAAAATAAAAATATAACTAATTTAAAACATGCATGGAGACAATGTTTGAGACATGTTGAAAAAATGCTACAGCTGAAGGGAAAGGTTCTCCTTCTTGCAATAAACTGTTAACATGAGGTAACATTTATTGAGCAATCTGAGAGAACATTCTCCTTACTGGCACAGGGTTAAACAGCTAACTTTAGCCATCTGAAAAGCTAGTTAGTATGTTCCTTGAGTGACTACAAAAGCTTGGTACATCAGAGTTAGACTGCATTTTATTCTACCTTTTAAACTTCTGCCTTAGTAACTTCTGTAATAGGCTTACATGGAAAGTCTTACTCTTTATAAAACTAATTTGTGCTCTATCCCTGGAAGCACTCACAGTCAGGCTGGACAGGGCTCTGAGCAACATGACCCAGTGGAAGATATCCCTGCTCATTGCAGGGAGAGTTGGACTAAATGACCTTTAAAGGCTCCTTCTAACATAAACTATGTCATGCTTCTGTGATTTCTCTCTCTATAAACAAATATAAGAAGAACCTAGTAGATTGTCCAAAGCTAGAAACCTACTTTTGAACAGTTTTATAAAAGAAAATTGAAAACCCTTCATCATATGCAAGGAGACTTGTGGTGGAGGGAGAGGAGGCAAATATAACACATCTGTCAGAAGTAAAGAGATTTAACAGTATGCAATACAACTGCTATGTTTTGTTATACAGGTTTCCACAGAAAGATAAGTTAATTTCTTCATGAGACATATTCAATCCTTTTCCTTAGCTGTTTCCTTAGATGTTTATAGATAAACTATAAGTTTATCAGTGAGTGTTGCAATATACAACTGAATACTCCAGTATAGCAGAGCTGACAGTCCTCTCTAAAGATTTATATGATATCTGAGGGAAATTCTTTATATACATTAAGATATGAGACGTCAGGGCCCTGAGAGCAACAGGAAGCTCCAGTGACCTTAATCAGCCACTCCTGGAGACCTACACCCTTCCAGGCTCCCAGCTCACCTGCCCACAAGGAGCAGACTGTTGCCCTAACCTTGGGACCCCAAAATATTAATTTCTGTTGCTTTTTTTCTCTGAAATGTTTGAGTAAAACACCTTAAGTTGTTTTGTGGCCAAACTGATTTTGTTTATATGATGCGCACTTCCTCTGTCTACAGTAAGATGCAGCATTCCTTTAGTCTTCAGGATACTGTGAGATTTAAAACCCCCAAGAGCATTACACTACTCTGAACTCTGTTGTTTACCAAATCCCTTGGATAGTAGTATAACATTTAACAGAATTTTTTAATTTATTCATTTGCTTCTTATTATGGAATTAGTAATGTAAGGAAGGTATAAACACCTTTGTGATGAAAAGTCACTAAAATGTCCATAGCTGGTTAATAATGATTACTGTTGAAAATAGAGGCTAAACTGGGGATAATGTGGCAGGTGGCAAGGGCCTCAGGAGCTTCTCCTTGCATCTGGCTACCATTTTCATTCTGCAAGGGCATATGAGTGAGAGTGTGTGCTCCAGGGAACCATCTGGAATGAAATAATCCTCTACAGAAATGGAGTGTAATGAGGCTAGCCACTGGTGGTAAAATATCCATGTCTGTCTGACAGTGTGGGAGTTCACTTGCCAAGATAATTCACTAGCTTTGGACCTCAGTGATACTCAGTAAATGGGGATATGGAAGAATTCCCTGCTGGATTGCATTTTCTTGGCTAGAGGCATTCCTGTCTCAGGTTACACGGATTTCTGCTAGCTTGTAAGTCCCTACTGACTTCACTTGAAGTCACATAAAATCACTATGGGAAGCAGCATCAGACCCTACATAAGCAGAAAGGAGTAAACGATGTGTGCATTGCTGTAGAAGCATTTCATGTAGCAAACACCTCTGGAGGTAGATTGAGGGATCCCATGAGCACTGGTTTTCTCAAGTATTGGCAACATAAATAAGGTTTAGTTACTCACCCTGCGAAAATTAGTTACAAGGTTTCCAATGAATCCTGGGGTTTATACTTCTAGCCTCATAAAAGTCTCATAAAAGCATACAATTGATTTATCTTGTGGGATATGAACCCTGAATCTGTTAGTTTTCTTTTAAGACAACAAAGAGGGCAACTTTGTCTGTTTGTAAGATTGATCAATCAATCTATGTATCATCTAGCTATCTATAATCTTCCTAAATCTTACCCATATTTTTGATTTGAGATCAATTATTATCAAACAAGCCTTGAGCACAGAGCTAAGGCTGGGTTGAGTCACCTTTACGTTATTCTGAAAACCCTGGCTACATTTAAAACTGCTTACTGTGTTTTTCATGAATGGCTAGCTTGTCGTTCACAATCTCCCTGTGTAATGCTTAGAGGAATGCACAGCCTGAGAAATAGGAAGGTAATTTGGATTGTGCTTGTGAACCAGACAATTGCAGTACTATAGTTTAAATATCAATCATTCTCATTTTGTGATCTCAGTAGAAATTAATTTAATATTGTTGAACAACAGAGGTTGTATATGCCCCATCCCTGCAAACATTCAAGTTCAGGTTGGATGGGGCTCTGAAAAGTTATTCCTTCTCACTGCAGTGGGGTTGGACCACATGACCTGTCCTTTCCAACCGAAACTATTCTATGACTATGTAAACATGGGTTATATTCAAAAGTCTTCCCTACTCCCCACTGCAAAGTGCTGTGCAAGCACAGATGCAGATAATTCATGATTTGGAGATTTTGTTTCACTGAAATTTATTTTTGTATAAGAATGTCAAATCTATTATAGACAGTATTTTTTTTATCCTTGTTTTTTTTGTTTGTTTGTTTGGGGTTTTTTTGTAAAATGGGAAATTTCTTCTATTTACTACTGGTTTTCCTGGATATTTTGGTATGTTTTGGTCAGTGCAAAATGGAAAGGTATTTTCTTTGCACCAAACAGATTCCTCAAAGTAATACGTACCTTTGCTCAGCTGTACCCTTTGTAGCTTCTAGACACCTTCAGTGAATAAATTCAGTCTGTGCACAGAACTTTGATAAGAAATTCTAAGAAATCCTAAAGTATAGTTTAAAGTTGACTAGAAACTTTCTACCAAAACACATATTTACAAAAAGAACTCATTAACCCTAAAATGTATGCAGGTCACAAGAGTCAGCTTGACAGAGGCCCAAGAAATCTAAAATCTAGAGGGAAACTGTATCAACTGAATCAGGTGGATAACGTGAAAGTTGAGAATTATCCAGCCGCAGAAGAGACTGGACCACCTGTTTTTGCAGTACTTTGGGGTCTAAGAAATTGTGACTCCATGAGCTTTATCATGAGATTTTCTGCATCCAATAGGGACATTCATAAATTCACAAGGAACTACTACTACTAAAATAATAATAATAGAAATTAGTTTGGTAGATCAAGTTTGGTTTTAAATCAATAACTGGAGGAGACAAATAATGATACCTCCTAGAAATACTAAGAAAAATTAGTTCCCATCATGCTGTTTTGCATGAACATTAGATATGGCTTATGGTCTTCAAGACAGACAGGCACAGTAATCAGGACAAAACACTCTAGGAAATTATCTTACAGTTACACTTCAGTAATTGTCTGGAGTTATCATGAGTAACAGAGTTGGTGAGTGACAGTGCACTCACTAACATTTACATTATCATACGTTCAGTTTACATTATCATATAGAGCAGCATGTGTGAAAGACTATTATTCCTTGTGATATATCATGACTGAACTGACTATGTAGCTATCAATAGTGGGGACTAGCAAATGTGATTGTAAAATTCTTTAGAATCACTTAAGGTGTTTTACTAGACTAGTGTGCTTCCTTCATAATTTTTGAATTTGTGAAAAAAATTCACTTCAACTTCTATCAGGCAATTTTTGCTATGCAATAGTCAAAAAAAGCAGCTTCCAAATATACTGTGTGATGTTTCACTTGTAGTTGGGGTATACTAATTAGTATAGAAGTATATCTGGTCAAGCTGAATGGATAATTTGTACTGTGTCTATTTACAGTTCCTAGGTAGGCTAATAAACTAATACAAAAGCATGTCAAAGCATACTGTGTTCTTCCCATGAAAATTATTTTCAGTGGTGAAATTTTGACATCTAGTCTGTGGCTATTAACTTTATTTCTAGATTTGCATACTTATTTTTGAGCTACATTACTTTATTATCTGATTGTTTAAAATCTCTTATTGAATCAGAAATTCCAAATGGGAATATGTAAACTAAGACAAAAAGGAACAAAAAGATTAGAAGGTAAATGGATACTATTCTTTTTTTTTTTTTTTTTTTGACAAAGTGTATGTAATGGAGTCTGTCATGTAGCGTTTCAATTCAATTTCATTCTGGCACTGTTTTATTCATATCGTTGTTATTTGTATAAGACTCCTAGGCTGCAGTATGTGATACAAGTATAGCAGTATTTTAGAGACTTCCACTTCTGCAAAACTGCTGACTGAAGAGTATGTGTGATTTCTTGTGGAAACATCACTGAAAGCACAGTTTTACAGGTAGTAAAAGCTGATGAAATCAACTGAAGAGGAAGTTAACAGTACTAAGTCAGCTATTAACAAGTTTTGCATTCACTGTTTCGGTTTTGCTCAATACAAAGGCAAGCACAGAGGTCAGCCGGAACACAAACTTGTAATTCAAGAAGCTGCACAAAACTAGAAACACAAGATAAATACGATTATCCATTGGAGAATTGATTTTATACTCAAGGGCAGTTTCCTTTTTTTTGGGGGGGGTGGTGTGCACACGTGTGTTTGTGTATGTGTGTGACGATATTGGAACAGAGCATCTGTCCCATTGCACTTGTGCTAGGACAAAGCGAGAAAGAAACCATCACTTGCTGTTTTACTTTGGCCTGTCTTCCCATCAGTTTTGCAAATTAAACAGTCAGGGGATTATGTGCCTCTGAGTGGAAAACTGTGAAGGAAAACACGGGGAAGTTCTCTTACTTGAAGACGCTAATTTCTGATCCAGGCAGACTCCTGCTTATCATGCTGATCTGTTCCTTAGCTTTCCCTACCTGCCCTATTGGGAACTAAGAAATCTAATGCAGAGTATTAGATTTCATCACCTGTGTTCTCACCCAGGTGATGGTTACCTACCATTAGGTGCTACAATGCTAAATTTTAGCAAGCTAACTTTAACAAGGTCTCTACTACAGCAGGTCACAGAGAATATTGTGCTTCTTTGAACCTAAAATTGTTTAAAGAACTGACATATAGCAATTATTTTGTTTCCACATGCACTTATAGCAATAATTTTTGCATTATCTCTGTTTATTATCAGAGCTGATTAATTGACATAAATTCCAATCTACAGATAAAAATATAGCTACATAAAACAGGAATTTAGAATTTATAGTCATATATATATAAATGTCAAATAAAACTGAAATTAGAAAAATATTAGAAGGTTCTTAATTTGTATACCCCTTTTTAAAGGGTGTTCTATACTTCCTTGAAGTTAAATGTCTATTTTCCTTTGAAAAATTCCTACAAATTACTTTCCTTTGTTCAGGAGATGCATTTAAGTTATACAATTAAAATAAATATAGATATAATTTATTTATTATGTCACCAGTATACTTTAAATTGATGGCTTGAGTGAGGTTTAGGGAGATGGAGGGAAAAATCAAATTCAATTAAGGTATTAATGCAGACAACTATGATCTGGTCTTAAATCTGTACTTAAGTTTCCTTAATCATGTTCTCAAATTCTGAGCTTTCTAAAAAGTGACAGAAATTTCTTTCCCCATTTCCACATCTGTCAAAAATTCATTTGATTTTTTCATCAGTTTTGTGCATAGCTGAACCTAATGATTGTCTTAAATTATGCCCTGTTATACCCTTTCTGCTTGCGTGCCCATGTGCAGTACTGAAGGAAGTTTTGTCTTTGACTGTTGGTTTTGTTCATAAATTATTCTTACAGATTTTACCTCCAAGAGGTAAAATGATGTAAAACAGCACAGGTGTGACCTTGGTCTCTGTGATAAAGAAGTATTCTAGAAATATCATGAAATATCAGAGATATGTATTCCCAACTTTTTCTCCTAGCCTTATAAAGAAACTGTAGTGCAAGAAGGATTTTCAATTATTTTTTATTGTTGTATTTATAGCACTCTACATATGAATCTTCTCATTTGTTGATGAGTATTCTGATAATTCAGGGGACCAAATTCTAGGAACTTTCTTACTCTTTTAGTGAAAAGCCTACAAATAAATTCATTGTTCCAGTCACAATTATGCTAGACCATTTAGAAGGAATTATTGCCTTTTTCTTCTGCAAAATAATGCAACCATTTACAGAACTTCATGTTGCTATTGCTGTTCTTGACATTTTGCAGTAAAAACAAAAGTTTAATTTCATGTAAATTTAAATACTACTGACAGGAACTCTTTCCAAGTTTCACTTTCTTACAGAAAATAACTTCAAATTAGTTTTTTTCCCTTGTGTCAGTTTTTTGTTTTTTCTTGAAGTCAGTCTTCCCTTCCTAATTATGAACATGTTTTCAATATTTGATTTTTTGCTCACTTTCTATGCTTCTTTTTCATTGTTGGGTCTCACACTGTATTGTGCAAGTTTATGTGCTGTAGGCTGTATACTCCTGACTTAAAATTGGGGGGGGGGGGAGGGGGGAACACAGGGGAAGCTGAAATTATGCTGGAAACATGTAGAGACATGGAATGGATGATACTTCCCTCTTCTTCCTCTGGCTTCTCCTCTGATTCCAGTTCATATGTTAATTAACAGGTGAAGAAATACTCCTCAGATCACAGTCTACATCATGCCCTTCTGCTTAGTGCATAGTAGATTATCTTGTGTAATATTCTCTGTTCCTATAGAAAATGGTCTGTTTCATCTGCAGGAGCAAATATTATCTTTAAACCACAGCTCATCATGAAGTGAGAAGTACCTTCTTTGTTTTAATGAATGTCAGTAAGTCCACAAAGAAGAAACTAATTTCTATCTCTGGAGAGAGAACTTGAATATACAGTGTTTGGCAACTCCAGGAGCTGGACATCTTAAGCAGGACAATATGGAGCTCAGATTTCAACCTAGACCTTCTAAGTTCATAAAGCTCATATTTCTTCACTGACAGTTATGTAGACTCAGCTATGCAGTAGACTTGCATTATTCTTGCAAATTGAGCCCTCTACTAATGAAAAAGAATATATCTGAACCTGAATATATCCAACCTTACCATTTCCCAACTAACTTGCTCCTTACTGTTCATTTGTACTCAGAGGGAGTCTACTTTAAATGTGTAAAAGATAAGTGTGTATGAACATTTTTATTTTGGTATGTCCAGTTTGTGAGATCATGTGTAGTTTCTTGCCTACTGTCCGGGAGTGGAAAGGGAGATTGTGAGTGAAATATTGTCTTTTATTGGCCTCCCACTCAAATTTGTATTTCTGTATCCCTTACTTCATGTTAGGAACTATATCAGTTTCTATCTTTGAGTTAAAAGTATTTTCCTAAATGGAGAGTACTAAATGGGCCCTAAAAAGTCCTGAACATTTACAGTTAAAAGGCCATAACATCTTTTCAACATCATCTTTTCATTTTCTGCTGTGACAGAAGGTACGCATTTCTATTTCGACCAGAAAAAATGTCATATTGAGGAGCATTTCCATATAACTTTTATTTTTGCTGCTTGAAAACAAGGCTCAAGTTGACCTGATCAGAAAGTTTATTCCAGAAAATATTGCTTCCAAAAGTTGCCAATGAGTAGGGCTGGAGAGAAAAGAATACACTGGAATGATTAATTCTGAAGAATAAATGTTCAGAAAAAATTACACAACCTTTTCTACTCCACTAAATCCAACCTTGTTAATTCACAGACTAAATTTCTTTTTGCCAAATAGCAGTGTCAATGAAGAGGCTAAAAAAAATAGATAAATTCCTTCCTTTTAGCAAACACTTTTAAGATAGATGTGTTTTCATCAGACACTGCTTGATGTGGGTCAGCTGTGAGGATGATGACCTGCAGTCCGAATGCACTCGCAGCACTCTGCTGGTTTCTCTTCTATGCTACACTGCACACATCTGACAGGAACCAAGTATGTTCAAATAAACTAGAAGGAATGTCTCCAAAAACTGGCATACACAGTAACCCAAAACAGCTGGCTGTTCAAATGATTGCTAACTCACTTTTCATTATCGCTTTCTTATTTTGTTTACTAACATTATTTATGATGTTTGTAGAGAACCACAGGGGAGATTCAGGAATTATATATTGGCGAAAATTCTATTACCATTCCAAGTCCACCACTATTATACTGTTCCCTCCAGGAAAATAACAAAATGTTTTGCTAGTTTATAATTTTCTTCCCCTTTGCAGCAGGAATTAGATGCTTATCTGGAGAAGGAGGATTAAATGTAAGTTTCATAATTTTTATAAAAACATATCTAAATCCTGCTGGTGACAAATGCTCTGCTCTTCTGGAGGAAGAAAATCAGCATGAATGCATTATCATCCATTCTTCTGATTACCTGAATATCAAAGATGATGCTCTTGTCATCTCTAAGTTTTATTTTGAAAGTACCAGTAAGTGACATGATTGAATACAAAGAAATCGAATGAAACGTGCCAGTCAGATAAGAATGAAAGGCAAGCCTGGCAGCAGAGGGCATGAAGGGGGACTTTGTTACACCCAGTTCAATGGTTCGTGTGTTAATGGAAAGACCAGTGACCTGGCTTTCCCTAAAGCCAGGCATAGGACTGTGTTCAGACAAGATATCTCTAGTATGACTGGAGACTGTTCTTCCTGCAAGTATTTCGTCCACACTTCCCCCATTTTGTTAATGCATCTGTTTAAGAATTCACACTTAGAAGACCTTTATTCTTTAGGACATCACTCTCAGAAAAGCGAGCAATACACAGCAAGGAAGCCTATTCCAAATCAACTCTGATTTCTTTCTTCTTAGTGTCAGAAGGACAACCAGATAAGTGTACTATGGAGTGCATAATTTCTTTTGGAAACAAATCTTTCTCATAAAGAACAACAACAGAATAATGAAAGGAAAAAATACATCACTGATGATGCAGCTCGCTAATTAGCAAAATATATAAGCACACACTAAATATCACCTCTGTTCAGAAACTTGCCCTCACCTACATGCTTCCTCTGAAAGAACTGTGCTTCTGTCTAACCATTCTTCTGTTTTTACCTAGTTAAGAATGAATCACTGAACTGGTGTATCAGGGACAGACACAATAAAGGAAGATGATTATCTGGTGAAAAAAAATGGTGACTCTAAAGAGGGAAACTATTTAAACATCTCTGCATAATGTCAGTGTAGAACACTACTGAGAAAATTCCTTATGCTGGCCAAGATTCATTTCAGCATGACAAGCAATAAACTGTGTATAATATTTGAGCTTTAACCTTCTGCTAAAGCCCCTCTCTAATTACCTAGATATGTCAGGTGGTAAGTCTTGCCACTCTGAATAAATCTGACATCAACAGATTTCTCCTCCTAATTTTTATTTTAATAAGTAAGCCATACAGCAGCTGTGAAGTTACTGATAATGAATGTGAGGAAATAGGATTACTCAAGTGAGTTAAATCCTTCTGCCTTTTCATTATGTGCTATATAATACTTGAAACTCATGTCCTGAATAGACACAGAACAAGTAACTGGAACTTACATATTTGATCCCTATGCCTCTAACTCAGTCACCAAACAAGTCTCAGGCAGCATGGGCCATGTTCATGTGAAAACCCAAGATGACGACAGTATTTAAATGTGTTTGTCTGCATTGATTTATTCAGAAAGTCTCCAGCAGGCAGTGGAGGTTTGTGTGTGTAAGATTACTTTATGAAAAGTGGGCCGATCTTGTTTTGACTTGATATAGACTGTTTTAGCATCCAGTCACAAATACTTTGCCACCTAGAAATCCAGGAGACATTTATGCCTACAGTCCTGCAGAGCCTTTGAGTTACTATGAGGCTAATGTATAGAGTTCCTGAGCTGCCAAGCTGACTTACCTCTTCCTCTGGCATGCTTTCCCCTGCAACCTGGTTTTAGTTAGGATAGAGTTAATTTCTTCTCAGTAGCTGTTACAATGCTGTGTTTTGGATTTTGAATGAGAATGGTGTTGATAATGCACTGATGTTTTGGTTTTCACTAAGTCATGTTTATTCTAAGTCAAGAACTATTTTTCTTTTCCCTTGTCTCATGCCCTGCCAGTGTCAGGGAGCACAGCTGGAACAGGTGATCCAAACTGTTAAAAGGGTATGACATCATGCCTGGTGTATAAACTGGAGGTAGTTATCCGGAAGGGTGGCCGAGCTGGAAGGAAGGCTGGTCTGGTGTTGCTCAGCAGGTGGTGAGCAATTGCATTGTGCATCACTTGTTTCCTTTTTATTATCCTTATTGCTCTTTACCATAATTATTGTGTTTGCTTTACTTTCAATTCGTAAACTGTTCTTATCTTAACATACAAGCTTTACTTCAATTCTCCTCCCCATTCCGGTGGGGTAAGAGGGGAAAGAAAGAGGGGGTTGACGGAACAGTTGCTTGGTGCTTAATTTGCTTCTGACTTTAAATCATGACCCTGTTAGAGGTTAGCTGTCAAGGGCCTTTTCTTCCCAAGCGTGCATGATGGTGGCATTGGACTGGATCCACTCTAACTTCACTTCAAGTTTGATTACATAGATAAATAAATCCACAACAGGGAATGGATTCAACTTCATAACAATTCCTGTGTCAGTTATATATTTATTATAAGGAATGCAGCTCAATCTGTAAAATTTCTTCCTTGATAAAGTGAATCTTTGGTTTAGTATCATACCATGTCTTGGTTAAAAACTTGTAGAGAATAAACATAGCACATAATAAATGGCTAAAAACAAGTATATAGATTGACCTAAATGAGAATTTTAAGTGTATAGAAATCAGTAAATGGGGCTGGTTTTACTTGAATTCCACATACAGAACATTTTTATTGCACGTCTATATGTGACAGTGCTATGAACCCTATGCTACACATATTCAGGGTGGAATTGTAACTGATGAGGAGAACAAGTGATCAGTTACCTGAGTCACTCTGAAACACTCTGAAAACTCTCTGAAATGGTCACAACCTAGCAAAATGCATTTTAACACAATTCGCTAAGTGTAATACCAAAGAAAATAACTAGATCTATACCTACAGAAGGGGAGTCTACCTCAGAAAGAAATTATTCAGAAAACATCTTGTAATCATCACAGAACTTTCTTAACATGACTTTTAAATCTCATATGGGAGCAGAAGGTTTAACACTGTCCACGTGGTAGAAGACTGTCAGATTAAAGTAGGGAAAGAGTTTTAACTTAGTATGCAAGAAATAGAAATACACCTCTGCAAGGATGTGTCTACTGCCAATGTCCACATCCAGATAAATATGAAAATACTGAAGATAATTCAAAGAATGGACATAAAAATACTCTGGGAATCAGAAAAACAGTCTTATTATTTGAGGTTTAAATAATTCAATCAATTTAGCACATCTGCAGAGAAGGTGAAAAGGTGATTTAATCAGATTACAGATGCTCATTCAAGCAAAAGAGATGTGATAGTGGGAGTGGTCAGTATTGCAAAGATGTAAGACATTCCAACATTCAAAAGCTGAACTTGGATGAATTCAAGCTTGGAAAATAAATAAATTTTAAAACATTTACAGTAATCTACATAAAATTAGATGTAATAGATGCACCAGCATATGGAATTTTTGAGGTGCTGTCTAAATGTTGTGCTTAAATCCATGCAGCTTCCAGGAAAAATAGAAAAGAGAACAAACAGACTCATGACTATTCTCTCCTTTCTGGGTTTCAAATCTCATATAGTTAATTACTAATTCAGGAAAGGAAAGGAAGTTTATTTTGTAAGAGCTATAAGCCAGAAAATGCAGCACTTTGAAAACTGATTTCATTTCCAGTGTTGCTGTGACTTTATGATTGAATGACAAAGGCTTGTAGCTAAGAAGACAGAAACTTCACCTGCTGCAGAAGAATTTGTCCTCTGTATGTATTCTGGTATGTTGAAGAGGGTATGAAATCTTCCTCTGACTGTTCCATCAGTCAGGGCTGCTATTCTCTGTCCTCCATTCAGTTTTATTGAAGTTCGCAATGGTTGGTTTTGAAGGTTAGGACACAGTAAAAGGGATGGTTGTGCAAAGACTTGAAATGCAACATTTTCAATTTTTTAGAGATGATATTGACAGCAATCTAGGAAAACTTTTTTTACTCCCCCCCCCCCCGCTCCTTTCCTCAAACCAATATGTGAAGTCTGTTAGTGACTTTACTGACATTTTAATTTCTGAAATGTGAGAGTGATGGAAAGCATTATAAATGTCTGAGATAGATAATTGCCACCTTTCTCTTTGTTCTTAAAAGTTGACATAGTCTCTGAGAAAACAAATTTCCATTAAAAGGAATCATTTTCCCTTTCCTCAAAGCACATTTACCAAAATCTTTATTATTATTATTATTATGTCTTTTATTTATGGGTGCCTAACTCACATAGCAAAATGACAGATCTGGAGCTTACAATAAAACTGTTCCCAGTTTTATTGCTGCGCTGACTGTATATTTCAGCTACGTCAACTCCAGTAGGTTGAATAATTGTTTAAGAACTACTTAGCCTGTTTAGTTATGTAAAAACCAAATTTTTGCTGAATGTCTGCAACAGAGAAGATACTAGCAAAAAAAGTAAACTTATGGATACACTGCTAGTGAATCTAACCATAGCTAATGTAAAGATTAGTGGCCTTTTCTAGCAACTGAAGGTTATCTAAACAACATTCTTGTTAATATTTTTTTGATTCAAATTGCACTCTACACCGAGTTGGATAGAAATTAAAGCTGACTTCTTTATGCAACATCAGACATCTCACCTGGTGAATATTGAAAGTATTACAATTTTGATTTTGAAATTCTTCCAAAAGATAGTTAATTGACATTGCATCCATTTGCATAATGTCACTTTCTCTCATATTTCTTGCTTGCAGTAATTTACTCTAACTGCAAAAGTCTACTTCAACTGAATGCATTCAACTTCTGCCTTTTAGCATATGAATTCTTGCCAACTGTTTACTTCAGCTATTTTCTGCTAATTTTTTACATGGTGTGGCTAGTCATGAGTCACATGGTATTGTTCCTGCTTGGTAGCTTGATGAATTTTTCACAAGAACACTGTTTTATGGATTTTTAGTACATGAATTCATAAGAAAAGCTACCGTGGTTTTCCAAATCAGTGAATATTTTTAGAATCACATGGTTAGGTACTTAAGGAATGCCTAAGAACTCCAGTAATATAATACATGTTAAGTTCTAATTCACAGATGCATATGTATACTATGATTAGCTTGTTCATACATCTTAGGCTTAGTAAAGTCCACAGCTTATTTATTTGTAAAATATTCCCTTGAAAAGCTTTTTTAATTCATACTCTGCTAGGCAAAATTCTTTATGGTTTGCCTAGAAACAAGATTTGGGAAATGCCTAGCTGAGATCCTCTTGGTTTTCTTTGCAGGGGCAAGATGATGTTAAATGAACGAATGACATTCTTCTTTTTGTACTGCAATTAATTTATTTTCTCTTAACCATGAAAAACAATTCTGAGTTTCAAATATTAAAACTGTACAGATCTACACTAACCACGGTCCATAGGTCTAAGTTCCTTTGAAATATCTGAGTGACAGTATATAACTTCCTGATTAAAAAAAAATGATTTCTGCTTCCAATGAAAATAAACATTGTGCTAATGTCTACTGTATATTGAAATAATTATTCTTAAGGGGAGCATTTTAAAAGAATTTGGACTCAGTGGAGCCAAACAGCATTCTTCCTGAAAAGTCAATGCCAATCACACAAAAAGAGTGAAAAAATATAATACACTTTTGGATTCATGGGGTTTTTTGTTTTTTTGTTTTTTTGGTTTTTTTTTAAATCTTGATATGTATGTTAGAAATTATAAAGCATGTTTTGAAATATGTGCATACTTTTCCCCTTAAAAATATTAATTTTACTCAAGTGCACCTTAAAGCATATCCTTAGGAGTTGTAATTGGCCCAATAGACCACTGAAACTTTCAGAAATAACTGCAAAGGTCAGGTGTTTCAGAACAAATTAACATGTTCTACTGTTGCTCTCAAATATTCCAAAGGGTGGTGTAAACTATTGTTGCAAAACAAATATTTATATATAGGGTATCTCTTTTTTCCACAAAGATGACTCAAGGAAAAACTACATCTATATAATTGTGTAAAAATAAAAGAAAATTTAGTGTCCAGTACTAAGATTCTGATTTGCTAG
>JAWWMO010000043.1:26868226-26883224 GCA_035047845.1 Dendrocincla fuliginosa | reverse complement strand
AGGAAAAACTACATCTATATAATTGTGTAAAAATAAAAGAAAATTTAGTGTCCAGTACTAAGATTCTGATTTGCTAGCATTTTGCATCAGTTTTGTATAGGTCCAAAAAATTGAGTCATAGTCAAAGAATATTGGACTCATTGCAAATTTAATTAGTATGCTTACATTTTTTCATGTAATCTAAAAATGTTAAGTGTATTTATAACTAAAACTGGGTGCTGAACAGCTAAATGTAGCCTCTTGAAAAGTGAACAAAAGAAAATAAATTGCTGTAACAATATGAGCTAGTCCAATATAGAATAAGATTGTAAAAGGTTATCCCATGTTGTCTTTCACTTCATTTTTAGAGAAAAAATTGTGGCTTTGTAAAGACTTATTTTAGAATCCAAAGAAAATAAAAGTTATGAAGCCATAATTTTTATGTATCAGAATATAAAGATATATTCTTATCCATTTGCTCCATTCCTTTTCTCCCCTTAAAATTCTGGAAAGCTACTGAACGTTTACCAGATTGGGCAGAGGAGCATGTCTGTAAAATATTGAATTTCCACAGAAAGCCTTTACAGGGTCACAGTCCTTGGTTTGACATATGAGCTGTTGAGATGTGAAGTGTTTTGTAGAGTTGACACAGAGGCCAAGAGCAGAGGACAGACAGGCAATCAGCACTTCTTATTAACTGGCCAAATTAGTGTGTGCAAAACCAGTAGAATCCTAGAAAAGAGAACAGAAGAAAGCTTAAAATGCTGTAATGAGAGAACATAAGAAACTTGACACAGGAAAATATCGCATTCTGGTATGAAATGGACAGTCAGAGGAAGCCGTGCTTCGTTATTGCTTCTATTGAAAATGTTTCTTGTTCAGTTTACAAAGCCTTTTCTCTCCCTGGAATACAAGGAAGTTACATATGAGAAGCTTTTATGTCAGCTTTCAGTGTTTAGAAAAAGAGACATCTTCCTGGATCGATATAACATGGTTTAATCCTAAAACTGCAATAACCCGTTTAACAGTGTGTTGTGACTTAATATTTGTAAAGAAATGTTTATATGAAACTAGTTTAAAGTGGAGTTTTAGCCAAACAGAGTATGAGGCAGCTAATACAGAAGAATGTGAATGCAACTTGCACAGATTCTGTCCAAGGCTGAAACACTTTTCAACAACAGTCAAAGAGCCCTCATTGGAACTACCCAGTGGCATCATGAGTTAATAATCAGAAGGAATCTAATTTGAGAGGAAAGTTAATGCACTGATAGGAAAGTTCAATGAGAATAGCTCTGCCTTAAGGAAGATTTCATGGTGATGAATCATGATAAATTTTACTTTTCCATTTAGTGTCCTATCATCAGAACACTCTGTAGAGGCAGAGGTGAAGTCCCTGTTTGATGAATGTGTTGTTTATAGAGTCATTTTTCTGATCAAGAGATTACTTGCTATCCTCTATCCTATTTGCCCATACTCAAAAAAGCAGGAGAGCAACATGATCAATCTGCTTTCAAATGTTTGGAAAATAATACATATTCTATTTTTTTTCATCATTTAAAATATGACAGAACTACAAATCTTGAAAAGGAAATTACCTTTGGGCAGAGCAATCTTTATCTGTCACTGTCAACTAATTTGAATAGCAATTTTGGCCCCAAAATATTTTATGTAATTTTATATGATTTGTTCTTGATAAACCTGATGATAAAACAAGTTTTTCTGGACTTTCAGAAAAATAATCCTGAACTAGCTGTAATACAAGGCAAAATAACTTTGACCCCAAGAAGGGGGAATCAGTTCCTATGAGTGACATAATGTGAGGATGTTTGCACAATTGCTCAATGTTTAAGCTCCCTTTGCATTAGGTAGAGACATTTACCTAAATGTTATCATATAAAGGTACATAAAGTGCCCTCGGATACCTGAAATATTTTCACAGGACTGGTGAAAAGAGGACAGGACCTGCAGCAGACATACACCCTTATGCAAAGACAGTGGCTGGGCCTATGTGGAGGCAACAGAGTTGAGCCTACATCTCCAGTTACTGAAGTGGGAACGTGGATGTATTGCATATAGGGTGAGTCAACTTTAGGTGATTGAAAGGGGCTAAATCCCATATCACCTGTTTGCCCCAGCAGGAGTTGCTTGTCTCAAAAGAGATACATAAGTATTGAAATTTGTCTTCTCTTGAGTTAAGAAGAAATGAAGCACATACAAAACAGGTAAACACCAGTAAGATAAAGTTATACTGACTACAGATTGTTTTGATTTCAGTGTTTCAAAGCCAGCACTGGATTTTCATTAAAATTTGCAAAATAATGGCAAAGGTTATAAACAGTTCTGAGCAATAATAAACCCTCATTAACTAACTCCTTTTATATGTTTACCCATATTCATTTAGCTTTCAGTTAAAAAAAAACCTGCAGGGTTGTCTTGAACCTGTCACTAGTGATTTATTAAGTCCATTTTATATTCATCTGTTTATAGTTCAAACGTGCAGAAGAAGGGCTTAACAGTATAGAACACATTTAACAGCAACAACATCAAAAACAAAACAAAAAAAAAAAACACAAAAAACCCAAACCACCAAAAACCCCACAAACAAGAGGATTTAACTTTGCATTGTGCTAGGTAACACATCCTTAGGAGGAAGACAGTAATTAAATTTAAACTACTGGTTTGATCAAGGATAAATGCTCTCTACCTCTTAAATGCCTTTGAAATCAATATGCCTATTTAGAACAAGGTAATTGTTCCTGCGAAAACATGGCATCATCTTGGCTGTGAGCTGAGGTTTCACTATGTGTGTGGTTTGCAAAGTGAAAAATTGAAATCAGCCCTGTTGAAAACTGACTTCTGATATGCAGGTAAGAAACATCAGTGAATCAGATATTGTGAATGCTGGAATCACCCCTTGGCTAAAGAAACACAAATCAATGTTTAAAAATGTTGACTGTCACAGTTACTACCAAAGCATTTCTGCTTCTTACCAGAATTACTCTGCACTTAAGAGCAGCAGCTGGAAAAGCTGCTAAAATACCATTTAAACACCAACAGCAAAATTTATGAAAATTCATGAAAAGATGTCTAATTTTGCAAGGACGTGCATGGTAATGAAAAATACAGTTCTGGAAGAATTCAAAATTTTCCATATTGTGAGCATATTTTCTGTTAGGAAAATATTTTCAACTTGAAAAAGTATATACTTTTATTTCAAATGTCATAATATATAATCATAATAACATTGTATGAATTTTTTGTAATAAAAGTGAGGTTTTTTTATTTCCTCATACTCTCAGTTCCTCAGCGGTGGATCTGCTAGTGACTCCTGGAGGAAACACGAACTTGCAACTACAATGAACCCACTCCTTCAGCAGAAGTTGATGATGTGATCACACTGCTACAGAAACACACCTGCACACATTTGAATTTATCAGTTGGATACTAACACACTGTATTTCTTCTGTTGGTCACGAGTAGTCTTCTATTTCTTTTGTTTGATCTTGGATAATGTTTCCTGGTCAAAGTGGGACAATAGCAAAAATAGGACATCAGAGCAGGTATTGACATTGGCAGATTATTTTGCCTGTTTGGGCCATGTATAAAGTGCTCACATGATCTTTCCTCTGCGACGTTATGGAAATGCAATCCTCTCAACAATGACTGAACATTTTCAAACAAATACTATTTATAAGTTAATTAATTTTAATACATTGCCTATGTTATAGTTTCATCTTTACTACTGCTTAGAATTAATCATGTATTCAATTAGAAAATTAGGTATTCCAGTATAAATATGTGGATATTTTAAGTCTACTTTAATAACATGTCATTAAAAATATCCTTTATAATAGGTTGAATTAAAACTTGAGCATGAGGGAACCTTGTCAGAAAACTCAAGCATGAGGGAACCTTGTTAGAAAACTCCTCTATGTTTAGAAGCAAGATTTGATATAGGGGCAAATCAGCCACTTCCTGGCCAGCAAAAGTGGTCTTTAGGTTATATATAGAAAACTCTAAATATGGTTACAAACTTATGCTTTTAAGGAAAGAGTAACTTTGTACTAACCGGAAGAAAACACTACCTCAATTTTACAGTAAATACTGGTATATAGCTAGACTTTACTCCTGCACCCTGCAAATATAACAGAGAAAGAGCAAAATTATCCCAGAGTCAGACTCTAAAAGAAATTCCAGATCATTCATGCAGGATTCCTTAGTGTCTCAATGTGACACTTTGGATGTGTTTGCAAACCCACCAACACACACCTCTTCTTTCCCTTGTGAAAACTCCCCCTCCTATTAAATCAATATTAACATTTAATACCTAACATTAATAATTCTTTTCTTTCTTCATCCTGAATGGGAGGAAAACCAAAAAGAAACATCAATTCTGTCTTCAAGAATTCTGGGCAACAACTCGCAGCAGGACATAGTTGCGAATGTGGCTGTATTTTAAAGAATAAACTGAATCATCATGTTACTATCTCAAATACACTTTAAATAGTTTCTAGAATTAGTCAGATATGTCCTTGTTTGAAGGTATACCTGTGGCTTTTATCATTCTGTTTCAGTGGGATTCATAGCTCACAGTACAGTCATATGTACTGTAATGCTTTATTAGTGTCACAGATTTTACAAACAGAGAAAAACACTTCAAAGAGCAACTGCTAACAGCACATAAGTATAAAAAAAAAGTTACGTGCTCTTGCTGTTTATCTCAGTTTGAATTGCACTGTGATAGAAAAGAACACTTAGTGATTAATTTGAAAAGAATGAAGCTTCCTGGGGAAATTATATTTTATTCAATCAATGACAAAATGTCTAGAAAAAAACAAAGAATATGAAAGTAAATACAAACGCAAAATGTATGCTCTTCAAAATATACAAAGACACAGGGTACAACACTGTGAAAGCATAAAAATATTTTTAAAAAAGATCATAAGTGCTTAATGAAAAATGAACAAAGGGTGTATCATTTCATAACAGCACATTCAAGAAAAGGCTCACATTAAACACAGAGAAACTGGGGAATATACTGGTATTACAGACATTATGCAATTCAGTCATTAGAAATAACATGAGCAACGACAGATTATAAACTCAAACTCAACAGGCAGAAGCCACATAAGAACCTAGGTAAGATTAGGTAAAACATTAAAATATAAAGCAATATGACATTCACATTTGATGTCTGAATGAAAAAAGGAGAATGGAAGCAGCTTCTCAGACCGTCACATATAAAAGATGCATGGAACTTGAAAGGCTAGAAAAGCTTTTGTCATTTTTAAGGATGCTGCTAAAGTCAGTCAAGTAATGTGTTCAACAGCTTCTGATAAGAAAGATTAAAAGGTTCAGGGTGTTTCATTTTGGGTATAAGAATTTACCAGAAAATAAACCGCCCTCCCTTCCAGCTGGTCCTCAGAGATCAGAGGAACTGGGTGCAGCTGGGCTTAATTTCTGATTATAACTAATTTAGGACAGTAAGTCTGATGGAGTTCAGAAGAATTTGCATGAGGAGAGATGCACAAATAATGCAGTTTACCAATCCAGTACTATAGATGTATACTATAAGGACTTTGCATGATCCAAATTCACAAAAGTATGGTTTATTGAAGCGACAGAAAAGCAGGTTCAGGACTGCTAGTGACAAATGCACTAACTAGAGAATGTTCCTATGTGTTGGTACAGAAAGTGTAGGAAGAGAGATGCTAATAGAGCCATGCACATATAAATTAACATTTCTGTGTGTACCCAGCGCAGCTGGAAGTGCAAAGCTCACTGAAAGGTGTCCCTTCAGGAGAAGAGAGACACAGTCCATCAACCAATTCTGAGAAGGCAGAGATGAATGTTCTCCTTCATTTGCATCCCACAGAGTGCGCAAGTCAACATGTTAATGAAGCTTACTGAGGGTCTCGGTTACTTTTGGTCAGAATTTATAGCTGACAAGAGAGGTAGAATAAACATTTTGGCCCTACACATACTGAGGCAGCAGTAAAGGCTGTTTGACCTTCACCAGAGAGTCTTTGAGTGCATCCTTATCTCCTTAATGAACTGGAAGGGAGTGCAACTGTCTATCAGGTGGTACAGAGGCTCCGGTGCCCCTCTGTGCCTCAGTGAAACAACACTGGGCTGTGAGACCTCCAGTCCAGACGGAATTCAGTTGTTAGGCCTCACTTGGGCCAAGTGCAAGATAAGCAAGAGACTCAGCTCATGTTTTTCTCAACCAGCCTCATCAATTCTTCACCACCTTAAAGCAACCCTGTACAGTTGTGACCATTTACCACAGAGGGTAACAGCATTGGTCTTTACTGATATGTCAGTGGTGGAATAGACAACTTTGTATTCAACAAGTTTTGTTTGTCTTCTCACAATACTTATAGGTAAGATTCTTACACTTGCGGAGTTAATAGAGTTTTGGTTAATACTTCATCAGCTCCTGACTACACAGTAATAAATAATTATCTTTGAAATATGACTAAGCTCCTATAATTGTATTTCTCATATTGCAGTGTCTCTTACTGTGTTTTCTGAACTGAGTAGTTAGTAAACTTTTGGAGCTGCATTAATTTTTCTACTTAATTTCAATGACTAAGCATTAAATGATGGGGCATTGCTGAGAGTTATTTGGGCTGAAATCTTCAAGGTTATACCAGGGGTTTAGTAGTTTACTTAACCAAAATTATTCTCTGTTTCTTTGACTCTGTTTTTTTGTTTTGGTGGGTTTTTTGTTTTGTTTTGTTTTTTTTTTTTTTGTTCATTTGTGTTTTTTTGGGATTTTTTTTGTGTTTTGGTGTTTTTTTTTTTTTTTGGGAAGTGCCCATACAATATAAATTGTTATCTCAGAAATAGTTAAAAGAGTTAAAAAGAGGAAGCCAGAATTCTGCTCAGTTTGAAGCTGCCATTCATTCAGAAGGATTTAGGTTTTTGTTAATGATTTTAGTTATCAGACCTCAACTTCATTGCATAGGTAGTCGGGGCCATTGACACTTGACATTGAACTGCAAAATAGCTTAGGTCCTGACAAAGCTTTCCAGGGACAAATCATATTATTAGGTTGCCAGTAATTATGAACTCTCAATGTCCATTTTCACTTGTACTGAGGCATCCTTTATTACCATTGTTATGTGAACAAGTTTGAAACTTACCAGTTCTGAGGTGAATTTAGCTTTGTCTTTGCATTCAAGAAGACAATTTTAGACAAGATTAAACAGTATTTAGATACAGAACTACATACCAAGCATGTTAATCTTGAAAGTTAAACAAAAATAGATCCAGGATCCTTAAAAAAGTAACCAAGCAACAAACAAACTAAACTAAACAAAAAAAGTCCACAAAACTCAATATCCCCAAACAAACAAACAAAAAATAAAAACACACAAACAAAAACCAACACCACAAAACAAAGACAACAAACAAAAAAATGCAACATTTGGGCTCTGCCTTAGCTGAAAGCTTGTTTTAAATATATATTGAAAGATATCTTCTGTACAAAATACCAGTTAATTCACACAAATCCAGCCTTGGATGCGTGCCCCCAGCCTTGAAAGGTGTCAACTCTCTCTCCATCCTCATATTTCTGCACAAATAACGGAATAAGATCCTCCCACTTTGCAAGGGAAAAAAACCCCAACTGTTTCTTCTCATTGCCTATATTTTTTCACCATCAGGAAAGAAAATTTTTGAAACTGAGGAAAGACAAACTCAACTCCATCATAATAGGGAATAACAGAGGTAGAACAGCATACGGACTGAAGTACATAAAAAATGAACAGTATTAAAATGATTTTCCTGCTGCTAACCTGATGCTGTTACTGGCCAAGCACTCTCTGCTTAATGAACACATTAATTTGGAATCCATGCCTGTGCCATTAGGGGACCCTGATTCCTTTTTCCAAAGCATTAACCAAGATAACAAGGACAGAAGTGGTACAGAACATCATTAAAAAGAAGCATGGATATGGATGAATAAGTGAAAACTTACATGGAACTTAATCTGCTGATTTTCTAAACAGCATTTGAAATCTGTCACCCGTTTCTTGGGTTACCTTTAGATTGTGTGCAAAACGAATTTTGATTTACACAATCAGAGAGTCATTCTGGATTGAAGGCAACACAGGAGGTCTCCAGTACAACTTCCTGATCAAAGCAGGATCAACCTTGAATTCAGGCCAGATTGTGTAAGACTTTCTCTAATCAGGTTTCAAAAACCTCCAAAAGAGATCTACCAGGGCACTCTGTCACAATGCTTAGTTATCCACATAGTGATTTTTTCCCCACTAATAGTCGGTTGCATCTTTGTTGTTGTAATTTATGACCAGTGTCTTGTTTCCCTGCTTCAGTAGGCCTAAGGTTTCTGGTCATTTCTTCTTAATATCCTCCCCATATACACTGGTAGGCTGCTGTTATGTAGCCCTAAAGCTGTGTCTTTCCATGCTGAACAGGAATAGAATCTCAGCCTCTCTGGGTGAGTGCTCCAGTTTCCAAACAGCTTGGGGCCTCCACTGAAATTGCTCTGGTTTGTTCTCTTTCTTGAATTGTGGGGTCCAAAATTGGACACAGTATTCCAGATGCAAATATCAAGTACAGCGTCAAGTAATTAGTGTGAAGCCCATCCTGCTTCCACCTCTGCTATACTGCCTCTTTGCATCAGACTGTGGTCACTTGTTTTCCTGAGCATTGAATGCACAGTATCTGTGCGTGGAGGATGTCGCTCTTTAAGATGTGTTGTGTTCATGTCCTTGTTCCCTCAGAACTGCTGCCACATGACCATACCTGTCAGTTCCTTGAGAAAACTGAGTTCGGTTGCCATCCTGTCAAGGAGAAACTGCTTTCCAATTTACCGATCTGACCCACTGATCCACAAGATCCACATCCACCATTTCTGTTAAAGACTTATGTAAAAAAAAAAAAAAAGAGAAACTCTTCATGAAAGTATTTAAAATATTTATAAACTTTAAAGAAGTTGAGTCATGAGGCATTTAAACAGTGAGGTTTATCCTTTTGATTATCTAAGCTAGCTTCTGCATAGCTGGATATGCAGAAATATGTTTGCAACTGAGATTGATCTTCTCAAGCAACACAAGATAGTGTGGGGTTCATGACTGGCACAGTCAGATCCTCCTTCCACCTTCAGTATAAAAATCAAACTTCATTCATGGGTCATTTAATATCTGTGTGCAGAGATAAATACATTTCAAGCATCACTGAGCCAAAATCTTAAGTAACAAAATTTCCTTTCCATTTCAGACACCTTCAATCCCTTGAAACTCACACTATGCACATTTTATTCTGGTTAATAACTGCAGTTGCAGGTCACAAATGATTAAAATAAGCCTCAGTAACTTCCAGTTCATTAAGACAAGCAAAGTACCAGAAAAATATTTGGCTTCTTCACGAGTTTTAGAGACTCCTAAAATACTTTTTGGCTTTGAACTCGAGCTAGTATTACAAAACTATAAAGCAGCCCTGTTAATTGTTCATTACTCTGTTTCAAATACTAAAATATGCGTATATGTCCTGATACATATATGCACACATACAGAAGCCCATACGTTTTATCTTGGTAACTCTCTTTATAATTGAACAGCTGGTCAATTGGAAAACAGGTTTCCTTGTAATCTCTCATTTGCATTTGGCTCAAAGCCTGAAGTCGGATTTAAATTCTCTGATCTTATGTGTGCTGTTATCAGGTATCTTAATTCAGAGCATACTCTCTTGCAAAGGAGAGGAAGAGGGAAGTAGAAATAAAGAACTGAAAAGATATGTGACTACATAAAAAATTTTAATATTTAAACAAAAAGGATATTGTAATGTTAGTGAAAAATCATCAGAACTTGATCTGGATAGACTTATAAGGGTAAGGGTTTGTAAAACCTTTTCATTAAGAGAGAATAAAATATCTTTTTTTTTTTTTCCAAAAGTGTGAGCTGAGCTTTGAAATAAATGTAACATGAAGGTAAGCACAGGGCAATCATTACACTCCAAAGTCATTTTGCAAGGAGAAAGAAACGTGCTAAGTTCTTTTCTAAATGTCAGGGCATGTGGTATCATATAATTACAGACTTCCCCCTCTGTCTGTACCAACTTCACATTTGAATAGGTTTTTCTTATAGGTGATGTGGTCATATACTAGGAAAAAAACCCCAACAAACAAACAAATTATAATCCTGAAAAGTAGTTTTTTATCTGTTATTTGTCCATTCATGAAAATTTCATTTGAATGTAAATCATGTCATAGAGTCATATTTTCATTTCTTATTTAAATAAAATCAGGATTTTTATATCAGTGGTCTGTAATTCATTACCTCCAAAGAGGTAATGAAGAACCAAAGTAAAAGTGGTCATCCTAGAGCAGGATGCCTCTGCTGGTCTATGCAAACCTATATAGTGGAATATGGTGGGGTTTTTAAAAAACACAAAGAAGTGTCACAAAT
Source organism: Dendrocincla fuliginosa (assembly GCA_035047845.1). NCBI lineage: Eukaryota > Metazoa > Chordata > Aves > Passeriformes > Dendrocolaptidae > Dendrocincla > Dendrocincla fuliginosa. Next base: position 26,872,809 of record JAWWMO010000043.1, on the reverse strand, counting down.
GTCTGGGACAACTATAGAGTGCTGTGGTAATTTTAAATTAATATAGCAGTGTCTAAATGGCTAATGAAATTAGCAAGATGTAGTTTCAAATAATCATCTAATACAAAACAATAATCAAGTAACTTTATAAGGAGCCATTAAATCAAAAGATGTTGAGAAATAATTTTGAATTTGTTGACATATATGTTGACATCATTTTTCCTTCTTTTGAGCATTTTCCTTCTTTTTGAGCATTTTTTGAGCATCTTTTGACATCAAAGAGTGTTTTAGGAAAAAAGGTACATTTTGTTGTACAGTGTATTTTGCTACACTGCTAATTAATGCTGATCAGTATAATTCATTAAGAAATCTACAAGCTGTAAGGAAAAGATGTGTTCTGAAATAATCAGTAGTGTTAGAACTTGCAGCAGTATGAAAATTAAGGTGATAGAAGAAGCAATATTTTGCCTGATGCCAAAAGACTTTGGAAGGCTCCCCTCAGGTTTCACTTAGTCTCCACCTAATCATTAATATGCATGTTCAGATATTGTAATCTTATTTCTATGCAAAATTGTATGTCATAATCATGTAGTGAAATGTATAAAATGACTCATTTTGCACTGTTGATTTGAAGCTAGTTTGTCCAGCATGAGCTGGTTAGCTCTCCAGCACTGCTCGAATAAATACCTTTACTGCTAAAAGAACTCTCTTAGAAGTTCCTTTCATACCGAGGTTTTCCGGCATTGCTCCATGAGCTGCAGGTGGATATCTGCTCCAATGTGGACCTCTGCTTCATTGTAAACCTCCATGGGCTGCAGGTGAGACCCTGACTCACCATAGTCTTCACCACTGTCTGCAGGGGAATCTCTGCTCCAGCACCTAGAGCACCTCCTCCCCCTCTTTTTTCCCTAACCTGAATGTCTGCAGGGTTGTCTTGCTCACACAGAATGTGGTGGTTTAGTTTTCTTGTGTTTGGTTTAGGCCTTCCTTGGTAGCAAGGTCATAACTAAGGAAGTATTCCACACCATTCCTTCACGTAATCAGGGTTATATAAAGAGGAGGAAGGTTTCCTCTCTCTCTTCTTTTCGTGTGCTTGGAGGACATCAGCTCTCTGTTGGCTTTAGCTCTTATCTCTGTGAGCTGAGGTCTATCGGAGAAGCTGGTTGTCCCAGCCGTACGGAGGGGAAGGACCTGCTTTCTCTTAAGGGGAGTGTTGGTGAGAATTGTTACATATTGAGCTTTTCCCTGAGTTTACAAGTGTGCTTTGTTTGGTTTTACCCATTTTTGTCCCATTTCCCTTTCCCCCTTTTCCCTTTCGTGGTTGTTCTCGGATTTGTTCTGTAGTGTTTGATTGTATATAATTGTAATATATGTGAATATATATATGTACTTTAACAACAATTGCCTTTTTTCTACTTTTTTTCCTTCTCTCTTGGGGGGGTGGGGGGCGGAATCTGTGTGGCTGGCACTTGGGCTTAGCAAGGAGCCAACCCAAACCTCCACACAGTCTCATTTCTCTCTCTGGCTGCAGTTGCTGTTGTGCAGGATCTTTTTCCCTCTTCCTAACTACTTCACCAAAGTGATGCTCCTATCATTCCTAGTGAGCTCATTCTTGGCCAATGGGGGTCTGTCTTGGAGTCAGTTGGCATTGGCTGTGTGAGACATAAGAGAAGCTTCTAAAAGAAGCCACCTCTGTAGTCTCCTCACTACCAAAAACCAATCAAGCAAACCCAACACAGAGTATGTTCATATTTCAGTGAATTTAGTAAGTAAGTTAAATGCAATTTCCAGCTCTATGAATGTTTATCAAAAAAGGCACATTTATCAAATCTGGATCTCCTAAGTAGCTAAATAGCTCAGGAAGTACTTTGAATCAGATCTTGATCTGATGGTTGAGGAAAGGTCTAAAAGGGCTTTGCCTTTCCCCATGCACCACCATCTGCTGCTTCCCTGCTGCTGCACTGTAAACTCACATTTTCCCAATATAGCGTGCAGCTGCTAGCCAACTCCTTAGCAATGTCTGCCATTGCCAGAATAAAAGAGAAGACATGGTACTGTGCAGGACACATTTGATCCTGTTTCTAGCTCTGTCAGACAGTGGAATGGTTCATTTCTTTCATTCTGCTACATCCAGCCAGCCTTGCTTTTGAACATCTGGCAATGGGAACACCTACCTACCTTTTTGTCCTTGATCTCTTTAGCTGTATAATTAGATGTCTCAGTTTAAAAGAAACCAAGATGTATATCAAGGAAAGTGAGGAATCCTTCTGGACTAGGAAGGAGGCACAGCCTTTGAAATTAAGAGACTTCAATCAGAAAATGTAGACAAAAAACAATAACAGTTCTTTACTACATATATATATATATATACATATAACCAAAAAAACCCAGAACAGAACAAAGAGCAACACCATAACCAAAACATTTAATAATAAAAAACCAAGAAACAATAATATTTGATTTTAAATAATAATACAACGTCTTTCAGTAATTGAAAATGTCCAGTTTATCCAAAGCATATTTTCTTTAGTTGCGTTATAGAGTAAGGTTTCTGGCATTCTCTGTCTCCAGTCCAGTTCATTGTGAGCTACATGTGCCCATGTACATGCTGTTTTTTCCTAAAGGATCACCAAGATTCTCATTCTGTAAACTGCACTTCTCTTATATATCTTCTCTGTGTTCCATCATCTGTACCCTTACTACCTGTGGCAGTGGTGGTGTGGAAGGCAGTAGTAGATGACACTCACACATCGGCATAATCCTATAATTTGTGAGACTCTGTTAGGAACCCTCTTATTTGATGGTAAGTGTATCACAACTCATAGGTTATTTAAACTCATTTTATTAATTTGATCTGAGAAATCTTAGTTGTTTGTTTGGGGTTTTTTTTTTTCAAAAGTGGCTGATGCTAAACTATCACACATTTAAATAGGCTTCCAAAGTCCTTCAATTCAAATATTCAATCTCAAAAAAAAAAAAAAAAAAAAGAAAGGATACAAAACATAAAATAAAATAGTGCTAAATTTTATGGAATTAATGGTTCCTCTGAGAAAAGATTCAAACCAGTGAGTTACATTTCCAAGAAAAATGTAAATTGTAATGAAGAAAAAAACACCTCAATGCAGGAAATTGATTTTCAGTTATGGATGTTTCATTTTTTCAGCAGTTCTAATATAAAGTGAAGATTGACAAAATAGTAAGATAAATAAAGTGCCCTGCAAACCCTCTCGAGCATTTTCTATTCTAAAGTGCAACAATTTCCTCAGAACTGTCCTTGAACAACAGGAATGAGTTATGTTGCATGTCAAAGGGAATAAAAGACTTTGTTCTAATGTCATCTGGTAGAAACCTGGGTCCATATGTTTTCATTTGAACACACTGTGAATTAACTTTTGGACACAGCAGTAAGCATGTATAACAACCATCATTCACAGTTCCTATGCAATTGTAAAATATTGTAAATTGTATATGTAAATATTAGTAGATTGGATATGCAAATTGTATTTACTCTTGGAAGTAAACTGTCATGTTATTTTATTGTACTATATGGCATGTATTCTAGGTCAAAATACCTTATGCTAGTCTATACCATGGCAACAACACTTTGGGAGATGTTTCTGACTAATGTGACCTTGAACTAAGATCAAAGGAAAATTAGAACAAGCATAGACACTATACATCTGTTTTATCAATTTACTGGACAGAAGGGAAACAGATATTTAAACATTGAGTACTTCTGGGGTCAAAGAATGCCTTAATAAATTGACCAAATCATTGCGGCTTATTTTCTTACAAGTTTTCTTCACAAGTTTAGTCCAATTTTCTTTTAGATTTCCTAAAACAGTCCTGTATCCATTAGCTCTTTCCCCTACCAATGGTTGATAGATTTCATGATTTATTGCTGTTATTTTTTTAACCATATTGCTGTGCAATGACAAGCATCAGTCTAGAGTGCAGCATGAAGCTTCATTTTTTATTATTTCTAGAAACAAAGTGGGTAAAGAAAATTAAGGTTGCTTTTTGTCAGCAAAATATGCTTATAGTTTCAACTTTTTACAGTCATTTGAACCTTAGATCAATAAATTATTCTTCCTGTGTGTCTTTCTCCATATAAAAGAAGATTATAAAATCTTGAAGCTGGTGGGGTTGGCTTTCCAATAGCAATTTAGATAAGAACAAAAAAACCAAATTAAATATTCCCCCCAAAATTATGAACAGGTTCAAGTTCAGTGTTCATTTAAGCTACATTGTAATTTCTTTTTATCTGCTGTTGTCTGAAAATATAAATATTGTCTGTCTTTTACATGAAAGAATATAGATAATCTAATTTTCTAACGTATCCTAGAATTGTAATCCATACTTCATCTCTATGGTGACATTTATGATGTTATTTTTCATCTCACTGCAATGCATCTCATTTAAAAAAAAAAAAAAAAAAAGAAAAAATCAACCCAAACAATCACCCATTAAAACAAAGGAGCAAAGCACTTATTGCCTTAATTCAATTACAAACAAGTAAGTTAAAAATACTTGAACACCCTTCTTCAACAGGACCTGGAGCAATGAACAAACAAGTACATCCTACATTATTTTAGAATTTACAG
>JAWWMO010000043.1:26835637-26868126 GCA_035047845.1 Dendrocincla fuliginosa | reverse complement strand
TACTTGAACACCCTTCTTCAACAGGACCTGGAGCAATGAACAAACAAGTACATCCTACATTATTTTAGAATTTACAGTATTTTTGAAAGACTCATTTATTAATTCTCCTGAAGCCTCCCTCCTTGGCCCAAAAACTCTCCTTCAGCCCAGCCTGGGGCCATTAGTCCCAGGTCCTCCCTTTTCCACCACCTTCCAGACCTAGCCAAGGACGACCTTCTTTGCCTACTCCATGGGCAGCTCCTGCTTCCAGAATTCACTGATTATTTCAGGATTATCTTGAGAGATTGAAGACACTGAAATCTCATTAAAATTTAAATTTCACACACCAGAAGTATTCATCATGTGTATTTCTACTTGATATATCAAATACAATTAAAATGGGACATCTAACAGAAGCACAGGAGTTATAGTTGTAGGAGTTATATCATGAGTCAGCAATGAGATGAAAAACAGAGTGTGGAGCCCTTTTGTTAAAAGATTTGACCTGATTGTGCAAGCATTTTCTCATAGGGGCTAATTTTAGCAGTACCAAGGCTACATAGGCAAGAAGGTCTTGTAAGGTTCCCAGAATAAAATTCCCTGAGGGTAGACTGATAGAATGGCTTAGGTTGGAAAAGACTGTAAAGATCACAAAGTCCAATCATCAACCCAGCACTGCCAAGTTTACCACTAGCCCCCAAGTGCCACATCCATGAGTCTTTTTAATATTTTGGGGATGGTGACTCAACCTAGCCTATGCCTGTGCTACCTTTCAGCAACCTTTTTACTACCCTTTCAGTGCAGAAATTTTTCTTAATACCAAAGCTAAACCTCCCCTGGTAAAACTGGAGGTTGTTTTCTCTTTTCCAATCTACTTGGAAGAAGAGATCAAACCCCACATTGCTACAACCTCTTTTCAGGCAGCTGTAGAGAGTAAAAAGGTATCCCTTAAACCTCCTTTTCTTCAGGCTAAACAACCCCAGCTTCTCAGCCACTCCTTCACTTGTCCTCCAGACCCTTCACCAGCTTTGTTGCCCTTCTCTGGACACCCTCCAGCACCTCAATGTCTTTCCTGTAGTGAGTTGTTCAAAACTACACACAGGACTTGAGGTGGAGCCTCACTAGTGCCGAGTACAGAGGGACAATCACTGCCCCAGTTGTGCTGGCCACACTATTTTTGGTGCAGCCCATGATAACACTGGCCTTCTTGGCCACCTGGACACATGCTGGCTCACCTTTAGCTGACTGTCAACCAGATCCTTTTCTAACACACAGCTTTCAAGCCACTCTTTCCCATGTCTGTTGCACTGCATGGAGTTATTGTGACACGTGTAAGACTTGGCACTTTTCCTTGTTTAACCTCATACCGTTGGCCTCAGCCCATAGTTCCACACTATTCAGATCACTCTGCAGTCTTCCTGCCCTCCAGCAGACTGACATTCCCACCCAACTTGGTGTTTTCTGCAAACCTGCCAAGTTTTGAACTTACCAAGTGCCAAGGGTGCACTTGGTAACCTTGTCTAGATCATTGTTAGAGATATTAAACAGAAGTGGCCATTGGTATGATACAAATAACCTTACATGGTAAAACAAGTAATGTGTTCCTTCCTAATGTGGCAAGTGGATCAGCTAGGAGATTTTTATATGCTGTTTATTGACACTACACTATTTTCCGTAGTTTTTTCTGAGGCTATTTAACCTATAGAGGGGTGCTGCAGCTACCATTTTATCAAATTAAATTAAGGAAAAGAAGTAGGATAAAGACGTTGTCTCTTTCATGCAGCCTTGCACAAGCCAGATAGGTCTTGGAGTTCATTTATATTCTTTCTCATAATCTCTTTCTGTTGCAAACATGTTCTTGGAAGCATACATCAGGAATAACCAGGAAGAAATATGCATTAGGATTAATATGAGATTGGAAACAAACACAAAAACATGAAGTTTAACTTTTGTATCCAGAGTATTCATAAAAAACAAAACCCTGTTAGGTAAATCACATGAGTAGGCAAGAATGCTTCTTTCTCCTAGTCTTGAGTTTGATTTGCAGGTACAAGAAGAAAGAAAAACTTAAAAAATATCCCAACTAGTACTTTCAGTACTTCTTCTCACTGTTGAGGAGCCTGTACATTAGTGCTCCCTCTTAAATATTAAGATAGTTTTTCCAACCTGCAAGCTTATTCTCTCTACATCCCTTCCCATAACCTTGGTAAGAGGCAAACAAGTGAAAACTCAACAAAGGACAAGCTGATGTTTCATACCCAGTGGTTGTTTTTCTTGTTCACCTCATTACCTCATAGAAAAAGCTGTTTGGACCCATCACAAAAAAATGTGCTTTGAATAGGTGAAGACTAGAATTACAGCACAGTTTTCACAATGTATTCCTCAGTGAAAGGTCAGATAAATATAAATAAGAAAATTAATAGCCCATACCTTAAAGGGAAAAAAATAATTCAAATTTGTAACTCTGAACTGCATTCAAATCTGGGAAGCAGTCTCCAGGTTTAATTAGGGGATTAATCAAACAAAACTCTGAACACTTGCATGGCTGTTCAAACTCCAGATCCAAATGACATGGTCAATCCTAGCTGATTATTATATATAGTGGCTGGTCAGTTCAGCTTACTGCAGATTTTATGAGCTGAAATATTTGCCAGGAACATAGTCATTGCCAAGCTCATCACATGCAAATACCAACTGCATAAATACCTTTATGGCCTTTTATTTGCAGTATATAAAACCAAAAGAGCTTTATAACACAAATGAAAATTAATTGCACAATTACCTTTCTTCTGGGTAAGTTCCAAAAAAACCCCACCAAACAAAAAAACACCCCTGAAAAACCAAAACCCAACAAAGCACAATTCCAAGAAAAAAAGAAAATAACAACAACAAACATTCTTTTCGCTCATGTTTTCTATGCCCTTTCTGCTTGACTCATAGGCAAGTAGGACAAACCCAAAATATTTTGCAAAACATTTTTTCCAAATCCATGTTATCCATTGTCCATTCTGAACCTCACAGTTGATATTTCTTAGCCAACCTTATTTTTCTTGTGATAAAATTTGTTTGAAGTCTTCAGCAAACAATACTATTAATAAAGGCATGGTTGAACAGACTTCAATTGAATGTTTTAAATTCAGTCTTCCTCTGAGAGCAAGTGTGGCAGGGGCAGGACCAGGGTGAAGTCACACAGCACACATTGCAGCAGAGCACAGCCAGGCCAGGGATCTTCTGGCGGGTCTAGGGTCATGATGGAATGTTGAATCCACAGGCCAAGTCTGTATCAAAAGGCACACGCATAACTATATCATAGCTGATAAAAAGGACTAAGGCCAAGACAGCTCCTGAGCAGAGGTAGGGAGCATGTGCCTCCTACAGCTCTTTCTCACAAGCTGCATCATTTATTTTTCTACAACTTTGTTGTTCTAAATCCATCTTGGTCAAAATCTCCACCTCCTATGAATGTACTTGATGAATGTAAAAGTTCATGTATATTGAATATTTTCAGTATGATAAATCATCACATGTCCACTTTTATTCACTGGTTTCTCTATGTATGCTTGTTTTGGGGTTATGCAGCTTACTTTGGAACTATGTGTATCATTGGATTATGCATTATACAGTAAAAGTTGCTGAAAGATATAGAAAGATTACATTGCATATCTATTACTTGTTGTCACCTAACAGACTACGTTTGAAATATAAACTGAATAATCTATTAACGTATTGACATTTGCATGACCAAATTTTGTGAAAAGAAAGTTACAGAACACTATGATAGTTTTACCTACTACTAGAGGAATTTTGTGTTTATTTTTCTTAGAATCTTGCATGTTTATTTGTTCTCTGGGACTTTGTGTAACATTTGAAAACAACAGCAAGATTATCAAACAAACAAAGCTGAATCTTACGGTTTAAAAACATCAAGTAATAACCTTATATCAAAGATTAATGTCATCAACATAGTGACTTGAATTCCTGGAAAATACATGAAACAGATATATACCTGGGCTAGTCTTAAGCTGTGTCCTTAATATTTACCTTTACTGCTGGGATCAGCAGCAACAATAAATTCACTAAAGATTTTACACAGTTAACACAGTTAAGTTTTATGCAATTCTTAGGCACATCCTCCACACAGCTGTGTCAAAAAGATGAAGTAAAATTTAGAGTGAGCAACAAATGGAATAGAAAATAATATAGATATTATTTTACCATGAATCAGTATGATTTTTTTTATGTTTGTAAAATATTATATGACATATATATAACATGATTTTTTTCATGAATAATTGAGAAACTGCTGGGAAGACTAACTGAAATTTGAAATAAAAAAGGGATGAGTCACTACTTTTGTGGATCCCAGTCACAAATGGTTGTCTCCAGTATACCTTGGTATTAAAAATGGCATTAAATAGCTGAGAAGTCACAGAAGGTGTTAACCAAGGTAAAGTCTAAAAAAAAGAACATAAACTTATGAAAAAAAGCCAAATAAACTTCCTTGGTATTCAGTCCAATATCTTATTTTTATATGCAAGGCTATCATTCATAATTTTAGTCAATTTTTACTTATGAAGGTACTGGTGGGTTTTTTTTTGTTTCTTTGTTTTTTTGTTTTTTAAATCTTTCCTTGAGGTGTTCAGTTCTTGTCTTCTCATTTGTCAGAACACCGTTAGTTGGAGCACAGATCAGATCCATTGCAAACACACTTCCATATTCATGTTCTGTTTTCTGTCCCCACTTTTTGAGATGCATTTTCTAATCCCCTAGGCAAGCAGAAGATCTTCTTTGCCATCAGGGAGTGAGTTAACAGAAGTAGTTCTTCATCTTCCTGGATGACAGCAGAGAAGACTGGAGAAAAATTCTTTGTGTGGGCTTAGAATCTGATACAGACAGTATACCCCTATGCTGAGTACTCAGTTGAAGAGTGACATTAATCATGTGCAGTCTTACCTGAACTCAGCAAAATCTATGGAAAGTCTTTCATGGATGTCTGTGGCTAAAACAAGATTTAATCCAATGGGAACAAGATGATGTATAGAGACACTTGGGAAATATATTCTTTTTGCTTCTTCGCCTGTTACAATTGGTCACATGCTTTGAAATGATGTACCAGCATAAACTTTGTTATGTCTGTTGGGGTAAAGCAGAGGAGGATAAAGAATATAATCAATCCTTTTAAAATGCCATATTATGCTGCTCTAAGAATGCCTTTTATGTTGAAATGTTGTCAATTCTAAGCACAAAATACCCTGGAATTTACAACAGAATGATGTGATATTTTCTGGTTTATTGCACTGCAGTGTGGATAAATTTGTGTCTCCAAGACTAAATCATGAGATTCCTTGAGATATTCTGCAGCCTTATTTCCATCACCAATCTAGGAAGTGATAATCCCATTGGACCTTGAGTAGACCTATGCCCCACAGGTCTCATTCAATCATTTTTCTGTTATGCTACATTCAGATGCTGCTGAATTTGTTTTCCAAAAGACAGGGTCTCAGATATCAATTGACTGGCTGTTTTCATTAAGAGAAATTGTTTATTAGTAAATGATCTACTATATTGCCCAGTAAATAATCAGATTGTGAGTGGGTTTTTTATGACATGTAGCTTTTATTAGTTTGCTATCATAAATATATATTATATGAATAGTACAAAGGGACTAATATATGCATATTTAATGTAACATATTTTCTATGCCCTATGATTCTCAGTGATAGCATATTGTCTGGATTTTTAAGTCTCCTTATTTTTTAATCTATATCATTCCGTGAGTGGCAACTGTATTCCTAAGAAACTCTGTGTGTGTGTGTGTGTGTGTGTGTGTGTGTGTGTGTGTGTGTGTGTGTGTGTGTAAATAAATCTATATAAACATCTTTCAGGCCCATTCATAAAAAAATACATTTTAGTTACACAGTACCCTATTTTTATAGAGCTTTTTAAAATCAGCTACTATTTATTTTGGTTTTCGTTTACTGTTTTGGATTTTACAACGTTTTACACTCTTACTCTGGATCTCTCACCATGTGCAAGCACTTTCTGTGTTTGACTCTCCCAGTCCGTGATCTACTGTCCAGGAAAGTCTGTTTGTATTCCACTGAAAGAAATCACCCAGGTATTCATTTGCTTTCCTTGACTGTAGGTGTGTATGGTCAAAGAGTAGTATGAAAGAATGTCAAGGTAAATTACATCAAAATAATTTAAAGTTTATTTATGTGAAAACAACACTTAGATATGTAGATACTGCCATGAAATATTTTCGTTTTCATAGAGACAGGAAATATTTTATTTATCATCACAATATTTTACCTGCATCACAGGGAACATAAGTTAGATACTGTTGCGAAAAAAAGTTCAATTCCTTTTTACACCTCTCCCTATAGAGTTCATCCATTCCTACTCAATATTAATTATGTTTTAAAGCAGATAAAGTACATTTTCTGTCATAGAATTAAACTTGCAGAAGTTCAAATCCACAACAGAATCTGAAATATAAAAATATTACATGTATAGTTTGAAAACCTGGTTTCCAGAATCTTGAAAAGTAATGTGCAGTGGGATTCAGTTTAAGATTCTGACCTGTGAACTCTCATCTATTTACTAGTGTCTAGGGGTAAGTTAGATGACATCACAGTCTTAGAGCTCCCATAATAGTCAGTGGAGAGACACTGGCTGTGTCAGTGAAGCATAGAGAAATGCTGAGTTGGTTGGGCATCAGATGTTTTCTTTAGAATGAGCCAAATCTTAGCTGAATTAATTGAATTGTCTAAGGAAGGAATTTGGTTGCCCGAGATGTTTAAGATGACATGATGTATTCATCCCAGTCTTCAGCTACTATATCATAAAACCACAATCTTCCTTTTAGTCCTGTTTCCTATTATTACTTTGCAGAGGTATATCTGAATGGCTGTATTCACAAAACCAAGTTCTATATCTCCACTGACCACAATGGAAATTTAGACACTAACTCATGTGTTAACACATGTAGCAGAATTAAGTTGCCTAGATACAGATAATATACATTATCTAGTACAGCTTCAGATGTAATATATCTTTTTGCCCTTCAGATAGGACAAAAGACATAAAAAGATCTCTACTCTTCTATAGTGGTTGATAGAGAACAGATATGATGCCCTGAAAATTCTCAAATGGCACTAGGAAATTTTTTCTAGACAAAGTATTTGTTGTCAGGTTTAGAAGACTTAAATTTGCATCCCACTGTATCTATTTCGTATCATATCTCCTGAGCAACTTTATTACACCTGTAATATCCAGTATAATCTGTCAGTCATTTCAACATTGAGACAACATAAGATGATACAGACTAAACCACTACTGTTTCATTTATGAATCACAAAAATCTGCATAATATAGCAGGAGGAAAGAGGGAACACACTATCCAAATGGTTGTGACCAAGGATAAACTATAACTGAAAACACTGTTCCAAGTTTTGGAACCTTACCAAGCACAAATATGGCCAATTGAGTATATGGACTCTGAAGTAAAAGGATGAGACCTTGTCCACCATTTTGTTATATCCTTAGCTTAACAGGTGTCAACTGTTCTTCAAGCCTCAGAGTCCTGTATGTCCACAAGCAAATATGACACCAAGTATTAGAAAATGAGATATACTGAGAGTGCTAGAATTGCCATGATGATTGGATATGAAAAAAGGGTTGAGGTATATAACCTGGCAAACTAAGGCATCTTAGGATGGTAACAAGGAAGAAGAAGGACAGATAGATGGAAAAGAAGAGAACCTACAATGTGATACTATCACCTCCTCCATTCTTACACTATGGGTGCGAGCTGCAATGGCAAAGATACAATTTTGGCAAGTTTTGGGGTACTTATCAATTCATGTTATTCCACTCTATCACGTGTTTATAACAAAGTACACTAAACCAGAGTATCTGATATGCTATACTATTTTCTTTTATCAAAAGAACAGTAAATCAAGTTTTCTGAAAGTCAAGGCCATAGCAGAGAATGAGGCATATTCAAGAAATATGCTGCATCTTTGAGGATTTGCACATAAAACTTCAGCCAGTACAAATCTCTCACAAGAAAAAAAAAAAAAAAGGTGTTGAAGTTTGTGTTTTTACTGATTTATGATTCAGAATTTTGAAGTGTAACAGAAAGCACCATGGTGTGTGTGTATTTACAAGTAAGATAGTATGTAGGAGGTTGGATAGCTTGCTTATTTTACTACATAAGAGCTCAGCTGGTAAACTCCCACAAGCAACAGACTTCAGTGATACCAAAAACTTTGTAGGAAAAAGAATTGCAGCTTCTCAGGGAGTGAACTTGGAGTACAAATTGAGTGCTTGGCTACTTATACTTCTGGAAATTATAAAGTCAAATGAGAAAATGACACAGATACAGAGCTAACAGTTGAGAAACAATATATTAGAAGACTAAAGTTAATTCTCCTTACAATTCCAGCAGCAAAATTTGAAACCTTGGCAGGATAAAAGCAGATGGACTGTTCATAAATTAATTTAATGCAAAGATTTTTTAAAAAAGATCCATATGTTGTACAAAAATTATACCAAATATTTTTGGTTATTCTGTCAAGGAATAGCTAGCCTTTATCCCTAGGGTGCAAGTCACTGACTCGTAAGAAAATCAAAGACTTTTTTCCAGAAAAATCTTCAAGAAATTATAGAGAAATGATGGAGGAATACAGAGAATAGCCATACATCAAATATACTCCCTGGAAGATCTCAATCCCATTCACCTATATGTGAAAAATATAACTGATCTGAAAGATATAGCGCTGATACTTAAAAAAACAAAACAAAACAACAAACAAACAAACACAAAACAAAAAAACCAAACAAACACCCAATCAACCAACCAACAAACAAACAATCAGAACCCTCAAAAAAAACCACAAATCAAAACAAACAAACAAACAAAAAAACAGGAAAAGATGGTCAGTACGTTATGGCAATCTGTTGATAAGTGGCATATTTTGTTCCCCATCCTTTCTCCTCAAAAGATTAAATTATTTTAAATGGAAGCCAACAAGTGTGATAGCAAAAGCAAGTCATCTCTGCAGACCCTGAAACATAGGAAATTCTCTTGGGATAATAAATTATTCCCTAAAAACCTAAATAACAAATTATTCCCTGAAAGGATTGTAGGAGGGAAGGGGGTGAGAGGAGAAGAAGGAAAAGAAAAAAATAAAAAAAAAAAGGAAAAAATCAGGAGGGAAAAAAAATGGAAAGAAAAAAGATAAAATATTTACTACAGGGTTGTCCATGCCAGTTCATTTCATAGCAGAAGAAAGAGACATCTACAAATGACAATCAGTATTAATTTATAGACAAAATATTATCTCTTCCAAACATAAGGCCTTTTCCTAAATTCTTGAGTGACAGATGAATGTGGAATCCATTGAAAATTGTTATTCACCCTTAATACAACCACATCTGGATATCTTTAGAATGCACAATTACATCCACATATTAAAGGTGAGTCCCAAAGAAAAGCTCAAGGATTTATAAATTATTTTTGAGGGAGGTACATCCTCAAAGGTGCAACCTAAAATATTTTTAATAGTCTTGATTTTCAATAAGTGATAAGAATTTTCATCAGCACTCATCTGTTCAAGTATCAAAAATCTCTGGCCCATTCTTAGTTTTTTCACACACAGTCCAGAAAACACAAGTGATCTGCTTTTAATAGATTAAGTTTTCCACAATTTTAAAAATCACAGATGATATTACACTTATCCAAAAATGCTACAAGGAACAAAGGACTAGACAGGATGTCCTTGGTCAGCCCTTACATGAAGATTTATTTTAATACATGAAGTCTTATTTTAATCCTCTGCATCACTTTCTTATGACCCACTTAAAAATCTGCTGGTCCAGTATTTCATGCTCTGACAGCTGTTAGTTTTCTTCTAAGAATAGGTGCCACAGATAATGATGGAACTATTAGTAAAAAGCACTGGGTACTGTGATTGACAAGAAAGCAACCTCCATTTGGCTGCTGATTTTCTTATCAGATATGGTAACTTCCAGCTCATTATACCTTAAAAGTTTCTTTTCATGTATCCCTTCAAAAGATCCAGAAAACTCACAGATTTATTTTTATGAACATGTGCAAGCAGACAAATTGGCTATCTGAAGCTTTTTCATAAAACTTATCAGGGGGAAGGTTTGTTGCTATTTTTGATAGTGTCTAATGTGATAACACCTGATCAAGGAAATTAATTAAATTTTTGTGTTTAAATATTGGAAAATATTTTAAGCTAAAAATTCTGTGTTTTCTGGATAGAATGTTGTGAAGGTTCTTTTATTGTGCTTAAGAAAATATACACAAAACCAAATCTCTGTAGAATCTGAATACAATGAAAATGAAGGGCAGGGACAACTCCAAACATGGGTCAGAAAATCAAATCCCTAAAAATAACTTGCTTGGAGAACTATGGAGAGATTTTTCTTTAATAAATTATGCAAATTCAAGTTCAATTGTGCTAAGCCTGGATAACGGGAAAAATCATATGATATTGATTTTTCAAGAAAGAATTCTCTTTTGCTCTGATGTCAGTGAAAATGACAAATTCACTAAGGCAAATGAGAGTATACGCCTTTGCTATTGGTTTAACCAGGAAAGATGAACAGAACACTTCTGTTTTTCGAGGAGAGTTGTTTTGGCAGATGGCAGCCCAGTGAGATAGGAAGAATTACACCAGGGTAGGTCATGCTGCAGGTTCTCAGGCCTGTCACACTCGGATTTGGCTGCTGAACCATAACAGGATGGAGAGGCACTGTAGAAGGAATTTGTGGCCAAGAATATTCCACCATTTACCATTTCTAAAAACTTTTAATATGAAAAACTGTTGTAGTCTTTCATTTTTATGACATAGACAGTTAGAAACTGGGTTTGCTGTGTTACAGGCCTGAGAAATTACAGAACTAAAACTAACTAAATAAAATTTGTTTTAGCTTATTTTTCAGCTGTATGAGAGTTGGTGTTGTAACAAGGGAGTGCCTATTGTAGACATAAAATATACTTCCTTTTCTGTAGTGTAACAATGTACTAATCCTATACATATTAGCGCTAGAAAAGCTATATTATGTTGTTATCACACATGCTACCTGAGAAGGTGCAAAAGGAAAATCTGCCTTCTGTTTTTCACAATGGCAATGTAATATTGTCATCATTTTGTAGTCATTTTCCTGTAAATCTTGGTATTGTCTTTCTTCTTTTTGATTGATGTTGTGCCATAAGCAGACATTTTCACTGTGCTAACTAAATGGCACTCACTTCTTTCTCCTCAGAGGTAACAATGTGTTTATTTCAGCATTTATTCTTTTGTATATATAGTTGGAATTTTTCTGATGAACCACATAAAATCAGACAATAACAATACATTCAGCCAAATTTTAAGCACAAACGCTACCATTAGAGTCCAAGGGAGTTAAGTAAATGCTCAATAAAATTTGTATTATCTATATATTTAAGTTCCCTGCCAAAATAAGAGTTCGCTACTGCTTTTCCTTTAAAATTCACATTCCTGTATTTATTATTTGAAAAATGCAAAGGATCAACATATTAGAATTCTAATTCAATATTCAGTCAAAGCAGTAATATTGTTTCCTTTTTTTTTTTATGTTACTTACTTTTGGGGATTTTTTCGTGCCTGAATCTTTCACATATTTTTCTGTCTATGTATGTAAGAGTTGTTCTCTTTTGATGACAGCTACATTTGTTAAATTCTATTAAGTCCAGCTGACGCACCTCCTACGGTCTTGAGTAGGAATATCATAATTGTGCATTTAAAAGCAGGTTTATTCCTGTATCTCTGTGTTTTCTTTTTACTCTTTTTGTAGAGTACATAATTTATGTCTCCTTCTTTTCCCACAGGGTTGTTTTGTTGTTTGGTTTTTTTCCCTGAAAACCACTTCTTGGGTATGCTGCACTACACCTCTTGCAGTTGGTAAGATCACAGTGAATGGGAAGAGTCAAGAAATAATTGATCATCTAAACAAAATTATTATTAGTCCAGTTAAACTTATGCTAGTATTGGTAGGCCAAAATATACACTTATTACAGCTAATTTGCATTAATAGTATGGATATTTATTCTGATTTATTTTATTCTCACTCCTCCAGTGTATTGATAAAACTAGTAACAGTAAGCTTTGGATGCTGCCTATCTTTTGGGTCTATATGCAAATATTTTCACATGCTTGGCAAAACCATGAGGTTACTCATTTGTTCTTCACATGTCTGTAATTATATTATGCAACTGTTATTTATTATGTGTTGAATATTTCTTTGTTATTTTTGATCCACTAAAATTGGTTTTGCCATCTGCTGAGTGACAGGTGGTTGACTATTTGTGATTAGTATCTATAGCTGAGGGCCTGGGCTTGAACTTTGAAGGCCTCTGTGTTACCCATGGCTCCACTCAGGTATGTTAAATCCTTTTTTAGTGTTATAGATAGCTCTTTCTGCTGCATGCCATAGTTACAGCAGGCTTTAGTTATATTCTGGTTTTGTCTGGGATAATTGTCTTCACAGCAGCTGATTTGGGGCTGTGTTTTGGCTTTGTACTGGAAACAGTGCTGGTAACACAGGGATGCTTTAGCTATTGCTGAACAGAGTTAAGGCCTTTTCTGCCTCTGACCTCACCCCATCAGCGAGGAGGCTGGGGGTGTACAAGGAACTGGGAGGGGACACAGCTGGGACAGCTGACCCCAACTGACCACAGGGATATCCCAGACCATATGACATCATGCTCAGCATATAAAGTGGAGGAAGAAGAAGGAAGAGGAAGGCCATTTGGAGTGATGGTGTTTTGTCTTCCTAGGTCACTAGAGCTTTGCTCTCCTGGGGACTGTTCAACACCTGCTTGCCCATGGGATGTTGTGAACAAATCCCTTGGTTTTTTTCGCTTGTGCACAGCTTTTCCTTCACCTGTTAAGCTGCCTTTATCTCAACCACAAGTTTTCTCACTTTTGCCCATTCAATTCTCTCTTCTCTTCCTCCAAGGGGACTGCCTGACCAGTGAGCTGCTGCATGGGGCTGAGCTGCTGGCTGGGATTAATTAGACTGCAACAATCCATTATTTCCATAAATATATCAACACTGTGCTAACAATAGGCATCACCCCACTCCACTGGGCAAAGGTGATCTACAACTAAACTAAATATCTAATGGCCATGATCATTCTCCAAGTGGACCAAAGAAGAGCAGAAAAAGCCTGATAGGCTTTTGCTGTTGTTATGAACACTGCTGCCTTTTACTGGTGTTTGCTAAGCCATGTTTATGGGACTAAGAGGCTACAAATGTTTCTAGAGCTTTGTGAGGTTCTTATCAAGATCAAAGTTCCTTTTTCTTTGGAGCTGGGATGAGTTATGGGAATATGTTATGATATTTAGTTCAAATAGTAATCTTCTGATTATATTGATTTTGATTTCTAGATACTCTAAAATAATTTTCTCATATTTTTCTTTCAGTTTTTAAAATCTTCATGCCCAATTGACCACAGTACCTGAGCAGCTAATGCAATTCCCTATATAACTCACATTTAATTTTTGTTTCTACTTGAATTTAGTAGTAAACCTGTTCTAAGGCTCTTAAATATTATGTTGATCACTGCCAATTTTAGTCCTAGGGACATATTTGCATAGCAGGCAGAGAAATGCCTTGGCTTATTTTGTATACTATGGCCAAAAGCAAATTCAAGCTGACTCCTTAGGCTGTAAAAGCAATGGAAAGGTCTTATGTCTTCCTTGGACGTGATTACAGTGTTGAAAAGCTTAAAGACCTCTAAGTCAGAATTGAAAATTGAAATAGACCCAAGAGATGCATGGAATCAGAATAACCAAAGTACAATATGTAAGAAGGAAATGCATTGAGAAAAAAAATAGTATAATTGTAGTTTAGTTAAAAAATTTGAAATAAGTTCCTGAAGAAATCTAAACTAAAAATAGCATAGTATATTTCAGTTACACAAAAAAAAGAAGAAAAAAATAAAAGAAAGCCATGAAATTTTACCAGAAGGCTATCCTTCTGCACTGGGTTTGCATGGAAAGGTTGTGGTAGCAGGTGGGCTCCGGGGGTGGCTTGTGTGAGAAGCTGCTAGAAGCTTCCCCTCAGTCCAACAGAGTCAATGCCAGCTGGCTCCAAGACAGACTCACCACTGGCTGAGAAGAAGCCCATCAGTGATGGTGGCAGTACCTCTGGAATAGCAGATTTAAGAACAGGAAAAATTGCTTCACAGCAGCAACTGCAGCCAGAGAGAGGAGTGAGAATACATGACAGAAACAGCTCTGCAGAGACCCAGGTCAGTCAAGAAAGGCAGGGAGGAGGTGCTGCAGGCACCAGATCTGAAGGTTCCTCTGCAGCCCTTGGTGCAGACCATGGTGATGCAGCTGTGCCCCTGCACGTGGAGGTCGGTGGTGAAGGAAAGATTCATCCGCAGCCCCTGCAGGACTACTTGTGGGAGTGCATGGATGTCTGAAGGAGGTGGTGACCCTGTGGGAAACCCATGCTAGAGTAGGCGCCTGGCAGGACCCATGGAGAGAGGAGCCCACAATGATACAGGTTTTCTGGCAGGACCTGTGATCATGCACAGGATCCATGCTACAGAAGTTTGTGAGGAACTGCACGGGAAGAAATCAGACTCAGAAGTTTGTGGAGGACTGTTTTCCAAAGGGGGGACCCCACACTGGAGCTTGACATGTGTGAATATCAGTTTAAAAGAGAGAGAAATGCAGAAAGTTTACTTTCTACAAGACTTCTTTGTCTTCCAACATTCACACTTCAGTTGTTTATTCTACTCAAAGAATAGTGTTTCAGTTTTAGGGCATACAAAAACCTCTTATAACCACTTTGAAAGTGGACTTTCTGTCCTGCAATTGGGAGAGTTGCACAATACTCCCAAGTAGTGAAGGTTTCATTTAAATTAAAACTTTATATATGACTGGTAAATTGCTAACGCAAGCCTTCATTTACTAGTATTTTAGCATTTTTAAGATTGGTTTTATATATGTCTGATGCTATGGGTTGTTTTTCTAATTTTGGCTATGCCATTACTCAAAACGGAAGGAAAAAAAGGAAAAATCAGACAATTTTGTGTTGGGAGGGAGGTTTTTGTGAAAGCATCCCTACAGAGACAGCATACAACACATAAAAACCTCTGACCTAAAAAGTACCTCAGTTAAAGTCCAGTTTCTGAGAAAAATGAGCGTTTTGTTTTCTGTTGTTCTGGATACAAAAAAGTAACACAGTCTTGAAACTAATAGAAAATTATTTTTGCACTCATACTTGAAAGACATGCTGATAATATGAATATAATATTATTAAGATGAAATTACCATGACAATTAAAGTCAGCTATGAAACACCAATCCAGGAGTAACTCTCTCATTTTAAAATATCATTAGTCCTTGTCATGCAAAGAAATGTAATTAATGTAAATTTTATTTGCATATTCCCTGTATATTTTTCTTTCTTTAATCTTGTAATCACCACAAGTAATTTTTCAAAAAGGTGACCTTAATAAGTGATTAACATTTTTCTTAAACTCAATCTAAAAATTGTTAGTTTATTGGTGGTAGTGTTACTGTAAAGAAACAAAAACTCAGTTCTGAAAAAAGATTCTCAAAAAGCAGAAAACCTAAAGATAATCATAAAAATGCATTGTGTCCTTTAGAAGAGTTGAGATAATAACAAAAACATTAAAATCTACATATGCAAATACAGCCACAAAGTTCACACCAACTGCAAATCTCCTTAAATGAGTCTTCTTGACTCACAATTCCTATCATGCTCTCTTAGATATTTTTTCTAATCAGACAGAAAATTCTAAGTCTAGGATTAACTATTTGTAATAGACATACAGGCCAATTCTGTATTAATTATTCACAACCATATTTCTCAAATATAGTAATTATTCAAAGACTGTTTTCTGCAGAGAGCGGTGAATAGCATGTTCACAAAATAACTATTATGAGTGTATTTTAAAGATGAAATTACTATTCTGTTCTGATTTCCATGGGTACAAATTCACAGAAGAAATCTTGCATCAGTGAGTGAAGACCAAAGCTACTGAAGGAATTGGGGCACACTAGGAATTCTATGAAACAAAGAATTTCCAGGGCCTGAGAAGCCCAGAATTGAAAGTATAAATATTTAATTTGTTGAATTAATTATTCATTTTGTTTGAATATTCTGTCATTGCCATAGAAAATTATTCTCATTGGCACGTCTTCTTTCCAACAACTCATTTGATAGAATACTCACAAAAAGGCCAATATAAAGCAGTCAGTACAAGTGAAAGAACTCATTTATAAGTGAATATTCACAGGAAATTATTTGCACAGCTGGCAGAAATAACCATGGTAGCTACAATAATTATAGATATCTGAACTACATCTTTTTAGCCAAGACCCCAAAGCTTTTCTGTGCAAAAAGGAATCATGAGGCTTGGCATATTTAAAATGAACTTTCAATATTTCTTCAGTCATAGTTCCATATGACATGTGGTTTCCCTGCTAAACTATAAGAAAAAGTCACTGTCTGGATCTGATTCTGCTCAGATGCATGAATGTTGAATTAGACAAAGTATCAAGTAGTTAGTAGCCCCTAATGTTGACATGACTACCAGGTGCTGCATTTCTATGAGAAACGATCTCTTATTAATAAACCTGAGAGCTTTGAAACCAAATGCTGTGGTCACAAATTTATACTGTAGTCATAACTTTTTTAATTTGTGACGTGATAACTAATGGCAACAATTCACTAATGAAAAACTAAGTTTAGCAGCAAACTTCATCATAATCATAGTCAGCATAAGTCAGATGTTATTTTTGATTTTCCAAAGTGTGATAAAAATTTTCGTTTGCAGTTGGTTTTTTCCTCAAAAGATCTAAGATTTTTGTTTTGTTCTTTCATGCTGTGGGTTTGAATTTAACATTCTAAGGTTATTTTATCCTCCAATAACATTCGTCCCCAATTGCATGACTATTCTATGATCGTTTCAACTTGTTCAAGCAGAATTAAATATTAAGACATAATTATTAAATATTAACATATACTTTGAAACAGCCTTAGACAATTTCTTAATGCAATTAATTGGAATGTTAACAAAAAATTATAACTAAGTAAAAGGTTTTGAATGCCCTGTCTCAAATTACTTTAATGGAAAATTAATACACAACTGCTTCCATGTTTTAGAATTAGAGTTTAGAATCATGTTACTCCATTTAGCACATTAAATTAAGAAATGTACGGCTTTCTTTTCGCATGTTCCTGTCTTTCAAAATGTCATTCTGTAATTTTATCAACAATTACTTCACCATTTTACAAAACCTGTCTATCTAAATGAAAAATGGTTCTTATCAGCTAGTATTGGTAGTTTACGCTTAAAACACAGCAACTAAAAATTATATGGAGTAACATTCTCCCACAGGTCCTGCTGTTTTAGTGTAACAGATGCCACTAAATTATCTCCACTTCAGGAAGGTAAAAAGTTGCCCACTGGATTACCCGGTACCTTGACACTTCTGCTATCACTTGCAGTGTTTCCCATGTTCTCTGAGTTTTCAAATCAGGACTTGCTATCTTCTAGAAGGTAGTCTTTAATGAGACTCCAAAGGCAAAAATTCTGGCATTAGGGCATATGGCCTGTGTTATTAAAAAAATCATAGTCCAGAAAACAGAATGAATTTTCTTTAGTCATAAGCCAGATAAGTAAAATACTTAATTCTGAACTTGAAATACGTTAATCTGAAATTCTTTGAAGAGTCCAAAGTATTCCATTTCAGTCCGCCAGTAGTGTTTCATGTTTATAACAAAACCAAAGTACCTGGCACATCTGCCAAGGGCTCTGTATACATATTTTCTTCTTCCTACTTGAATGCAGTCCAGTTCTTCATGTTTCAAATGTAGTCTATGGGTGCAATATCTCATAGATAATTTTGCAATAAAGTCTAATAAGAACTAGTTCTGCTGTATGCTGATCTCTCTCTGGGAAATAAAAAGGAACATCAATATTCATGGTTGACACCAGTATATATTTCCAGTCGAAAGTCTAAGAAATAGGTCAGATAGTGCGAAGAAGGGGGTGATCTAACTCTCTTCTCACTTTTGCTTTAGTGCAGAATTCTGTTTCACTGACATGGATACCGAAAAAAAGAAGTCAGTGTGGAAAGGTTGAGTAGTTCAGATCAGTAAGAATTTATCAGTGCTTTACCTTATTACTATTTTTCTTTTGGGATCTTATCTACAGAGGAATCATATCATCCATGTGTCATTAGATAATTGAGTGTTATTTCCAGTATTTATGTGATAACACCACTCGATGTCATACATGAAATCTTCTAGAGGCATTTGAGAAATACAGTTTCTGGTAAGTGTATAGTCAGAAAGAGAGATGAACTCTCTTTACACAGGTGAATGCTAGAGAGTTGTAAGGTACTATATACTCACTGTCCTAATGCTCTAGCTGCTGTAAAGCTGCCTATTATGGAAATGAAGTTTCCCTTGAAATTGGAAGTGCAGGGACATGCTGTTAACCAAAATAAATTAGGTGTAAGAAGCTCTGTGTGATGTTTCTCACGAGATGGAGGGAAATAACCCAAACAATTTCTATGAATACTGTGACATTTGCAGTTTCTTGGTGTGATTCCATGCTGTGGAGTAGGGCTTTAAAGTTCTAATTCTATATTATCCTATGATTATAGTCTTATTCTCGGTTCTCTGAAGCCCTGTAATTAAATGGTCCACTGACCAGCTCGTGCCTTAAACACAACCTGTGACAGAGGTTCACTAGCAGGCAAGGAAGAAGAGTCCTAAAATAAACTGTTGTTAACATATCAGGTACTCTACTGTACCTACTCTAGAATTCACAAAAGAATGCAACCATTTTAACCAGTAGTAGTATCAATCCTGTGTTCCTGTGAAATATGTTTTAGCATTTACTAGCCATCCTTACTGCTAATTATAAGGCTTTATTTTTAAGAATTGTAGCTGAAAACTATGAGAATTTCCCTGGTATATATCTTCATGATATTCACAATTAAAAGACAATTTTCTAAATTTATTTATTAAATCCCTTATTGCTTGGAATAGACACTACCTTCACAAAGAACACACAGTGTCAGATTTTATGTGGAAAACAGTAAAAAAATCTATTTTATGTTCAACTTATTCAGCAAGGTTCATGATTAATAGCTGCAAACAATACAAATTTTCATTATGTTTAAGTACACAGGCACACTGAGCATTTCAGAAAATGATTCTTCACTCTTTTAAAAGTTCTTATCATTCTCACACTGTACAAGCTGTGTTAAGGAGTGTCATTGAAAAGTTGTTCCTTCCGCAATGTTCGTGTATCTCAGGTAGAGATACAGCTATATGTTCACTAATGAAATAATTAACTAAACCCAATTTGATGTTTTTATGAGTAACCCTCGTCTCATAAAAATGGTTTGGGAGAGAAAAGTAAAAAAAGTAATATTCTCCAAAATTATAGCACACTAAAAACAATACAGAACTTTAAAATCACTAGGTTCTAAGAACAGCAATTTTTCAATATTCCAGACTTTCAGTGAAGTATTACATATTTTTACTAACTTGAAACTGTTCACAGTCCTAAACTCCTGACAGTTCAAGCCAAAGTGTCAGAATAATGTCAAATCCAGTTCTTGAACAGTTGATATTCTAGTTTTGTAACTTCATGTGAAGAGACCAAGTTTTTTGTGTACTTGCTAGTCCGACTTCTCTTGGCTGTAGGCTATGGCTTTTAAAATTGAAGTGTTGTCCTATTAGTTTTTCAAATATTCATTTGATGTTCAGAAGATTAATTTGGCAGTTGGGTTACCATAATCACACATTACTCACTTCCAGGCTTCCCCTTGCTTTTACCTCTCTCTCTCTCATTCACATCTTGCAGTTGTACATTTTGGTCCTTTTAAAGGACCTTGCCCCTCCTGTATGAAAACCAGGCTAGAGTAAGAGAGAAACCACCATCATGCTGTGCAAATACCATTTTATCTGCTAATCACTATCACTTCTTAGGCTCTGACAAAATGGATAGCCCCAGGTAGTGAGTTACATTGCACTACAGTTACGAAATGTAGGCTGTCAGGTTCCTGTAACATTTTAGGATAGCTTGTCTGGTTCCCAGGCAAGTCAGTTGTTTTCCCTTAGGCACATATTTACACCAGAAATTACAAAAGGAACATTAATAGCACTACAGCACATAAGACCCCAAATGATTCCACTCATACAGGATACATTGATTTATTGCCTAATGAAAAAGCCCCAAAACTACAGTAACAAAACTATACCCCTTAGAGACTGAAAGAATAGGTTTTTGTTCATAACTCCACTGACCAGTTTCTCTGTTGCAAGGAAGGGGTGTTTTGTAGCTTAAAAAAGAGTCTAGTCCCTATTTTGCCTGTTGCCTTCCTCTGTTTTATGTAATCATATTAGGTTACCATTTACATGAAATTGACTGTGTTTAAATGTCATACAGTAGTCTGAATAAACCTAGTAGCTGTTTACTTTTTAATTTAACTTTTAACTTCTTAGCCATGAAATTTTGCACCTGCCATGCCTTTGACTCATTTTTCATAGTTTTTGCCTTTCATTGTGTCACACCAATTGGCATTCAGTATTGCATCCATGGTGATCAAGCATCTGAGCTTGATCTGAGCAATACATCTCTTTGTACTGCAACTGCAGAGTAAGAACAAAAGAAAGACAGTACAGCACACCCTAGTCATTTAAGCAAAATACATATGTAAATTACTTTATTTCAAATCTCAAACTCAAATTTCAGATGTTAGCAGATAGGATTTTGAAGCTGAGGGTTCTTGAGCAAAAATTCAGGGATTCCTTCATCACTGGTTATAAGAAGATTAACAGTATTTGTTCTATCCCTTCCTTGGAATAATGTGGACTAATGTAGATACAGCAAAGCTATTTTTTCTTTGCATATTATGTATGCAGTGATTTCTCATTCCTGATGGTTCATTTTATGGAAATTTTCGTGTATTCAATAGAAAATATATTTCCAAGAAACTCAGGAATTATGTAGGAGGGCATTGAATAAAAAAATACTAGAGGGAGCTGAGTCTACAAAATGTATATTAAGATATAATTTACCACTATCCTTGTAATTCATTTTCTACTATATCTGCTATGCTACACCATATCACTGTCCCTGGCTGTGGCCATGTTCCTGAATTCTTAATGGTATATCAACATTTGCTTGTATTTTCAGGCAGATATTTTTGGGTGATTAATTTGGGTGTCAAAAACCAGACAGCTGCCTTCTAGTTACAATTCTGATGAGATTAACAGTTTTTTGTCCACAGTTATGAGGTATTTCAATTCTAGGTGGTTGCTCAGTCTTGATAATCATGCTGTCAGCCCTTTAAGCAATTTATTACAATGTAGTATGCAATTGTTTTATTATACATGAAAGCATATAACAGGCAGGCTCCCATTAGTGGTCTGCAGATTGATTATAGGCATGACTGTCAAAGAATAAAATAAAATGCATGTCACTAGGAAAAAGAATGGAAAAAGTTAGAAAACAATTATATATAACACCACTATTATTTTTTCTTTTATGTTTTCTCAGAATTTCAACATCTTCAGCCAATTTACAGGGATTATAGGGATTTGTTAATTCACGTCTGAGCAGGTAACTCAACAAGGTAATTATGAAATTAACAAATTAACATCTATTGATTAAATAAGCCATGAATAATAGAATATTGGAAAAAAAAATCTATTTGTAGTGAGTAAGATCTCCTTTTTTTATTTATGAGTGAAGAAAGAAACTAAAAAAAAAAAAAGAAGGAAAAAGTTTTCAGGACAAAACCCTTGGTCTGAACATGCTAAATTCAAGAATTTGTCTTTTCCAGCAAAATAAGCAAAGAAAACTGAGTTCAATCACTTGTCCAAATGCACATTCAATTGCATTTCAAATGCAATGTCATCTTCCTCCACTGTTTTTGTCAGTGGTATTTTTGCACAATCAGGACATTTTTCTAGCCAACGTTCTGGAAGATCATTTTGTATAAGTGCCTCTTATGAGGTTGTTTTTTTGGATTTCTTTTTTTTTTTTGTTCTTCAGAGCAGATGCATATTGTTATTGCTACAGTCAAAAAGCCACTAACCTCTTTGCTTTCTAAAGTTGTGTTCGTGTTTTTTGATTGGGTGGGTGAGGGCTGAGTTGGTGGGTGACTGCAAGTAAATTTTATTCCAAGAAACGTTAAAGATTTTTTATTAGGAGTTCAAAGAAAATCACCATGTAATGGATTATATTAATTTCTATCACAAAGGCATATTCGTGTATATTGTTTTGTTTCCTCTGTTTTCTTGCATTATTGCCCACATAAAGTGTGACATTCACTTACATAGAGGCAGATCTCTATCTTGAACTCTCCAACGCTTGCCCTGCTTTTCAACAGGAGTGAACGTCAAGGATGAAGCATTTGAAAGGTACACTGCTTCAGTGACCTAAGACTTCACTACATCTACCATGCGTCTACCAGAGACATACATTTTGAACAAATATTTAGCACAGTAATATAAATGTGTATATGTATAATAGAGGTAAAGAAACACAATATTTGCCATTGTATCCACCTAGAACTGTGCCCTTTGGATGACCTCCAGAGTCCTGAAAGGCTTTTGAATCTGTGAGTAGTTGTATAGAGCTGGAGTGTAGTAGCAAACGCATTAGAAAAGAATGTGAATGCATTAAAAAGGAATGCAGTTTGAAAAGACAATATCAAAAGAGGCCAGTAATGAAAACAAGTTGAAACTACCATGAGACCAAACAAAACAACAAAACTAGCTCCACAAGCACATTAGAACTAAGAAGAAGACAGCTTAGTCTTGATGGAAAAAATAAACATAGTGTTTGATGGAAAAATAAACATAGTGAATGGTGCAAGGAAAGCTGAAGTAGTCAATGCTGTCTCACTTAATTCTTCCAAAAAGAATTAAAAAAAAAAGAGAAAAAAAGAAAAAAATAAAGATTAATTGTAACCAGACTGTAAAGAAAATTAATTTTAACATGGAGACAGACGTAAGCAGAATGTGTAAAAAAATAGCTTTAAAAGTGTAGATAGATCAGATGCATTCAAATCTGCAGTCTAAGATAAAATTCTCCCCAAGGTACTTAAGGAACTAGCTAATACAATCTTGTAATCATTAATCATTCTCTTAGACAAACTACTGAGCATGAGAAAAGTCCCAGGGTATTGAATAAGGTCAAACATAGTATTTATTCTTAAAAAGGAGGTGAAAGTTACCGACATTAGTCTGATTTCAGAACATGGCAAGAGCCTATTTTTTTTTTTTTAAAAAAAAACCACTCAGAATTTTGTAATCTCCTAGGAAATAATTAGATCCGAAATAAACAGCCAGTATACTTTTGACAATAACAATATAATTTTCTTCTTTATCAGAATGAATGCTCTGATGGGCAATGGGAAATACTACATGATTTATTGTAATTTTTACATATAGGTTATATAGGATATTCCCATACAGAAATGAGGAGAATACAGCTCAAATGAAAAGAAACTTTCTGAGGGAAAAAACAAAACCAAAACCAAAAACAAACAAACAAACAAAACAACACAAAGGCAAAACAAAGAAACAAACAAAAAAACCCAAAAACACCAGGATTTTTTTCTCAATTCTTCAGTAAAAGCAGGTTAATCCAAAAGGAATCTTATATGAGTCTGTTTCAGCATCATTTTATTGTATACTTACACTAAGTTAAATAAAGAAATAAAAGATATGGGGATGAAAATCATGAGTCATCACAAAATAGGAGTTATCAAAAATACCTTCGGCGTGAGGATCAGATTTCAGGATTATCTTTGCAAACTGAAGCAATTGCACAAATCATTAGCAGGCAGTATAGTCAAGAAAACTGCAAAGTACCAATCCCATGAAGAAAGAAATCAAAGTCATCAATGTGGCTTAGAGACAAACGTACTATAGGCTGTTGTATGGATACAAAAGTTCTCTAGGATACAGCTAATTGGACTCAAGGCTATCATACAATTTCAGAATGATTCTCTGAAAATTAGTCTTCATGAAACTCCAATTATTCCCCTCACTACCTGGGAAGCTTCATCTGAAGTAATATATTGAGTTTTGGGAATGACACTGATGCAGACAGAGAAGAGACAGTATAAAGCAGAAAAAGATATTTAGAAGACATGATCGAAGGTTTGTTTTGTACAGATTTTTAAATTCTAAAATAGGTGACTGCGTAGAGACCTTGAGAATTGCCTTTTGGGTTTTTACACATTACAAACAAGGTTATGATCAAGCATTTTCTGTGTCTACTAAAGCAAGGACAAAAGTATAATCTCTTTGATTAGCAGTAAAAAAGATATCTCTGGATGTCACAAAAAAATTCTAATACTGTGACAAGCAATGAAATTGTCAAGCTAGAGGAAATTTTTGAGGTTTACTTCCTTGGAGATTTTTAGAAGACATTTAAGGGATGTAAGAGCATAAGAATAGCTAAAGCAGGTTAGTCCACAGCTACAGCTATCCAGGACTTCAGGGAAGACAGCCAGATGGTTTTCCTGGGGTGAATGGGGCAATGTTTCATACTGGAGGGGACGGCAGTGAGTGTATGACAGTGAATATAAGTACTTCCCCTAGAATACACACGGAGACTCAAGATATTTTGACTCAGGGAACAATAAATCAGGAGCATTTTGTTTGTGGATTTTTCATCTCTGAATTTTTCTTGTGAACTCATTTAACATTTTTAGCTTGTACAACATCCAGTGCAATCACTTTTCACAATCTTACGTGGACTGCCTCCTAATGATCATTTTAAGCCATCTGCCTAGAACCCATAGATTAGCTCCCATAGATTCTGCTCCTGAGAAAGGAAATGAACCATGTTTCCCTTTTCACTGTTTCAGTGCCTCTCTCAGTTCCCTCTAACATCTTCCCTCAGTCACGTCTTTATCCTGAAAATGATAGTCCTGTTGGATAAATGTTTTTTAGGTATAGCCTAAGTTACAATGAAATCTGTCATTGGTGGAGGATTTGAGTAGACAGATGAGCTGTTTGAAAACCTTTTAAATATCATGAAACAGAGTGATGACCTGTATGATTTTCCTGTTGTTTTAATTTCATGCATGTTCTCTTTCCTGCAATCCAAACAATCTCTTAACTGGAATATGAAAAAACCTGTTTACCAGAATGTGATTAAGAAAACTGAAAATTACAGAGAAGCAAAATGGTGCAAGTGGGACACAAATGCCCATATTTTAATCAAAAGAAGAAAACATAACTGAAAATTAGAATTTCTGTTAATACTTTGTTTTAAAAATTCTTTACCTTAAAAGAAAATTGAACTTCAAATAAAGCTTCTATTTCATAAAGAAAAAAGTTATTATCAAATTTCCAGAAATCCTTTAAATTGCCACAAATAAGCTGAATCAAAGCAAAAGGTCAGTTTGATATATAAAATAACTTGTTTAGCCTGTATTTCCTGCATGTGGGTTTGCAATAGCAATTGTTATATATCTGAGTTTGCATATTCTTAATTGCTTAACAAGATACATATAACATTAAGGCCTTTTTTTTCTCCTTTTTTCCATGTTCTTTTAGTACTAAACTGCAGGTTTTATACACAATACATGTAATTAATTCTAACATATATCATTATAATAGCCTTTAATTATATTAATGGATTTTGAACAGACTTTTGGCAACAGTAGAATGAACGTACTTTATTATTTTTGTCTTACAACATGCAGACAAAACTAAAACATTAAAGTATGTGGTTGAGCAAAAAAAATCCTCTATTTGTAGTTTATCCAGTAAAGAATTGGTCTTAGTTGACTTAACATAGATTTGACAGTAATATTTAAACCCACTGATCTTAAAAAAACCTAAACACATAACATGTTTTCCTCTTGAAAAAAAAAATGTTAATCATGGATCAGCCCCAGAGAGTCTTTCCCATGCTCTGTGAATCTTGTCATTCCAGGAAACATAATATCATCTTGTTAAAGGCCTTTGGTTGACAGACATGGAGAGAGGTACAGAAGCAAAGCTTGTTGGTGCTGTGTAATCAAAACTAGGCTGTAGTGTTCTTTATATAAGCTTTAAAGCTTTATGAGTATCTACGGGCAAAGTGGTACTTAAAGAGGATGCTAAAAGCAATGTATTTTGATCATCACAGAGCACATTGGGAAGGTTAAGGCACCATTACAGAACAGGCTGTTCATGCTTTCACACAAAACTAGAAAAAATGAAAGAAATATTACCCAGTAAAGAGATTTTTAAATAGTAACTATCTTCTTAAAAAAAAGAAAAGCTTAATTTCTGAAATAAAAAACCTTTAAATAATTAAAAAATTTACAGGTCCTTTACGTTCCTAGAAGTAAAACTGCATAATATCTCACATTAACTCTTCAGCAGGTGTGGAGTCTTGCTGTGATGATGTTGATGTGTCATTGATTTGTTACATTCATAGCATGTTTTATTGTGCACATATGAAAAACATCACAAGGCTTACACACAGGGGTTAAACTTTGCTGCTGATAGACTGAGTTTGTTTTTACTAGGCCTATTCCTTTATATTTTTCCTTTCATAGCATCTGGATAGGTTTTTAATAAACAGACTATTTAAAAAATTACTTTAAAAGTATACAGGGCTAAGCACTTCATATTCATTAGATTTTTAGTAACACACCTATTTGCTAGCATATCAAATGATAATAAAAAGTAATTTACATAGTTCTGCAATAAGACTTTTAAAACCCTGTTAGGAAAATGCGTGCAATAATTTTAATTACTTTTATTGCTTTCATTATTTAAATTAAACATATAAATGTTTGGATTTTTATTTGAAAACTATATTCCTGCAAGCTGAGAATCCAAGTTTAAACACTTTTCCTGTCTCACTAATTCTCCTTTATGAAATTCAGGTGATTTGCCATGTATATTTTCATGTAAGAAATTCTATTCTCATATTTTCTGTTTGAAATCTCAGCTTTGAAACAATATAAATGATATCAGAATGTGACCCAGTGAAAATGGTTTGCCATCAAAGGATTCACACTCCAAGCTGTGTTATGTAGCTTTCCAAAAGTGACATCTGGCCTCTTGGCAGGTTCCTCAGGCAGCTGTGCTGGTGGTTTAGAAATTGCTGATGGGTCTGCCATATGTAGGGCCTGCAGTTTGGCTGCTTCAGGCTTGCTCCAATTCATTGCCCTACTGAATAAAATTTGCTTTGAATTATTTTCTATTTGAATTTATTGGCATATATTTTTTTTCTTTTTTTTTTTTTTAATTTAATCAGAGATGTGGTCAGAAAGGAGCATTCCAACTTCCACTGCATTGGCTTAGCTAGAGAAAACAATTCTGTGAGCTAAGAATATCTGCTATTAAACAGATCTCCAGAAGCTGACCAGCAGGTCTGTATACCTTACCTAATGCCCCAGAGTATCTGGATGAATGTACAGCCTGTACAGCTCTGGAGTAGCCTCACATCAGCTAATTTTGTTTCCTAGGATAGAATTTGGTGTACATATTCATTACTCCATGAAACTTTGAAAGTGTTGAAATGTCAATAACACTGACAGTATTTATGAACATGGGTTGCATTCAGGGAATATTTGTCTGTTTGGTATGTTAATAAGATGAAAAATGGGACAAAAGTTCCAAAGACTGACAGGCATGAGACCACAGATAGAGCTTTGTTTTCTTTCAAAGAAAAATTTTTAAAAGAATCAATTTGTTTTTCTTCTTTGTCTGCACATCTGTACACAGAAACATTATTTAACAGTTGTATTGCTTTAGCACCAAGAGACCCATACTTCTAATAAGGTATCAGTTGTGCTAAACTCTATACTCTCATAGAAATTAATAACAACAGCAGTGCCTGGCAGCAGTTTGCTGTATGATAAGATCCTCTCCCCTCCTGTTCCACTTTAAGAAGTAGATATCATGCCCAGATTAGCACAGCAGAGATGCAGGGAGCAATACACAACTGCTTTCCAAATGTTCTCAAAGTCAATACTATAAACTCTGCAATAATCTCTCTAATCATTAAGTTCATAAAAGATTTTCATCATTATTGCATGCCCAGCAGTAAATGTATTAAACACAAAACTACAGAGAGACATTTACTTAAAAAATTATTTTACAGTCAGCATGTACTCAGATACACACTTTTTTATGTATATGCCTAAAACAGAGTAACTAAGCACACATTGGCCAGGAAATAGCAGAATTTAGATTATATATAAATTGCAGGCTCTGTCACTCTGAATAAGGATGACAACAGTGGCTATTATAAGTAATCAATGCAATATAGTTCTTCTTGTGCATCTTGTGTGATGGATAGAGTGTGAGGGGTTGACCCTGGCTGGTAGCTAATTCCCCACTCAGTTACTCACTCACTCTTCCCTAGTGAGATGGGGAGAAAATTGGAAGGATGAAAACAAGAAAAACTCATGGGTTGTGAAAAAGACAGTTTAGCATGTAAAAGAGAAAAAATAAAACAAAGAGATTCAAAGGCCATCATTCAGCATCTCCCACCAGCAGACTGACACCCACCTAGTCTCTGAGCAAAGGTTTAGCACAAACTTCCATTGGGCAAATCATGACTGACTGCCTTGATTGGATTTGAGGATTGAGAAAGGCAGAGAATACTCAACACTTTTGATTTTAGCAAGGATTTTGACATGATCAGAAGTTGCTGCAAGAGTCTGTCCCAGGACTCATCAGTTCTAGACATAGCAAATTGGAGAGAGCAGTTAATATACCTGAGGGCAGGGCTAATATGAAGATCTGTCAGGATTATTCAAGAGAGCCATCAAATATAGACTAATCCTCCACAACAGTACAGCAACTGACTGACTGACTGTGAAGCAACTTTTCTGAAAAGAACATGTGCAACAAACTGAACATGAGCCAACAACTAGCCCCAGCAGCAGAGATAGCCAACAGCTTCCCGGGCTGTACAAAGGGAAGTACAGCCACTGACTTGTAGAAGAAATTCATTAAAATGCTTCTGGAGTTCTATGTCCAGTTTTCTGTCCTCCAGTACAAGAATGGTAACTTGACAACTTGGAGTGAGGTCAGCCAAGGTCCTTCAATATGACTGGGACTGTAGCACTGCTCTTTGAGGAGATGCTGAGGGAGATGGGCTTGGAAAAGAGGTGGTTTCGGGAGGTGACATGGTACCCATGGAATGGTTAGCAAGAATCACAGAATAATATGATTCTTGATAGCCTTCCCATGAAACAGGGGATTGGTGCACGGCATGATGATGAGGGGCAAGGGACATATTTTGAAACAAAACAAGTTCAGACTGAATGTAAAGAGAAATTGTTTCCACATGAGGACAGTTAGGCAGTGGAACAGGTCGCCCAGAATGGTCATGCAATCTCTGTCCTTGGAGATTACAAACACCTGACTGAATAAAACTCTGTGGAATCTGGTAACTAACCCTGTTTTTGAGCAGGGAGTTGGACTTGGGACATTCTGAGGCCCTTTTAAACCCAAATTATGTGGCGAAATTTTTAATCTGCAGAGACTCTAACAACTCAAGGGGTCATTGAAAGTTGCTGTGTAGAAAAGCAAAATGACCAGCAAGAACTCTGTGGATTGGAAGAGAAATATCTCTCTCTTAGTTTATATACCTTTATACCTCTTTAAAACCATTCTTTATCCCTAGTTTATGTTACACTAAAATTCATCATTAGAGATTGAATACCCTTTTGGTGGTTTTGGTGTGATCCTTTCAAGAAATCACAGGTAGATGAATCTCATGAAACTGAATATCATTGAGTTTTACTACATCTTAACAGATGTATTATAACTTATATTTTTTTTCACTCCTTTATGTTGGTAACTGTCAGCTACAGGGGGCTTGAGACCTCCTTTTTGCTTTTGAAATTGTGCGAGGGAATTATTACTGATACAACATTCCTTTAGAAAACAGCTACAAGATTGCCTATGCCAGGAATATATTTAGAGGAGAGAACATAATGCTTTCCTGAGAGTGAACGGCAGAAGTTTTCTTATGGTTTCAGTACTTCAATACACATGCCAATTATCTAACTAGTCTTGCCAGGAATGAAACGGTGCATCAGAGCTAGTTATTTTCCTTCTTGTACCCAAGTATACCATTTGTCTTACTTTTCATTTTCTGTGTAAAGTGCTCAGAGTATTTAAATAAACTTATACTGTATGCAGGGTTTATACTTTTTTATTTTTTTTTAACTGATAATACAGTCTCCTTTTATTACAATACTAAAAGAAGAGAAGCTTAATACACATATCAATGGAATGTTTGTGATTACAGGGAAACTGGACCTCATGAATCTGACAACCCCTGGTAGCATTATGCTCTGTGTTCTTGCTTCCTCACCTCAATGACATATGCAGGACTTGCATGCCTAAAACATGGTCTTCCTTGCTTATTTCACAGGACAAAGTTTTCTGCTAGATAAGGTATGTATTGAGTGTGGCTGAAATGGAGCTCATTTCCCCACAGCTGCCCCCACAGTGCTGTACTTTGCATTGGTAGCTGGAAAGGTGTTGATAACACACCAGTGTTTTGGCTACTGCTGAGCAGTGATGGCACAGCATCATCACTGTCTCTCCAGCATCTCCCGAAACCCACCAGTAGGCTGGTGATGGGCAAGATATTGTGAGGGGTCATAGCACAGACAGCTGATCCAGACTGATGAAAGGGATATTCTGTAGCATGTGATGCCTACTCAGCCATAAAAGCTCAGAGAAAGTAGTAGGAGGGGAGGCATTCTTTATTATAATGTTTATCTTCCATAGCAACCACTATGTATTCTGAAGTCCTCTACATCCATTTAGATAATAATATAAACCAAATATATCCATTTTGAATGTATGCAGGTAAAATGCACACTATGGATTAACTTTCATATGAACCACCTTTCCTGAATGCTGTATGCTCTGATACCATGCAGAAGTATTCGACATCTGAGTATGTTATGTCTTTATCCAATGATCTGGAAAATTATAATATATTATTTTGACTTTTTATTAGTAATGAGGGTTATAAAAAATTGAATCTAAATATGTATGCTCATTATACATAGCACATGTAAGAGACTTTCCCCCTGTGTTTAACTGACTCTTGTCCTGTTCAGGCTAATAGGTTTACGTTTTGATGGAATTCCCTTATATAACCCCAGACATGTCATTAGGAATCTAGTCTGAGTAGTCAAAAAGGCTCAATCTGCAGTAGCTGGAGAGGAGGAAACAGGAAGAAAATTATTTAATTGGATAATTTATCAGTTTGCATAATGCTTAAGACATATAACAAATAAAAACGCACAGCATGTTATGTTTTACATATCCTGTATTTTATATTATACATAATGTGTGTATATAGCTGCATAGGTATTTCTGGATATGCAGCTATAAAGAGAGTAAGAGAGAGTGTGCCTTCTGGGACACCCTCACTCTTACTCCTGCTCTGCAGAGTAGGTGGTTTACCTTCTCAAGGGGACTATCTCACTGGCCATTGTCTCATAGTGAAAGCCTGCACAGGGCTAAACGTTAGGCTAGAATGCCCAGTTTCTGCAAGACAAACCTTATTATTAGTTTTTTGCCTATTAACAGGCAAAATCTGTTTTCTAGAAGGCCTGTCTTAAAAGAGTTGAACTTCACACTTCCAATACAAATGATCATTTTCTTTGCCCTTAACCTGGTGCCAACGTAGAGGCACAATTGATTGTCTTAAGTATAGCATGATGGATATAAAAAACTTTTCTTTCTTTAAATGATAAATATTTAGCTTGCAAGCAACATCTCAGAAGCAAACGTGACAGATGGTAATAGATGCAAGTATTCACTCTGAACCTAAAGTCTCATTATTTTTAAACTAATCTAGCAATGGCTTACTGATAGTGTTACCTAGATTGAGTTGGTCTTGCAAGATTTTGCTCTTCAAAAAGAATGCAGTATTCCCTTCCATTCATACATGGTCAGCCACTTGTCATATACCCTCCCCCAAATCAGCCCAGTAGTTTTTCACATCCTTTCGATTTAGCTTAACCTCAGGCCTTGTTCTAGTCATTGTCCTGGACATTTTCTTGCAGCTGTGACAATTACTAGGAAAATGGAATCCTTCAATTCACCCTGAGAGCGTTTAAATTCAGCTCCAGCACAGCAATTAACTTCAACTAGTTATGATGTCTATTCCATACAGAGCATCATCCTTGAAGAAACTAACAGTAGTTAACAGTCACCTGTAGGGAAAGACTTCTGCCACAGTACATGCAAAACAGAGAATTATCCAGACTATACATCCTGGAAAAAGAAGCCCCTGGATACAAGACCACCACTGTGACAACTTCCAAAGGACCAGAGACTTTATAATTCAACATTACCTGCATCTTTTATGTACGGGTTTTCCCCTATTTAGATTGTAACCCCTAGAAACCCCCTGCACACATGTGATAAGAGTGTTCC
>JAWWMO010000043.1:26771440-26819983 GCA_035047845.1 Dendrocincla fuliginosa | reverse complement strand
CCCCCCCCCCCCCCCCCCCCCCCCCCCCCCCCCCCCCCCCCCCCCCCCCCCCCCCCCCCCCCGTGACTTCTCACTGATTTCCCTAGCCCTTGGTTCAAGCCTTGGATACACAAATAACAGAATTAAATAAATAGAGAGCAATCACTCTAAATGACAAGAAGCAGACAGGTTCTAACAATGTAACATAACTATTGTTTCTTGCAGTCATATGCTTATCTGCAACACTTGTGTGAAACATAATTAAAAGAATGCTTTGATGTATAAAGAAAAACAGAAAAAATGGCTTACCACTTTTTCATCTACTCACTAAAAATACCAGAAAGAATGGATTTTAGGCAATTTACCACTAGAAAATTGGCTGTCAGGGAATACAACAATCTCTTTCTACAAGAACAGTGTAGTTATTAAAAAGTGTAAATTGCTTCTACATCACACAATTTTATCCATGTAGGTTTTAAAATACTAATCTTTAATGGGCACTTTTTTAATGACTACAAAATTAACTTCACATAACATTTTCAAGACTACAAATACTTTTAAAATAAACAATTAAAAATTGTGTTTTATTTGAAAATACATATTGAAGTTATCGAAGACAGCATTTCCTCCAAGATACAGAACTCATGATATGTATTAATCCTTTCTGTGTCCTGTTCCAGCTTTCTGAATTGAGAGATTTTTATTTAATTATTAAAAAATTATATTAAAACAATTAATGTGACCTGTATGAAATGGTTATTTCGTCTGGTATAAATTGAGTTCCAGGAGTTAAAAATGATTCCTCTTCAGAAGGCAGATGCAAAATGACAAAAATTCCCCCTTCACACTTTCCCCCATAAACATGTGGTAGGAGAGACAGAAGTCAGCAGCTGTGAATTGGAGGTATTTCCAACAGTAGCTGGAACTAGCAGGAGCCACAGGAATGATCAGGTCTCATTTGGTATCCTATGCTCCCTCCACAACAGCCACCAACAAATGAAAGCAATAGTTTTCTCTTGGAAAGTGAAGTGGAAAATTAGTTTCCTTCTACTGCTTTCTTATCATATACCACTTCATCATTCACCTCCTCCATTAGTCTCTTCTTTCCTTAGGATGATAGCCATTGTGTTGCTCTGTACTGCAGACATGATTAACTGTAGTTCACGAAGCATTCATAAGACACTCCAGTCTTATCCAAGAGATTAAACTACTTCTGAACTAGAGGTACTGGAGACTTGTCATATATCTATTTATAAAGAAAAAAAAGCATTCAATTGCAGCTGTAGTTGAGATTGATTGTGTTTATAGCTCTAAGACCCATTTGGGACTTGAATGCAAAGATCTAGGATAGTGCTGAACTTTTCAGTCTTTGGCATCTATGTTCTTTGGGAAAGTCTACTCTTTCCAGATGAGGTGCATTGAGTAAAACTGTATTAGTTATAGCTCAGCACAATACCTATTCCAAAGGTAGATTTGCAGGCCCTGGGCAGACCAACTACTATGTTTCCTATGTGTAATTTCGGTTCTTGTTCGTGAAACTCCTTGTACTCACACACATATATTGGTCACTACTTAATCATCACATTATATCCTGTGTTCCATCTTTTGGAACTTCTTTCTTTACATGCTAGGTTTGAACTTTTTATTATTATTGTTATATGCTGAAGAGTCAGTACAAAAAGTGAGATTTCTAAGCACTACCAGAATAAAAATGAAAGTAAAAGGAATATTACGTAATTCTTTACAGAAGCCTTTTAGTTCTTTAAGATTAATGGCCATTCTAAGCCAGGTGTCTGGTTCCCTTAGGCACATCTGGAAATCCTTGTCTTAAAGCATTTCTGTATTGAAGGACTCAGTCTGGCTAGCACCTAAATGTATAAACTGAGCAGATTGTTGATAAGAAACTGGCAATTAAATGGTATAGGTGAAACAAAGTTATTGTGTAAAACATATAGTGGTGCATCAGACATCCAAACTAATGTGTATAATTTGCTTTAAACCCCACACTTCTAATAATTCTAGCTTTAAGTTCCAAGCTCATTTAACTTTAAAAGATTCGCTGGCAATATTCCCACTTTGGTTTTAAGTTAATTTGTCAGGGCTTTACAGACTAGTTTTACACAAGAACTTAGTAAAGGACTGGATCATGGTTCTACATCCTTAGAACTGCTAACTTCCTTTTTCAGGGAGTATTTTTGTGTGATGGCTGAGATAATGCAATAATTTTAATGGAAAAGATGCTCAGACTTCTCAGTT
Source organism: Dendrocincla fuliginosa (assembly GCA_035047845.1). NCBI lineage: Eukaryota > Metazoa > Chordata > Aves > Passeriformes > Dendrocolaptidae > Dendrocincla > Dendrocincla fuliginosa. The sequence goes on along the minus strand of JAWWMO010000043.1, from coordinate 26,817,748 downwards.
CCTCTGTTGGCTGCTTTCCAGCAGGCTTCATTCAAACACTATTGTAGTAATTCTTGATGATGTCTAAAGTTCTTTGTGACTTAAATCTTAAATTTTGCACCTAAATTACAAGTGCAGTTTATTCTTTTTGCTGAACACATATATGTGATGAAAAAGTTAAGCTTTTAGAGAGAAAAAAGGCTGTAATCTTTTCCTGTTAAAGTTAGTGGTATACAAACACTGATGGATAGTATAGTAACATTAAAGAAAAAAAGAAATATAATCTTCAAAATTAAAAGATCTGAAATCTGTAATTAAAGAACAGAAATTAAAGAAAAATGTTGCTGTTCTTTCTCAGAGTCCTGCTTAAAGCTATGGAAAGGCTGAAGGCGTAATCTAGTTTTGTTTCAAAGCCTGTGAAAGGTCACCATCACAACTCCATGATGAAGTGCAAAACTGTCTTTTGCTTGTAGTACTACTTTTCAAGGGTTGAACTTGGACTAGGTACTGCTACTGCAAATTCCTTTACAGGGAGGGGTTTTCCAGAATAATTTTCTCACATGGGTTCCTTGAGCTGCAGGAAAGATTTTGCACAGAGCCCATACTGCCATTTTGCTTCTTTGCCCTTCCAAAGGGCCTTAAACAAGAATGGAAGACTAGTAGATGTATAAAGATCAGATCTTGCAGACAATTGCCACTGTAGCACTACGAGAGGATTTAAAAAAAGTAGTGTTTGGAGGGAGTCTGCAGTCTCTCTCTTTTTGCATTCCATTCTGATATCTGTTCTGTGATCTGATGGCTACCCCTGTGCAATACCTAAGGAATATCATCTGCCTCAATAAAACTTACGTAAAATTCTGGTCAACCAGAAAGAGAAATCCAAACTGGAACAGGCATAAAGCAGCATTATTAGAGTGATCTTAGTCAAATACAGGGAGACATAAAGTATGTTATGCACATTAAAGAATACAACTGTCATGTAAATCAAACAACAGTGCAGAAAGGTGGGTTAAAAGACAGAGGAAATAGGTTTTCTTCTGAAAAATCTGATCGTAATAGCAATGTGAACAAGAAAACCCCAAAACCAAACACTGGTGGATTTTAAGGTGGAGGTTATGACTAGGTGGAGATTATGACTAGTGGAAGATTATGACTGGGTGGAGATTATGGCTTTTGTCAGTCCTGATCTAAACCAGTGACAAATGGTTCCATTAACCCAAAGGAAAAGGTGCTTTGCATAGACTAGAAGAGGCCACGATGCAAACAGCTGCTTTTTCTGTAGACAGAAATTCTACCTGGCACCATCACCGCTATAAAAAAAGTACTGGTAGCACTGGGAGCTGCTCGGCTACCAGGTCAGGCGAGGTGAGCATGTAATCAGTAATGGACACTGCTAAAGTGCCTCTCCCCCCACTTCAGCCAGTAAATCTCTGTCTGGCAGATAATAGGCTTTCTGGCATTTTTCAGAAGCAGCAGGCAATTCCAGTTACTCAACATTTCATCAAAAGAAGATAAACATTTCTTTTTAAGGCATATACTTTTAAAGTGCTGACTATATATAATTGTCCATACATAACAGGTAGCAACTCGTTAGCACAGACAATGGCAGACTAATCATTTTCTGATAGCAAGGAAAAGCAAAAGTCCTTCAAACAGACCTTTCATGAGAAGATTTATTACAGCAATTTATAAAGACAGGGGAAAATATAGCAAATCAGACAATAACTTTTAAGTATAAGTATATGCAAACCGGAGGGTTTTTGCTCGGCTCTAGAATTCTCCCAGCAAATTCCTTCTATTGCCTAGAAGGAATGAGTCTTAAGGGATAATCGGGCTTACATGAGATCCAGATTTCCAGTAAAGTAGGAGACAGAGAGTTCTGGTTATTGCTAAACAGAGGAATAGAAGGGAAAGGCTCATCTTGTGGAAATCATATATCTTACTTCCATTGCTAATCACTCTCAACAATAGGCAGTTGGACAAGGTGGAACCAGTATGATCCTATATGGATGCATGAATTACTAAATAAGAGGGTATAAAATTAATACATTTTAAAAATTATAGAAAATTATTTGAAATTAATTTCCTGAAACATTCCAGGCATTCAAAAGTATATTTTTATGCTCTTGTTTCCATTGTGTTCTGAATACATGTTACAGGTTTTCAGTCCCAGGTGGAAGCAATTCTAGCTTCTAAATGATCACATGCCTAGATTTCACAGTCTTTACTCATTGTCCCTTTATTGTTCTCTGCTTTACACTGATAATTCTGTTTTTAAACTTATCTTTGTCTGCATTTAATGTGCCTACACTGCAGGGAGTACTTATCATAATTATCATACAACTGGAATCAAAGATTAGAAGGGTAAATGCCTGTAAGGGACATGCTAGGATTGAAATGTTGACTGTCCTGTTATTTCATGCCAAGCTTAGAACATTGTGTGCTGCCCTGCTTAAGTCCCTTAATGATCACCGTTCTAACAATGTGAAACTGCCTTCTAAATAGGCATAAAATGCTCCCAGTTGGAGGCCTCTCTTTACAGTCATTCAAATCAGTGCCAAAGTCTCACAGATTCAGTGGAATACAAATACATCCTTGATTTTCTTTTTTATTTTTTTTGAGAAGATTGAAGTTAAAAAAATATGTGTGAATTAAAACAGAAGAAAATATTTGTAGTTCTCAGAAGGATAACAGAATCCTAAACTCAATCTTGTATGAGGGGCTAGGAAGGACTACACCACTTTAGACTTTGCCCTGTAGCTGGGATATATAAGAAATCCTTGACTATGTCTGATGATTTTGGCTGAATTCATGTGGAATTATATCACAATAAAATTGTTCACAGTAATGGGGTCATTTATCCTAGTACGTGCTTTTACTGAAATTTGAAAACAAGAATTTGTTTTGAAAAATAATTTAACCTTTTACAAATTATTTTTTTCTGAGTAGAAAAAAGATGCAAACTAAATGTGTATATAAGACATGATATAATCAAAGTATGCTATTTAGAGTAGAAACTGGGAATGAAGGGTGACCCATGACACACTGTACAAAAAAAAATTAAACAGAACTTTTTCAAGTTTCAGTTTTTCTCACAATGTGACATAATTAAGTCCTACAAGACTTAGCAAGCTGTAGTCTACTGGGTGTTGCCATCTGCCTCTTACTGAATTATTTCAATAGAGGTATTTCAAGAAAGCTTTTTCAATACTTATTTCATTGAATTGGAACATGAGGGCACCTGTACATACTCCCATAAGCAAAATATTTTTTAAACTTATTAAAGAATATAATGGATTGCACACATAAAAATCTTCTGTGACATCTTTATTTTGGACTTTGCTGTTATGGACTCCAATGTTTCCATAGTCCTTCACTCAAAATAATGTAAAGTCTACGTGTTCTCTGAGAGATGTAGCAGTAGCTGAAAGCTAATACCCGTAAGTCAGACAAAAACAAACCAACCAAACAACACATTGGGAACATAATTGATTTTTTTTGTTAATGAACAAAAGACAAGGCAAAAAAAATTATAAAAATACATTGCCAACCATATGTTTATTTAAAAAAAAACAAACATTTCTTGGCTGTGTCTCGTATTTAAAATAAAAAAGGTAGTGAAGCTTGAAGCTTTGTTCTAAAAGCAAAAAAAAAAAAAAAAATCCATCTGAAGTTTACAGAAAGGACATCTAAAAGAATCCATAGAAAAGAAATATTTTGCTGCAGAAGTTTGCTGCTTATCAAACCTGGTTTCCTTTTATGACAAGGTAACCCACCTAGTTGGTCAAGGGAAGCCATTTGAGGTAATCTTTTTTGATTTCAGCAAAGTTGTCAATACTGTCTCTTGCAGGATCCTTCTGGAAAAAATGTCCAGCACACACAGCTGGATAAACACATCATGTGGTGGGTGAGCAATTGGTCAAGCACAGAGGGTAACAGTGAATGGGGGAACATCAGACTGGTGACCTGTCACGACCTGGGTTCTGCAGGGCTCCATCTTGGGCCCTGTGCTCTTCAACATCTTCATAAATGACTTGAATGCAGGACTGGAAGGGATATGGAGCATGTTTGCAAATGACACAAAACTGGGAGAAGCTGTTGATTCCCTCAAAGGCAGGGAGGCCCTGTAGAGAGACCTCAACAAATTAGAGCAATCATCAACCATATAAAGTTCAACAAGGGAATGTGCCAGATTCTGCACCTGGGATGGGGCAATCCCGGATGTATGGACAGACTGAGGAACGAGATGTTGGAAAGCAGTGCCACAGAAAGGGCCCAGGGGATCCTGGTGGATGGTAAGTAGAATATGAGTCAGCAGTGCCCTGGCAGCCAGGAAGGCCAACCTGGGGAGGCATCAGGCAAAGCATTGACAGCCAGTCAAGGGAGGGGACTGTCCTGCTCTGCTCTGCACTGGGGTGGCTCCACCTTGAATATTGTGTGCAGTTTTGGACACTGCAATATGAAAAAGATATTAAGGTACTAGTGATTGTGCAAAGGAGGGAAATGAAGATGGTGAAAAGCCTTGAGAGGAAGCCGTATGAGGAACAGCTGAAGTCACTTGGTGTGTTCAGTCTGGAGAAGAGGAGACTGAAGGGAGACTGCATTGCAGTTACAACTTCCTCATGAAGGGCAAGAGGAGGGACAGGCACTGATCTCTTCTCTGTGGTGACCAGTGATCAAACATGAGGGAAGGGCCTGAAGTTATGTCAGGGGAGGTTTTGGTTGGATATTAGGAAAATGTTCTTCACCCAGAAGAACAGGTTTGGCACTGAACAGGCTCCCCAGGGAAGTGGTCACAGCCGCAAGCCTGACAGAGCTCAAGAAGCATTTGGACAATATTCTCAGGCACATGACATGACTCTTGGGGATGGTCCTGTGCAGGGCTAAGAGTTGGAATTATGGATCCCTTCCAACTCAGCACATTCTGTGATTCTGTGTTTTGTATACCCCTGCCCACCCAAAAAAAAAAAAAGGGCCTTTCTTACAGCAGAGGTATTTCACACTTAGTCCCCCAAGACCAAACCTTTTCCTAGCTATTTGCAATGACAGATCAATTCTAGGAATACAACAGACTGCTTCTTCTTCTTCTTTCAATATTATTTCCTAATGGCTAGGACACTTTGGGAAAGATAAATCTGTAGTCTAGACTGAATGAAATGATTCAATAGTGACATCTGCATTTCATGTGAACTAGAGAAAATGCAAGATTAAGCATCATCGATGAGAGAGTTAGAGAGGAATATACAGTACAAAAACTTATGTCTTGCAGGATAAAGGTGACATTTGTTTGCTTGGATGGTTTTGAGCAAATCAAATACATATTTTCATGTAGAGAGCGAAAAACCGGTGTCTATGGAATTTAGATGCTTCAGGGCATATATGGCAGTTGTGCAGAATTTTTGAGAACCACCACTTCAAATTAGACACCTAATGCAAAAGTTACGTAAAGCCTAAATATCTTTCCATACATGTATCACACCTTTTTCTATGCTTTCTCTTTTGGCATGGATACCTTTTCCTTTCACCTGTGGCTGTTTTCTACAGGAGCCAGATAATGGCTTTCCCCTAAAGAAAAACCTGCTAAGAATGGATGCTGCGTGAATGACTGTATAGGGCTGTTCCATCCTTATATTTGATGCTTTTGAAATATCTTTATTATACATACATATCCTGGTTTTCTCTTAAGAAATCATAAAAGAAGTATTACTCAACATGACATGAGCAATTAGGATTTATCATACCATATGACAGAAATCTCTGTTCCAAACCTAGATCTCTTACAATGTGTATGAGAAACCATAATTTTGTCAATTAGCCAATCTTCTATTAAAAAAACCAAAACACAACACTCTAAACCATTTACGGTAATAACTTACATTAAAAAAGCCCCACAAACTATCCGAAAAGAAGCTGAACAAAAATAAATCTATTAATATATAGTATGTGCACAGAAATAAATGATACATCACTTCATTTGTAATAGGCAAAGAAACTGAAGTTAAATCAAACTGTCAAAAAATTAAAATTAACCCTCCTAAAGGATGTTTGTATACATCCTTTATATTGTCAACATCTCAGCAGGTTTTCAGCTCTTCTGTGTACATAGAAAAAGGAAGGAACAAAACCAGCAAACCACCAATTTAATGACTTCTTTTTATGTTAATATGCATGTACACTCAAGCATAAGAACATACACATTGAATGATAACATCTATGCCTGTCACATAGACAATGATGTCATCATTATCTATCTGTACTTAAAATGCATTTTCCATTAATATATAGAAGCTTCTCTGAGATTGACAGTTACAGTACAACCCTCCAACAACAATTCAATTGTTTCCAAAGGCTACCAACAAGCCGGGTCTTGTCAGGATTTGTTTTCACAACTTCTGATTTCTGAAAATTCTTCCTAAACTTAGGGCTATCTAGTGAACTTAAAAGAGGTAAAGATGTGTTTCATTGAAGTAGATTTGCACTCTTGTGCAAGCTTTATTTCTGAGTATCACCTCGTATAGATCTGATAGGATTGTCTTTTTATCTTCAGTGGTGTTAAAGAGTTTAATTACAATTCAAGAAAAGATTGTCTAAATTGCAATGAATGCTGTGATATCCTACTGATTCTTGATACTCATTACTTTGCCTGTCTATATTTCAAGTCAATGCCTGTAGCTGGCTGAAAAACAAAAAAAATAAAAAAAAAAAAAAAGAAAAAAAAAAGTAAACTAAAGTCATGAGAATTATTTTAAACATAAATATTATATTATACCATATTCTGCCAATTTGCATAGCAAAAAGGAATACAGGAACTATTACAAAGTCAGGAGTAAGGTCCATTAAGTATTGCAAAATGTTATCTCTGAACATTGATTTTTAAAATTAATCCACATAGTTGCATATAATTTTTGACTATGTTTTCCATTAATATTCTAACTGTGAAGTTTGCTGCAGGTTAGAAGGTCTTGTAGATCTGTGTATATTTTCTGTTCAAGGTCTGAAAAATACATTACACTGGGTGAAATATTCATGGGAAGGCTTTCAGGATTCTATTATAAAAATCATAGTTTGTAATTCTGAATACTCAGAGAAGAAATCTAGAATTTCATCTTTTATTGTTATGCCAATCACTCTATACCATTCTATCTATACAAATGTAGTGAACAGACTGGGCTGAATTGTTAAAGTACAACACTCATTAAGTCACAGGTTTGGGGTTTTTTTGTCTGATGAACTGCAGCTGACAGCCAGGCTCTGAGTGAATCCCCACTACAGCATGCAATAACCTATCCACCTGGACAAAGGAGGCTTCACTGCATGTCCCCACCTGGAACTGACTACTTAAGTCCGTTAGGAGCTTGGTAATAAGGTAACACCTAATTCAGAAGACAACAGAAGTCCTTAGGAGGAACAAAACGTTCAGATCTGCAACACCACATGAAAGTGGAAATCTGAGGAGAGGAATTGCCACACGCAGGAGCTGAGCTGTCAGCCACGGTCACAGTGAGCCTTCTATTCCTAGGGGTCATCTGAATTGGCTGAATGAGCAAGCCTGAGCTGGGATTATGTGAGGTCTGTGTTTGCACTGTCCATAGGCTGTATTTGTCCTGCCAAGCAAATCAACTCTAGGTTGTGTGTGAATGACTCCTGTGATCTGCTTGAACAGCCATGATGCCAGTCTCTCCAGATATCCAGAAAAGTTTGTCACAGCTGAAGAGCAGGTGAAACACACATGAGATCTGCTGCAACTTCTGATCAGTGACTTGGTCCACAAAAGGCCTAAGAGACCTTTTTTGCCCCTTAGTCAACAGAGGCCCAGAGTCAAGACAATGGAAGAAAATCCCAGCCATTGGAGACTGAAACCAAGACTAAGAAGTCCCAGGGCACCTAATCCAATGCTGCAATGGATTACACATTGCTTAACTGACACTGTCTCCCTTAATTATTGTAGAAAATATGTAGCTTCAAACTTGCCATTTAGCACAAAACCTCAGGAAATCCAGTCATAAAACCTTCTCAGCTACATGCTCTGTTTCCTTTAGACATTTCAGTTGGGGTAAAAGCACAAAACAGTACAGGTGCCGAAACCCTATCTTATCTTTCACTGCAGGCCCATCAGTTCAAACTCTGATAAGTTTAACAATCCAGCCTAAGTGGTGCGGACTTCGACAGGCTTCATCCTGATATTTACACAAGCGCTGTCCACATTTGAGCTAGTCATTCTCAGGACCCTGGAGAGAGAAAAACATATTTTGTAAATTCTTATTTTCCTCCAGTGACTACTGCAGGATGTCTAACTAGAGTCAGTAAGTCCTGGTCAGCAGCTAAGTTATGAGCACTAAAATCTCTTAATGTTTTTATTAGACACTTTCAGTGGTTTTCTGTTCAACGTTTAACTGTCAAAGACATCTATTCTTTAGTGCCAAGCTAACTGCAAAGACAGGCAACAAAGATCTGAACATAGTGCTGAGGATGACAAATTAGCTCTGCATCATAAAGGTAGGTGTTAAGACATTGCTACTAAAATGCGTAGATCTGCCTCTTTGACTTTATACTCCTCAATTTCTGATGTGTAAAATAGTGACAATGCACTTCTCTACCTGTCAGGAAACCTGTGAATATAAATACCGCAAAGAGAGAAAAATCAAATATTACAAAGAGAACAAAGAAAAACAAACAAAAAAAAATCACTGCTAAGTAGAGAGAGCCGTTCCTTATTGACAAGTCTTTCTGCTTTTCCTATATTAGAATTAGAACCCTTTTCAATCTTCAATAACTAGAATGGTCTTTAAGACAATGACAAAGCAAATAATATTATTTTTAGTCTGTTTTCATTATATTTAATCTGAACAAGCATTTGAGGTATTGAGAGGTATAATTCATCCTAAAATCAGCCAGAGCTTCATTTGTAAATCCAGGTCCAAGTTATCTTTTAGAAACATTCAACAGAAAAGCAACTTAATTACTAGTAATGCCTTACTTAGCTATCTGAAATGCATTGAAAACAAGAAAATATTAGCCATTTTGCAGTGTACCATTTTTCTATTCATGATTAGATTCACTAATATGTTTGCACAAAATGGTGCAAAGTATTCATATTTACCAAGTCCAAGTATAACCACGCTTTCAGGGCTTGCTGCCACATCAGTTATCGGGTCCTAATATCTTCTCCAACACCTATAATGGAGAGGAAAGACTGAGTCATTTGCACAAGGTCACAGCACAGCTTTTCTATGCCTTCTTACACAACAGGATTTTTATAAAGGACCAAATGATGCAGTTTCTTGAAATACACATTAGTTTCCCACTTTGGTAGCAATGTGTCAAAAATCATGATCAAATGAACTAATTTTGCCTAATTAAAAAAGATGACTAAAGGAAACAAAGGTGGAATGTCACCCAGAAACTGAGTAACTGCATTGCACTGGGGACACAGAAGGGAAGATTGCTCCTGGACCTTGGAGGTCAGACTAGTAGCTACTGCTGGGGAGAGAGACAAGAAGAACCTAGGTGAAGGCTGAGAACATACTCCCACCAAAGAAGATCCCATCTTGGGTAGCAGAAAGATAAGACCTACATCTGTGTATTAAACTATCTTCATGGAGAGAATATCAGGATACGCTCTGGTTTCCCCCCCTTAAATTTCCTGTGCCCTTTAAGAGCTACAGATTTTTAAGATGTTGCATTCCTACTTACTCTTAATTGCCCTGTTATGTTAATTTCAACTTCCAGGGGTGATTTCATCATCTGGCACTTATGTTGCCTTCTCAGAAGACTTTTGGAATATTTTTTGTCCTCTGGAGCTGCTAGTGCAGCAGGTTTCAAGGGAAAAGGTGAGTGCCTCTGACACTCTCTGGAATAAGATCAAATACAGCTTGCCTAAGAAAAAAGCAAAGAGAAAAATTCAAGAGGCAAAATAAATTTATAAAAGTATTTGCATACTTTGCAAAACCTCACAAATTATACAGAAGTTTCTGTAGTCACAAGGGGCTCTGATTCATCTGAAGCATTTTGGCAAGCTCTCTTAAATTCATGGGGTTTAATTTTACACCAATTTTCCCCAGGATTCTGGTAAATTTTCTGCCTTACAGATTTAAAAACCAAAAAGGACTTTCTGTTCTTTTGAGGCTTTTCTCTCTTCTGTGTCTCAAAGAGAATAGGGAGTACCAATATTTTTCAAGTTTTTCACAGAGGTTTCCTTGAATTGACAGGGATAATAGATTGGCCTCATAGGTCAACTTCATTCTCACCCACAGTTTAGGAACCCTGAAGACTGAAAATAATAAGAAAAAGGAAAACAGCACTCTTTAATCCTGAGGTATCACACAGAAATCACAGTTTCATGTTCATCCATAACTAGGTCATTTTCTTCCCAAAGAAAGATAGATTTGGCATACTGTACTTTCCAGAATAAGCCTACTGCTTTATTCACTAGTAACTGCCCTTTTTGTTTTACTATTGGCAGTTACAAAGGCCAAATGATTTCAAACGTGACCAAGCACTCATATGTTAGAAGAAAACACAGGATGGCCTCCTCATTTGGTCCAAACGCAAAAGGTCTGCTTTGAAATGGCATTGCTTTTACAGCTTCTTCAATAAAGGAAATTGAAACCAGCTTGTAATGTATCCACTACACTTACTGGCAATTTCTGTCTTAAATGACTTCCTTTCAATCTCAGAGAAGTCACTTAAATTCTAAACTCAAAATATTAAGTCAGTTACAATGCTGATCCAAAACTTTTCCTTTTGACAGTGTAACTTCTTCTGCAAAGCATTGGAAAGCTCTCCAAAAACTCCTAAAATCTTTTCTGGCAGTCATGCCTACTGTAGTAAATAACTCTTGACTCTTGCACGTGTAACAAAATGTGTGTGTATTTCAAATTCCTACTATTTTGATAGAGAAAAAAATCTGGGGAGATACAGGTCACAGTGTTATTTACTGGAATATATTTTATTAGACTGTGACTCTTAAAGGAACTAAGACAGCATTATTAAAAGCAGATCACTATTTGCATAGTACCTTTGCGTATTTCCTCCCCCTTCTCTCACCCTCAGGCACACACTATCACACAGGCACTGCCACACACACTGTCACTCCCAGTCCAGCCCAGCTGTTCCCTCACCGGGCAGAGCTGCACTGGTGTGACAGTGGCCTCTGGCCAGGTGTGCAGAGAGTCCCCCACAGGTCCCAGGTTTCCTCAGCAGTACATGCAGACCTGGTGTCTCTGGTGGTGCACAGCTGCCACGGGCACTGTGGATGTGGACTGAGCTGTACAGCCTCCTAGTTGGTGCTGGCAGGGCCTGGTGCCCTTACACGCGCTCAGCAGGCTCTGTGTCTTTCGTTTCTTGAAGATACAGCAGGATGACAAACTTTCAGAGTCTGTCAGGATTTGGGAGATTTTCACCTTTCCTCTTAGTACTCTTCCTCTTTTCAGGCTGCTCTGTTCTCATCTATGGGTGTAGGTAGGACACATTTGCATCCACTTGTGCAGAAGGGTCTTTTATGACACGTGAATGTCTGTCCTGACTTCAGTCTGCTCTCCTTCCTCTAGCTGTTTCTCTGGTGGTCCCTGTTAATTTATTGAAACAATTAACACACCTAGCAGGGGTGGGGGAACGGACTGCCAGACTCCTTACTTTATTCTTATTCACATCTGAAAGAAGTGTCAGTAAATAAACCTCAAAATCTTGGTAGCAAGCGTCACTTAGACACAAAAATGTCTGTTGTAAGAGCCAATGACACTGCTTGTGATTAAGAGAAAATGAGCTGGTGTTTCACACAGTTGCCAAAGTGGAGTGTCTGGCCCATTGATAAATAAATATTGCAGATAGGTTCCCCAGATAGTAATCCAAACTTATTGCCGTGAAAATTATGGAGTTAAAATGTGAAATGAGCAAAAAATGTTTTTCTGAAACCAAAGCACAGTGTATTTTCTTGGGAGAGGATGTGAGAAAGGGGACAGCAGCTCTGGATCTTTGACTGTACCAAGCCACTTCACACAGTCCCAGATAGTCTGAGTCCTCAGTCTTTTCCTTCACTTTCCCCTTCCCACCTATGTAACTTATAGAGTTTCATCTTCAGATAAGTAGATTGGAGCATAAGCAATGAAATGAGTAATGTAATTTGGTACCCATTGTCACAGAAGGGACAGCATGATGTTGGCTTCTTCCATTATGATAGCAAGCAAAATTCAATTACTGTTTGGATATGATCAGTTGTTGCCAAACTACCTGCCAAGTCTATTTGCTCAGTTGGCATGAAAAGAGTGTCTCTACAGAAAGGATGTCAAGTATTGCCATGGTAAAGAGCAAAGGAGAGAGAGAAGAAACAGAACTTTAAGAGGAGGTACTGAAACACGATAAGACCATTTTGGGCCATAGTTTTGCTATGAGAAGCCCCAAAGAAAGCAGTGTCAGAGCAGATCCCAGATGGAGCTGAAAGGGCTATCAGTTGTGTTTTGCAGGCACTCTGCAGTGCCTGGAGAAAAAAATGCCTTGCAGCTGGTCAGTGAAAAAATCACTGCCATGCTCAATATAAAAATGTCACCAATATTCTATCACTACCGTCGCAATTTACAAGCACAACAAACTTTCTCTAAGCTTTTTCAGTTAAACCAGAGAAGAAAAGCCTGTGGAAAAAGGCATTCTTGTGTACCAATGCGATTTAGAATCTGACTATTCAGTAGCACAGGGCTGTGAACCTACTCTATTTTCCTATGCAAATATCTTCAAGGTTTATTTGTTAATTGACAGAAAGCAGCAAATATCCAGTAGAGGTATGGTTATATTTTCATAATCTTTCAAGTGGTGGTTTTCATGAAGCTCTTGAACTCTGGAAGTTTGAAGTAATAATTTTCTTATAGGAATGATGAATCAAGAAAATAGTAGGAGTCCAGACAAAGATGGGAAAATGAAGCAGCTTGTCACTTTCCTATTTTGAGAAGTGGGAAGGGATTGGACTGTAATTATTTTAAGGTAATACAACCTGGAACACATAAACAAATCTATACTTAGTTGTATCATTATATGCAAACACATGATACTAAAGGTCTAAATTTTGAGAATCTTTTTGAAAACTGCTGTAGTTGGTATTGTCTGTATTTCCTGTGTATATACTAAGGATGGGTGCTTATGAAAATTGTAGGTATATGAGCATACTCTTTTATCTGACTGCAGCCTATGAGAGGTGAATTTTAGAAAGTAACACAGACTATAACTTAGAACCTGAAAAAACCCCCACAACATTATTTACTGCAACAAATTTCTGCAGAAAGCAATTCTAGAAAAATGAATGAAAGGCACCATTAAGCAAGGACATTTATTTAGCAAGTGGAAGCAGGCACTGTTGCCTTCACTTTCTACTTCTCACTGGCCCCAAGAAGGTTTTTACTTAATGTTTTACTAATTACTTCTATTAGGCAATTATTGGGAAGACGCTGATGCTTCTGTCAAGACTTAAAGAATGCAGCTTCTTGTCTCAAAACATTGTCAAAGCCACAGAAGGAACTTGCCATAGACACTAGACAAAAAATTCCCACTGTGCAGACTGTGGGAACTTGAGTTAAGGTCAGACAGTAACAACAGGAAGATGCTAATACCAGACCTGGTGAGGTAGATCTGGATAGCTTATCTGGACAAAAGTTTGCACAGTGGCAAACTTACCATCTCAAGTTATGGGAACAGCATCTCACCCTGTGGATACCTAGAACTTGGGCTGTATAAAGGTGATACCCCAGAAAAATGACTCTGGGACCTCACCACTGAGAAGACTAGGGTGAAGAAGGACCAGTGGGATGCCACAGAATTCACAATCTTTCTACTTAATCTGTCTTGCTCTCACTGTCTTTCTCTCCCCCAACCCCCTCTCCTAGTTCTTTCTATCTCTCTACATCACATTTACTGTTAAATAAATTCCATACTATTGACTTTTTGGAATATGGTCTTGTTTGCACCTTAATTCAGGTGGAGGCATCTCTTTATAAATGGATCATAACAGCTGCTACGTTCAAATAAGCACTGATGCAATGATATCAGATCCCATGATCCATCAAGTCCAGGTTTTAACCTCTCAAGCCAGAGAGACCATTCCCATCCTCCTGACTGCAGAAATAGGTTCAACACTCACATGGCCCTAACAGTTGAGATGTACCCAGTTGTTGAGATATGCAAAATGTGTTCTGTATTTCCCTGGGTTTTGACCCTCTTTATCACCATTGTTTTACTTCCCTTTTCCCACCCCAATCCAAAAGACACAACCAGCAGATAGTTACTTACCAGCATTGGTCCCAGATTTGCCCGTTGCCTAGGCACTCTCTGCCTTATGTGTTAGCACTGATACCTTTGCACTAAGCATTGCTGAACTTTGAGGAATTTAATCCTCAAAATATCACTAGACCCCCCATTATCCACAAAGCTGGCCTTCTTTCCCCTAATTCCCTCTTAAATACCCATGGGCACAGCCTCATGGCACTACCTGTAAATTTTTTAGCTCTTTGCTGTGCCTACTGCCGTATCCAGTGGTTTGTCACATTGTGTCCAATGATTTTCTTAATTCCATTGAGTTATCTCAGCCATTAGACTCAGTCAATTATTTTTAAAAAAATTACCCATAAAAATATATAATCTATATTGAGTTGTGTATATATGTCACATAATGCTTTTCTGTCTGCAGAGGATCTCAGACTCCTCCTTTGTTTGGAGTACTGAACTCCACAGAATTATGGAATGAGTAAGATTGCAAGGGACCACACTGGGTCTTACGGTCCAACCTTCTTGCTCGAGCAGGATCATCCTAGAGCACATGGCACAGGATTCTGTCCAGATGGTTCTTGAATACCTCGAATGAGGGAGACTCCACAACGTCTCTGGACACTCTGTTCCAGTGCTTAATCACTCACACAGTAAAGAAGCTCTTCCTCATATTCAGGTGGAAATTCCTGTGCGTCTGTTTCTTCCCATTGCCTGTTGTCCTGATGCTGGGCACCACTGAAAAGATCCTGGCTCAGTCCTGTTAACACCCTCCCTTCAGATACTTGTAGACTTTCATGAGCTCCGCTTTCAGCTTTCTCTTCTGGAGGCTGAACAGGCCCAGCTCCCTCAGCCTTTCCTTGTAAAAGAGATGCTCTAGTCCCTTAGTCATCCTCCACTGGACCTGCTCCAGGAGCTCCATGTCTCTCTTGCACTGAGGAGCTCAAAACTGGACACAGTCCTCCAGATGTGGCCTCACTAGGGCTGAGTAGAGGGGCAACATCACCTCCCTCAGCCTGATGACGGTGCTCTTCCTAATACACCCTGGGATACCATTGGCCTTCTTGGCCACCAGGGCACACTGCTGGCTCATGGACAGCTTGTTGTCCACCAGGACCCACACGTCTTTCTCTGCAGAGCTGCTTTCCAGCAGGTCAGCCCCCAGTCTGTGCTGGTGCTTGGGGTTGTTCTTCTCCAAAGAGAACAAGCTAGTGTTCTGACATAGCAATCATTTTTAAGAAAACATTTCAAAGAAACTGATTTCACTGCAAATCTTGTTAAGAGTCAAATATTTCTATTTCTACCGACTTTTCTTGAAAAAGATGGCAGTATATGACAACACAATGCACTTAACAAAATAGCATAACTGCCATGATGGGACAGACTAAAAATCTGGTCAGCTCAAATTTTTAGCAGCAGACAAATGATGGATGCTTTTGCAAAATAAGTAGGAAAACAGCACAAACAAGTGACAATTTCAGAGTACTCTTCTCATTTTCAGCAATTTAAAGCTTTCGGACTTCCTGAGTCCAAGCTTGTATCTTTGTTGGTGTGTATGTTTATATCAAGAGACATTGATGGAATTTTTTTCCTCCAGGAATTAACTCTTTTGGGGGTGGAATCAAATACTATCACTGTTCCAGCCTGTCCATAATACATCAATGTCATGTTTCCAAACTTCTGCAGAGAGTAAAGTGATGCTGAAGTAATGACGCTTAGGAAAACATGTAAGAATCTTCTGCATATAGTAGGTCATTTGAAAAGAAAATGCTTTAGAGAAATAACACCAGAAAAAGTTTGGGGTTTTAATTGCCGGTTTTTATCCCCAAACTTTTGCTTGCTGAGTTTGTAGTTATAAAACAGATTAAACAGAATGTAATCTACCCTTTTATACTACTTACTCAATACAGAAAAACTCATTTCACTGTCTTTATTTATACAAGATACTGTAACTGGAGGAAAACATGGATTAATTTGAAGTTATTTTTAAAATTATTACATTGGTATTAGTAATTCCACTCCCGCCCCAACTCAAGAATGTACTGAACATAATCAAAAACTGAAAAACTCTTATCCTGGAGATTTAAGGTTTTAAAATAACTATGCATGTAAATAACACAGAAGAAGAGAACAGATCCTTGGTTACCACAGAAAAGAGACATAGAAAATGAGGAGGTACTGGGACCCACTCAATGATAGTAATATATTATCATGACTTGAGGATCAAAAGTCCTTATATACATTCATCTCCCCACTCCTCATCCAGACAGTTACACTGAAAGAAATCCTGAAATAATGTTATTAAGGTTACAAAGGCAAACAGATGTGAAGACATTTAGAACTATGGTGAGTTTTACTTTACATGAACATTTAGTTTTTCTGAAATAATAGGGGAAAAAAATCTCTGAAGATTAATCCTGTTTATCACAGAATAATTAGGGTTGGAAGGGACCTCTGGAGATCATCCAGTCCAACCCCACTGCCAAGGCAGGGTCACTCAGAGCAGGTTGCACAGGAACACACCCACGTGGATTTTGAATGTCTCCAGAGAGGGAGATTCCACCACATTCCTGGGCATCCTGTTCTATAACTCTGCCACTATAACCAAGCTCTTTGAGATATTTATATGTATTAATGAGATCACAGAGTGATAGCATTGCAAGGACTTGTAGAGTAGCAATAGGAAGGAACTCTCCATGATTAGGGTAACTGAATGTTCCTGCTAAACTTTTACAAGGTAGATAGTAATTATTGAATCCTCTTTTCAAGAGGTTCCAGTTGAAAATCAGGTTCAAAGGGGTGAGCTCTCACAACTATGACAAAGGCAAAGGTAATCCAGCTCTGTGAAGAGCTCTGATGAGTCATGTTAGATTTTGCATTTGAGGTGACTTGCTTAGAAAAGAGCCTGATGTTTCCCTGTGTGTAATAGCAAAGCTGTTTAATTGAGATCCCTGACCTACCCTCTTTCTAACTGTTTGAAACCTCCCCGATAACACATTTTGCTACCTACTTGGTTAAGCTGATTTGACTGTGCATGTGGATTCATGCTATGAACCAGACTAATGAAATCATCTGTATTAAAAAATAATAACACCCTTTTCAGGATATACAACATTTTCTGTTTGTTTCTCTATTTACCACAAGCCAGCTTACAGCATAGCCTTCACAAGCAGCTGAGGGTCTGGGGCTGGGAATTACTGATTGCATTGTGAAGGAAGTCAAAGTGGTGCAATGGTTTAGCCACTAGAGAAACCTGTGCAGCATGGCAACTCCTCATATCCTGGCTCTGGCAGGGCTGGTATTTACACAGAAGCCAATTAGCCCATACGGGCTCCTAGCAGGCAGATGTGGAGCTTGGTCAGCTGCTTCTCCATTACAGTCATCAGTGCTTCTGCTTCCAAAGACACAGTACAGAAGCATCTGCACTGACTGCCCACATTACTAGCATGCATACTACAGGGTTGGTTTTCTCGGCTTTTGTTGTCTGCAAAGGTACCTGTGCTGCTGAGCCTGAGCTAGCCTTGGATTCAGCAGGATGTTTTACCTGCCCACCTGGATCCATGCTGTCTCTGCACACAGTCAGCTTACATGTCTGTACATCCATGTCATGTCTAATCTGCAACCCAGACAATCCATCTGTGGGGATCTGAGACCTCATGGGTACTCAGTTCAGATTGTTGAAGCATTTGGTAAGACTGTACAGATGGATACTGCAAAAAACACATGCAAAATTTGATGTTTCTGTCTTCAGACCATGATTTGTGTGTTTTGCTGTAAATAAGGTGTCCCAACTTGCGAGCAAAAGCAGAGCAAATTTTTTGGTTAGTAGTCTATCCTGTCTATTTTTATCTTAAATAAAGCAGGGATCCTCTTTGGGGGGAGGGGGAGGAAAGAGGTGAAAACC
This sequence comes from Dendrocincla fuliginosa, assembly GCA_035047845.1. Classification (NCBI taxonomy): domain Eukaryota; kingdom Metazoa; phylum Chordata; class Aves; order Passeriformes; family Dendrocolaptidae; genus Dendrocincla; species Dendrocincla fuliginosa. Next base: position 26,799,621 of record JAWWMO010000043.1, on the reverse strand, counting down.
AACCCAAAAATAAAACAAGGCAATTAAGTATTTGCAAGCAACCTTAATTGTAATGTACTCTAACTTTTCAGGCATCACTTTGCTGATGAAGTTCTTTGTAGATGTTGCTTCCTGATTTTAATATGTTTATATAGGCAGGCTCAGATTCTGTCATTTTCCTGTCGTTATGTGTGCAGCTACCTGGTTAAGAATGTTATCAGGAAGAATTTTAAAGCATGGAAGACTGTGATCTGACACACTAGAAGTAAATTAAAGTTAAGAAATAGTTAAAAAAACATATGGAAGAGAAAACAGAAATATTTATATACAATGTTCATGAAAAGAATGTTAGGGTTGGTTGTGATGGCTGAACAGAGAATGACAAATATTTTTTAAAAGTGTGTCTAAGCACGCGAAGACAGAACTATATATGGCCTTGAATAAACAACACAATGACAATGACATAAAATTTTAATGACAGACAAAAGATATTCATGCTGAAGGACATGTCATCTAACAACAAGGAGATGACAGAAATGCAGAATATGAAAACTTTAATAAAAATTAAACATTATAGGGAAGCCATGAAAACGTTTTGAAGCAGATACAGCAGGATTTGGCAATGAGATACTTTTGAAGGGGAAAAAGGTGCACGCATGTGAGACAGTGACACTAACAATGGAGACAGGACAGCAGAGTTGAAATGACTGCCATTTTTTAAAACGCCTTACTAGAAGTTAGATACTATGACAAAAAATAGCTTTTTAAATTAAACCAGCCTGATACTGGAAGGTAGTGAGCATTTGGCATTCCTACTGATCTTGAATGAATTAAGAGGTATCTGCAATTTCTGAACCTCAGAGCTATGAAAGGAACCTAGTAAAGAGTATCAATTGCTGTAGTCTTCAATTCAGTAGTCTGAAAGTCATATAGTGAGCTAGATAAGGAAGCCAGAGTGTGGTTTGCAGACTTGAATTCAACATAAACCAGAGGCAGAGGAATCAATCTCTTGATTTGTAATTCCTCTGTTAGAATTACTATATTACCCAAACAATAAGGACTACAAAAAGAGGGGTATGAAATACAAAAAGCAGAAAAAAGGGGGGGAAGGAAGATTTCCAAGTAGACATAACACAGAAGAGATCTGTCAGAGGTCCAGCTAGGCTCCTTTATGAAAATAAGATGGGAAAATTTGTGCATTATTTTTAAGGGGATAAAATAATTAAATCTTTCTTTCTCTCTCCATACATTTAGTGAGTGTGATAGCCTCCTAAAGAATTTAGATGTTATACTATCATTTCTTTCCACCAATGTTTACGTAGAGAGAAACCTTCCATGGTCCTCTGGGGGAAGGTTGAGCTGGTGGCTAACTGGTCTGCTCCACCCTGATCCCTGCTTGGCCAAGTTAATAATCAAATTGGTTCAGCATAAGACCAGAAAATGGATGAGGCCAGTGAGTTCTAATCAAAGTGAATATTTTTCCCCAGTAGTTTGAAATAGGACCCATATAACACCTTTAGCCTTCTCCTTTGCGGTTTTGGTAGTTCTTTATTTTGCCCACTGGCTTTTCACAGAATCACAGGTTGGAAAAGGTTGGAAAAGACCTCAAAAATTGTTGAGTCTAAACTTTGACCAATCACCACCTTATTCACTGGATCATAGCACTAACTGCCACATGCAGTCATTTCTTCAATATATCTGAGAATTGTGACTCCACCACCTCCCTTAGCAGTCTGTTCTGGTGCTTAACAACCCTTTCCATGAAGAAGTACTTCCTGATGTCCAAACTGAACCTCTTTTGGTGCAGCTTGAGGATATGTCCTCTCATCCTGTCACTGGTTGCCTGGGAGAAGGGGCTGACCCTCACATTGCTACAGCCTCCTTTCAGTTGTAGAGAGTGATAAGGTCTCCCCTGAGCCTCATTTGCTCCACACTAAACAATCTCAGCTTCCTCAGCTGCTCCTTCTACGACTTACTCTCTAAACCCTTCACCAGCTTCATTGCCCTTCTCTGGACACATTCCAGCACCTCAGTGTCCTTCCTGAATTGAAGGGCCCAGAACTGGACACAGTACTCAAGGTATGGCTTCACCAGAGCCAAAAACAGGGGACCAGTTGCTTCCTTAATCCTGCTGGCCTCGCTATTTCTGATCCAGGCCAGGATGCCATTGGCATTCTTGGCCACTGGGCACATGTTGGCTCACATTCAGCAGCTATCAAAACGCATCTTGAGGTCTTTTCCTGCTGGGCAGCTTTCCAGCCAGTCTTTTCTCAGCTTTTAGTGCTGCATTGGATGGTTGCGATCTAGGGGCAGGACCCGAAACTTTGCCTTGTTGAACCTCCTACTCTTGATCTCGGTCATGTTGGCTTAGAATTATTTTCTTTACAGCAGATTCGGTTATCACTTCTCTCTCCAGTAATTATCTTCAATACTGCATCTATACCTAAGATTTTCTTAGGAGTAATTTAACAGGTCTTTTGTCAGATTTTAGAATTATGAAGTAGCATTCCAGGAGATATGCTGTTCTTGCTCTTAAGTATGCTTTCAACCAGCTAATGTAGAAAACCAAAAATGATATCTTATCAGATATCAATGGAATTTTGTTTACTATCATGTGTATTCATGGCCTACTTGTATAATTGTTCAATTATCTGGGATGCTTTTTCTTTTATATCTGTTTTACAAGTTTGAAGTTAATTTAACATTTTGGTTTGAAAAAAAGATACAAATTACTAAATGTGAAAATGGGAACAAATGGTACTGTTGCCTGAAATAATCAAGTATTGTGCTAAGTACTTCAGAGAGGCCCCATGATTTATTCTGGTTCCATGCACATTCACCCTACCACCACAGGCACAAAAAATCATTATATATGATGAGTCATTATAGTTCTATGATCACAGAGAACATTTTCTGCAGATATTCAATAACCTTCCAAATTACACATTTCACAGAAGTAGGTCAAATTGAGCAGTGATTGAAGACTAACATTTCTGCAAGTACCTAACTATCCAGATTTTATCAAGATAATACTGTAAAGAAGTGTTCTGCATATTAAGGATGGCTTATCTTTTTGTAATAGAGATCTAAAACTGCTGTGGGTAATTCAAAGGTTTTTTCTTTTATGACCTCTTTTTAAGTGCTTGGTCTTGGTCTCTTCAGGTGCTATTAACTCAAGTCGTACAAGATCAGGGTAAGATCTGAGTCACTGACAATGTTCATCAGTTCTGCATTAGAGTGAAAGGAAAACAGCAGGGGGACTGAACATGGAGATTCCTTTGTATGTGGAATCTTCTGGGCATTGCAGAAGCGCATTGACACTATGGCGCTGGGACGTATCAAAGGGTCTACTAGTGCATGTCTTTGAATAGCAGATTGGCATCTATTCTTTATTTCTTAGGTTCTCTTAAGGGATTTTAATTTTCAGACTTTTGCTCCTGGTGAGCAAGATCACAGGAACACATTGTAGATTTGTGTCTACCTTTCATATTGCCTTTTACATCATTTGTTTGCCATTTCATTCACCACCCACACTTCCTTCTAGGGATAAATCACCTGTACCATAATGCTTATGGTATTAAAATCCTATAAATTAAATACAGTTAACAACAGACTTTGACTAAGGTGCCCCTGTCTTAGGAAGATGATGCTCCTGGCTTCAAACAGCTGTCACTGACCACCAGTGACATCTCATGTCAGAAAGAGAATATGCTGTCCCAAGAAGATACATCTGTGGCCACCATTAATTGACTCAGACACAGTAGCTGGAGATGAAAGCTCCAGTATGGAAGGCTATATACCTAAAAAGAAACCCAAAAAAAACCAGACAAAAATGCCTGTGAGCTCTCTATAACAACACAATACAACAAGAAAGAGACAGTTTCAAATAATATAGCAGAATGATCACAAGGTACCAATTTGGCATTGCTGCTCAGCAAAACAAGTAGAAATGGCAGTACATTACCCACTGTACCAACACCAAATTTTTTGTAGCCGTATTAGAGGTGGTCAAAAAGAGAATTACCATTCTGTGGGAAATTTTGACATTTTGGAATCTGTTCTTATTATAACTAAAATGAAAAATCCAAATGTCAACATTTTTAAAAGTACACTTCCAGGGAAATATTTCTTTGGAAATGTCAGAATTTCAGCACAAGATTCTTGTTAACAATGTCGAATCATTAAACTACAAAAGATTGTATTTATGTGGATATATCTGCTTACACATAAAACATTATTTAGAACAGTCAGACTGAAACTATGACTCACAGCATAGATAAGATGATGAAATTACAAAGAAATAGTCTATCATTGTGAAGTGATAAGTCTTCCGGTGACAATACTTGTGTAGGAATAACATTATGTTTAATGATATTGCCATATCAGTTTGATCATTAAAATTTGTAAGCCGATTTTGTACAATCAAGACCACAAGCACAGTGACTGCCTGATGTTATTTCCTTATTGTCAAGTCTGAGTCATTCAGATAGTTTCATAGTCAGTGTTTTATAGGGCACTCAAATTTATTTAATTTTTTATGTGAAAAATAAAAACCAGCAATTTGTCTATTAGCAGGTGACCTCTTAGGAAGGAAGAAGGTTTTTATTCCTGTTCAATAAACCTATAGCTTAAATAGAATTACTGTTCAATTAATTACAATCTTATTTAAAAATTGATTAAATTCTTTTTTTTATACATTCTTGCATTTATATTTTCACAGAGGTGCTTATGGAAATTTAGCTACACAACACCAATAACTGCTGATAATTTATTTTTAGTGTGTTATTTTGTAGTAAATAAGAAACTTGAGGTTTATGGCCTAAGTATGATACTTTTTTCATTGACTATGTATCCAGCATTTTTTGACTGCTGGGAATTAATTTACAAAAGAAACACTTCATAGACGATACTTCTTATGCCCTGTAGCATTCTTAAATGTTGAAAGGATCTTTTGGTGTGAATTTTATTGCTTCGGTGGGGTTTAAAAAGCATTTATTATATTTAGTGTTTTGTTGAAGAAAGATACAAGGGACAGAAATCTTGCTTTCCTAAAAGCTTGAGCAGTGCAGTTTGTTAAGGTATGGCAGTGTCCCCGCCAGGGTTTATTCCTGTCTGATAAAGTGTTAAGGATCCATCAGATTCCCAGAAGAATCAGTTTAGAGCACTCTGTGTGTGCATGTGTGGTTGCGTGTGCACACAAGAGTAGGATATCATTTACTTTAATGCTGGGTACTGAGAAGATCCCTCACTGGGTCTCTGCATTGCCAGCATCCCGCAAGCAGGTCTGTGAGACCTGGATGTGAGGTCTCAGGAGTTATGGGTATGGCCTCCTGTGGACAATCTGCACTGCATTTCAAAGCAAAATCATACTCAAGTTCTCAGTTAAGTGATATGTTGAAATTATTAAAACTGTAAACATGACAGCCTTCACGGAATTTGTTTTGTTAATAAATTATACTTATTTTATTCTATTCCTCTCACTTTAACTAGAATATAGAACTGAACACCATTTGTTGGGTCACACTTTTGAACTCACCATTTTCCTGTAAAAGCCACCAAATGAGGTTCTCAGCCCCTCAGAGCCATTGCACTAACTGATCTCGAGATGCACATGCACATGCATGTGAACACACACCATGAGCACTTCCCAGGTTACGTTCCAATGACAATTCCAGAATTTTTTTCTAAACCATAAATGCCACATGTGTAAAACAATTTTAAAAATGCTTCTGAACAGTAATCTTGTTATGAGTATCCAAGATGCAGACTTGTCTGTTGTACCAGCTCTGCTTCCTTTGTACATGCCTCACCTGCTTTTAGCTAAAATATCTCTTATGGTCTGTAAAGGGGTGCTGCTGTAAATCTGTCACAGAATCCCTGTCCATCTCTACCTGCCAAATGATGGGAAGAAGCAATCAGGACATGCCTGCATCTTCTTGCAGCCTTTTGTCTCTCCCATCTCTGTTCTGACCTCTTGGCCACCTCCTTGCACTTCAGTGCTGTCAGTCTCATCTTATCTACATTTCACAGCAGCTTGGTACAACCCCTGTGTTTCCCCTGGTTCCGGGGCTCTAACATGCGCTTCCTTCAAGAGCACAGCACACACAGTTATATCCAGGCTCCCATCCTTTATGCAGTTTCAGGAACTCCTCATTAGAGACAGGCAGATAATACTGTGCTTCCCTGTCTTGCACAAGCACATGTGTACCCTGATACTGTCATATGCCACTTGCAGTACATTTTCTCCATAGTTTTCTTGTAAACAGGCAGATGATATTTTCATTGATTTATATCTGTCACACTTTTACAGATTTTCTCAATCAAGGCCTACCTGTGTGTGGAAATCCTGTTCTTGTCCTATGAATAGTCCTAACTCTTCTATGATGAATTAACAACATAGAGCCAAGTTAATCCTTCAGGTCAGTGTCTCCATTTTCCTTAAGTCCTACACAGCTCAGGTTCCATAATAAAATCAGTTTATGCTACTACACAATTTAGAATTGCAACATTTATTAAACGCAGATATTAATTTGCCTATTATAATACCAGATATCAGCATCTTAAGTAATTAAACTGAATTTTGAAAGTATTATTTTCTTAGAAAACATAATTATTTGAGATTTTTACATAGCACAGAGGATGTGTCAAATACATTTTTTGTTTGTTAGTTTTAAGCAGTCTCAATAGATCTGATTGCTACCATGCAGAGAAGTAGAACAAAGTAGATAAGTGAATGAATTTTCATTTTATCCTGAGCTCAAAAATTCTTCAGGCAAACCTATTCAAAATGCATATAAATTAAAATGTAATTTGCTCCTTTCTTTCACTTCAGAAGTTAATGCCTGTGTTCTTTGTCTAGGCTCTATTACTCATATCATGGCAAGTTCTAGGTCACTGCGTACAGGCAGCTGGTATTTAGCAACTGATCTTAGTGGGGCTTAATTGGTTGTCTTGTGAAAATTGTATGTTTCCTAAACAAAGATCAAAATGCCTTCATACTGGTAGATCCTTTTTTCCACAGAAAAATACCTAGGAGTGAGCATTTAAAAAAAAAGAAAAAATACAATGAACACTAATATTGTTTCCCAGTTTAATTTTTCTTCATACAAAATTGGATTTTTATTAATATTTATGGTAGGGGCTGTTATGGACTTCAGGGATAAATACATTAAAAATTTTATACCTTTATTTAGATTTTATGTGTCAGGATCTTTTGTGCAGAGTTCAGGTCTTCTTTTGTAATGTGATGGCTTGAAGATTCCAGTCTAAATCTGGTATGACAATACAAATACAAAATAAAACATTTTAAAAAAAATAAAAAATAGGTGTGGCTCGATTGCAAAAAGTCAACACAAAAATCTTTAGATGTTCATCTATCCTGACATCATCTTCTGGAATATATCTGGATAGTGGTTCCATAACATAGACTTTTGTCGAAGATGTAAATCATTATTAGTTTATTAGATGTTGCTTTTTCATTCAATCCAAAATATTACCGATTTTTGCAACTTTAGTTTAGAAATGTCTAATCATTACATCTAGATTGACTTAGTTCATTTCTATCAAAAAACATTTCTTCCTAGCTCTTTTATTCAGAACTGCAGGTCAACATCCTCACCCTGTATTTCATCTTCAGCTAAAAGCATTCTCTCAATCTATATAAAAGATTTTCTTAAGACCTGGAGCCTGAGTGACAGATCTAAGAGACAGCCTGTCCTGCCCATTCACAAAGATAAAACTCTAACTACCTTGCATCCCAACATCTGAAAGGATTTTTTTTTTTTAGATCAGAAAAGACATTCCTCCTTACTCATTCCTCCTTACCATAGAGATGCTGCTACAAAGATTTTGTTTCTACTCCATCAAATTTTAACTATTACCCTTCTCATTGTCTGTTCTCCCTCTGCTTGCCCCTTCTGTACCGTGTTAAATATAGTACCCTTCTCTGTATTCAGTTTGTATCAAGTCTTGCCAGTAATTTTTCCTTGACTGGACCAAAATTATATATTCTCTGTCACCCGCCAGGAAAAAATTTAAACCAAATACCTGTGTGTTTAACACTTCCCTTTGCCACTTGAGAGGAGCTACTTGTACGCAATTGTACTTGTCTTTATCTTCTTTAAGTAAACTCTTTTTTTATTATATTTCCTACAGGAAAATGGAAAAAATCCTGTAACAGATATGACAGCGGACTGCCTGTCATATTGATGTGTATAGTCTTTTTCCGGTGCTTGTACCTATCTGATGTTTCGTCCCTTGAGTTTAGAATATCGATTCTCTGTAGAAAAGACCCTTTTATTATTGTTGTTATTACTTTCTAATACAAGGGCATGCTAACCCATGAACAGGACTGATGCTGATAATAGATAATAATAGATAATGACAATAACAACATTGGCAACTTACTATGGAAAATTATAATGCACTGAATGCTCTTCTGACTGGAAACCTGTAAAAATGAAATTTTTGCTCTCTTTCCTTTACAGTGAACTCTGACCTCTCTCCAGTTTGCAATGTATGCACCACAAAATTAATTAAGACTCGAGTCCAGTGCAAGGTATTACATGTTATCTACAGTCATGTTAGGAAAAAAATTATCCTTTAACTTTCTGTCATTTACATTAATGCAATGTAACCGATATGAGTTATGTACAGTCTTCAGGCAGTCTCTTCTGAATCACACTGATCTTGTGTCCAGTAATGAGACTTCAACCAGTCACCTGTGCTGTGATGGAATGAAGAGCTGGAGAGCCTACACACTAAAAAGTAAATTAGAGCAAAGAGTACACAGCACCAGCAGGTCAGTATGCTCCTTTGTGAAGTGTTATCCCTCCTACTCAGGCCAGGGGTGCATCTGACTGTGTTAACAGAGTAATAACAATGAGGAAATTCTGTAGTCTTAGGTTGCTTTATGAAATTATTAAACCCAGGACAGGAAGAATGCATTAGATTCCCAAGGCAGACTAAAATCATAAAAACATAAGGAAAATTAAGTTAAAGTTAAAAATAAGTTAAAGCTTAAAGAAAAGTTAAGCACTTAAATGTAGTAAATTGCTCTAGACAGGCAAAGATCTAGATATATAGGTGTTACTTCTAGAAATATAAAAGATGTTTTACCACCTAAAACTCCTCTTGAATATAGACAGAATTCAAATTTTTAACATGTTAAATTTAAGCAGTAGAACCAATTTAAAGCATCTACTTTTATTTCATGTTTAACTTACATTGAAGAATGCAAGCAGTGTGATAAACAGACCCTTTAAAGACTAGGCTTTACTTTCAGTAAGATTTATAACATATATTTTTCTCCATGTCCAACACAATATATTTCAATCCCTTCTCTCAGTATAATGAGGATAATGAAACTTAAATCAGAACATTGGAAGACTCCAAATCCCATTTTCCTACAGTGTCCTGGGTCTCCATTACTTAGTATAGGATTTCCCCTATAGCAATTAGCTATTCCCCTACAGTCCTCTATAAAGTCACCTATATTAAGTCAAGCTGTAAAAATCATTCCAGTATCTACAGTATGTTTTAAATAAAATTTTGAAACCTACATCTAAAAGAATTATCTGTAAGAATACTGCTTAACCTAAGAACTGTTTAAACATTCTGTAGCCCATATGGGATTCATGACCTGGATACCTAGATATCTACTGTGTCTGTAAAGGTTTTCTCTCATTTGTCTTGGATCTACAGTGGCAGCATTTATGTATGACATTCAAAGTCATTCAAAGCTCTTTATAATGAATGACCAAAAATATATAAGATACATTTCAGTTCTATTTTAGGTATTAACATTAAGATGAGATTATGCCATGGAAGCACCTACTTCACTGATCATAATAAGTCTACTTTGTATGCATGCATATTTGCCCAGAGGATTCAGTCTGCAACGGGTCTACATTTTTATTAGAAAACTTAATGTGTTGCCTATTGTGTGTGCCCAAGTTCACATTTATGGAGCTGTTCAGCAGCTTTTGATTGCCTCACTTGTACGTAAAGCTGTTTCTAATCCAGCATTAGACCTAAATCTCCTGAGCTAAGTAACCTGGTAGGCACAGTCTGAAATCTACTATGCTGGAGTGACACTAAAGAGCTCATTGCTGAGGACACATATCTCTGTGGGATCATGCAAATTCCAAGATAAAAATGAGGTACATGAGATGTGAAAACTGCTTTAGACTCTAAAGTTTTGTCAAATGTAAGAACACAATTTCCTGCTCAGTCAGGAAATACTGACTGTATTTGATTGTATTTTGTAAATTGTATTTTGTAAATACTGACTGTATTTGATTGTATTTTGTAAATACTGATTGTATTTGTTCTGGATAATCACATATATTTCATGCTTACTTGTGACTTCCATGAAGAAATTATAATACATAATACCTGTTGTGAGATTTACTGCTTATGTCTCAGTGCCTACTATTTAGTGAAGAGAGACATCATCTACTCCAAACAAACCCACTCATATTCAGGAATACAGAACATATTAAATTCTTCAAGAGAGGAAAGACCTTCATGTGCAACTAACATAAGGCAGCACACTTCTTGGACCTATTAAGAAAGGAAAATATGTGCTGCCATGTGCCTATAGTCTATAAATATATATTGCATCTGTGTAGTTATCTTTATTTTGAAAGTGCTTATCTGACAGAATGGTTTCTATTCCAGTAGGCCCACCTTCTCCCTAGGGAGTCCCCATAGTTTATGCTTGCCTGGCATAGTGTTTTCAAGCTAATAACAAAAATATACTTCTAAGAAACCAGAAAATGGATAGAAAGGCAAATATGAAGGGATACATTTCCTTTTTGAAACTGAAATTTCCTTATGTGAAAATTACAAGAATTTTAATGTGTTTTATTTTTTTTTCATATGTCAGCAATCAAAAGATAATAGGATAGACAATACAACCATAAAGGAACTGTATGCATCTTACCTCAAAGGTGTGCAAATACATGTAGTATTTGCATTCATGCTTTCCGAGGCAGCTTTTGCCTGAGTGAGACTCAGCTCCAAGGAACTAAACTAAAGCTAGGGGTGCGGGTAGCAGGAGAAACAAGTATGTACCACATCTTTCTGTGCTAATGGTAATATCGCAATACTGGTAATACTGTTGAATTTAAAACTTACTTGACATGCCAATCGGGTTTACTATGAGAGGGCCATATAGTAGAAAGATGCATTTCCCTTTATCATCACATTTAATCAGCACAAAGCGCTATCAGCAGTTCATTCTGCCTAGGAAATTTCTTCATCATTGCCATTTAGTTATTTTTGTGTTTACAGGAATGGAATATAACCTGTTCATCTTTACTTTTCAGAAAACTGGGTCAAACATTTGGAGATGTATAAAGTTTGTTGTTCACAGAAATAATAGGCTATAATTCATCTGTTCTTTTAGAATCTAACAATCCTTAGTGAATTAATGTCACTTTACAGGCAGAATCTCAAACACAATATCCAGTATTTCTGAAGAAAACTACTACTCCAAGAGTGATACTTTCTACTGTGCAGTTGAAATAAAAATTCTAGTGGGAAAAGGGCATCACAAACGAAGCCTTTTGTTTACTCATCCAAAACATCAGATTGCTGTTAATATATAGGAGAAAAGAACCCTGGAAACCAAAGACTTTTGAATCAAAAGAATGGAGAATAGGAACAAAGCCTGACCAAATCATCAAACTGTTTGGACTGTTTGTGCTTTGCTGTTTGCTTCTCCAGCAGATGTCAGGGCCCCACAAGAACCAGCACCTGTGACTTTGAGGCTGCTTCAAGCTGCTTCATCCCCTTCCTCCTGATCAGCCTGTAGCAAACACAACAGTGTTACCCTTACTAGTCTGTCCTTTTATCCTAACCCTTAAAATGCCTATAAATTAATCTCATTAATCACCAAAAATATACTCTTCAGCAAGGTGATTTTCTAAGTGATTAATTTAAGTGAAAGTACAGAAAACTTTAGATAGAAAGTATGTCAAGGCACAATCCTGGTTTGTCTGGGAATCTCACTAAAAAGTAGTCTACAAAATTAAGTGTCTGTGTGCTGAGGGGAAGTCAACTGGATTTGTGTCTTCTTTCATTTCTGTGGGAGGTTCCATAGCAGGTTCATCAATTTTGTCACCTCAGAATAATCTGCATTAAGGAACTTGATCTCTGATTTTGTCAGAGGAAACATTGGTGCTCATGTCTCTGATGATTGTTATCTGTTTTCACAGCCAGATCAGCCATTTTCTGACTGGACCTTCCCCCGTTTTGTTTAAATCACTTGGCACTTGCATATATATGGTCTCTGACATGGAGAAGGGCTGGGTGGTCCTCATCATTAGTTTTCAACTGAAAGAAACAGACGAACTTGAGCAATGAATTTTGTAATAGGGTCCCTGACAACTATAATCTAATTTCAGCATCTCATAGACTACATTTTACTCACAAGGTTCCATTTAAATTTGCTAGCGTACATTCATGCATTCAAGTATAACTTGTTGTCTAAAGTGTATAATTTCTTTAGGCTCCTACCGAGGTAAACTTCTATTCCAGTAGATCTCAGTGTGTATAACCTCTGGGTGGGAAGCTTGCCTAAAGAATGACATTGTGCTTATACCCTCAGGAAACACATATTGCAAGTTGTTCTCTGAACTGAAAAGCTGGGTTACAGCCCCAGTTTTCCCTACAAAATCTTGACCTGTAATATTTTAAAAAACTTCTATTTTCTACGCATCTATTCACTATATGTAAAGATGCAGCCTTAGAATGTTCCTGCCCTTTAACAGTAGTTTTCAAAAGACTTCATCAGCAACAACAGGCAGGAAATATTAAAAAAATTTTATTCTATTAAAAGACTGAATTTACTTCAGACTAGAAATAGCTGGGAGTTCCATGGTTTCCAATTTTTAACATTCTGATTCATATAATACATTTTTCACTTTAAAGGTACATGTAGTATATATGAATAGGAACCTCTCAGATCATTCAGTCCAGTAATTCAGTAGTAATTTACTACTGTAGGCAATTATGTCATGCCATATACTATAGTTATCTAAATACAACATGACATTTCTGCATCCATTAGGGATGCAGTGTCCAGGGGTTATTAGGAAGTCATTCTGCAACGGTAAACTGCAGCTCCACTATCCTCTGCTCAGAGGTCAGTCGAAGCTGATCCATTGATGCCCTGAAGTAAATAAGAGGCAGCCAACCCCTCTTCCACTGAATGAAAAGCTGCCGCACTTCATCTGGATTATGCCAAGAGAGTGAGCCTACATATGGGCAGACACCATGAGTGATTGAGTGACTGATTTCTTATTTATGTGGGATGAGAAAAGCCCAGTTACTTTTCATGGAAGTAGAGCAAGATAGGTTACCTTCACCACTGCAGAGAAAAAGCTTCTTATCACAGTGAGAGTATCTATGCTTTGATACTTCATTATCTTGGACAATTCAAGTATCTTATTCTGAACTTATTTAAGATTCTTTTGCTAACCTGACTTTGTGAATTTTAGTTTTGGGTCATTTTTCAGTTGGGTTAAACACAATGATTTGACATCTATCTTAAAATATTATTTGTGTTCCTTTATAGGAAAGTCTTAAGAAATAAACTGTGATGATTAAACAATCATTTTTGAATTTTCACTTAAATTTATTCATGATGAGTTACCCTTGTTTGATTTTGGGATAATATTTTGTGTAACATTTCATCCCCAGTGCACTTACAGGTATCAGTCTTGATGCTTCACAGCTGTACAAGATGAAACTAATTTTTCTTACCCCGTGTGTTCGATTCCCTTCTCTGATAAAGAAAATAGACTTCCTTCACATCCACATGCCAGATTCATGTGCCTTGAACACGCATGCAACATGAACATTATTACCACTGAAGTTTCAATAGGGTCTTTTAAAAGGAATTATCATGATCCTTATGTGTGTTAGAATATCGTTCCTAAAGCAACTTCCGACAAATTAACCATTTTAGTATCAAAGGGTATAGCTGTTCATAATTATCTTGTAACTATTTAATGTACTTGGGTAGTTGATTCTGAGTGTTTCTTCTGCTTACTGATCTAACATCTAAATGCAAAAAGTCAGGGGGGTTAATTTTTCTTGACGAAATTTTGCTCATTTCTATTAGATCATCTACCTTTTCTTATTCAATATATCATTCCTTGACAAAGTCCTTGAATTTGTGTCTTTGACAAATATCAGTAATGCAAACCAGTTTTCGTGCCACCAGCATGAGCTGAGGAATTTACTACTCACATCTCCCCACTTTATATTCTCTTTTCATAACAAGAAGCTACCTTCTCATCTTTAACAAGTTTCATTTTCATTCAGCAATTTTTCCATCAATGTCTATCAATCCTAATTTAACTTTTTTCCCCACAATATTCCCTGGATATTTTAAACTTTGGAGATGCATTTGGATTAAGAGGTAATGTGTGGTTGGGTTAACATATTTTAAATTGATAAACTGTATTTTTTAAAGGGAGGAAAATAATTGCAAAGAGCTTGGATGGCCTCAATTCTTATTCAACAGAAACCAAATATGGTAAGGGGTCTAACTCCATTAAGTTATGTTTGGTTTCCACACTCCTATGCAGAATCAAAATCAGACTCATGCAAAGCTACTTCATCAGTGCTGGATAGCCCAGATGGTTTTAAGGATAAAAGGAAATTACAAGAGGTCAAGCAATCACTCAGTGAAAAGGAAAATTTAGAACGACCTGGAAAAAAAGGCTAAATATGAAGATCTGTGATTTATCCTTTTACTAATTGTACATATTAAGCATGAACTTAGTGTCTATGATGAAAGCTATGGTAATATCGATCGACACAGGAGAGGAAATTTTAGAGTGTTCTGAAAGAAAAAGTTGAGTTTACACTGTGTTACAATTTGAAGAAATGAAGTCACTTTGCAAGTAGCATAGAAAAATGTCTAATGGGATCACTGCAACAAAACCATCCTTACTTTCTTCATATCAGCCCCACCAAGTGTCACAAAGATATTGGTCCCACTCATTCTCTTTATTTATCTTGATTTACATCAGATTAGTACAGCAAAGAATTCTGCTGCTAATCTGCTCGGCACTATATATTCAGCCAGAAGTGGAGGCTGTTTACTACCTGTACACTGCTACCTTAGTATTACTGACACAGGAAATGCAAACAGGAAGTAAGATGAGCCGGGAAAGCTTCTGTATGCTCCAGTTATCCCCAGAAAATGAGCAATGGGACCAGATAGGGCCTAAAAACTGTGGAGCAGCCATGATCTACCTAAACCTACATGGTCAGGATGAAGAGAAGTCTTTGCTCTGTCTTCCATTTGGCATGTCCTTGTTTTACACTGTGACCCTTGGTTATAACAGATCAGAGAAAATCTTTGGGGCAGATTCATATATTAAGATAAAGGATATTTATGAACTTTTGTTCAGTCACTTCCCTTTATAAGTAAAGGTCCACAATATTTTGTAGGCCAACTAGTATATTTTATACAGTTGTCAACAGCATCCCAGAAAAATCTTTTCTCAGTTCAAGGAAACTATTGCCAAAGTACAGATGAATATATACTTAAATTTCTTGAAGTTTATATATCTGAAAATATTTTCCATAAAAATAAAAACATCATTCTTAAGGCAGATAGACAAGAAATAAAATAATTTCCTTTCCATCAAGTAATAAGAGAATAAAAATGCATTAAAGTATTTATATCTGGAAAGCCATTTCAATATAAAAACATATAAGTTTTGGAAAATCTATAGGCATGGAATGTATGAAACAGGAAAGAATTACACTGTCTTGAACATTGAATTTAGCTTGCCATTAGTTTATGATTAAATTATGCTGATGTGAGGGTTATTGTGCCCTTGAGCCAAAGTTTAACAGTCCACTTAGAGTCTAGTAATAGAGATTTTAAGAAATGATGATTCTGTCATACTGCTGCTGCTATAATAGATATATTTGGATGACTGTTCACATACAAATGTATTCAAATGAAAAGAGCATCATATCAATCATGATCTGCAACACATCATGGATTTTTCTGGCACTTTATCTATTTAAATTACATCTAAATTATAAATACTGTGAATATCAGCAGTTAAAGTATTATTAGCCTAACAACAAAGGAGATGGATAGCAGGAACATTTTGTTACTTCACTGTGACCTACAACTTCATTGCATTTTATGATTCTACTGCAAGAATTTGCCACGCCATTTTAACTTTGTAGAGATTTCTGCATCATTCTTAAAATTCATTACACTGCAAAACCAGAGACTTTTGCTGAGAGGTGACATATCACATGTCTCATATTGTATCCTTACTGACTGCATGGCTGAAAAGGCCCTGACATAAGGTATCCAATGTTAACAATTACAATTTTATTTTTTTTTAACATCATAGATGTGGAGTATTCACTTGTTTTGACACCTTCCTAGCTTGTATCCTACTCTAGTGATGCTTTCTTAAACAATTTTTTCTGAGGCAAAGTGGCAGCAACTAGACTTCAAAACTATATCCAGTAGCAGGTATATACCCTGAAATAAACCCTCTTTTCCTATGGACATTTTCTGCCTTTCCCTTTTTTCAAAATTACAGTATGGAGGGGCAGGAGACAGAGGGGGGAAAGCCCATCAAATCACGAAGACTTATTAAAAAAATCAGATAAATAGATAAGTAAAAACCATCCATTATCTAAAGTTCTGGGAAATCTGGGAAATATGTAAGACTACATATTCTACATATACATTTCTGTATACAGAACTACATATACATATACTACTGTATACAGACTGCATATACATTTCTGTATAAGAAATATCACAAAGTTTTTGGAGAAAGCCAAGTGCTCCTCTTAATAGGTGTAACACAATCCATGCAACTCATCAGGGAGAAAAGGTACAATTACGCATTCAAGGTGTACTTAATGGCAAAGAACACAGATATAAAAAGAGTATATGCGTGTCTCACTTGTATACTGCCCTGATCTGTGAGTAAATAAATATGTGGAGGAGCACTGTGATTAGTTAAAACAACCACTGGAGCACAAGAACAAAATATCAGTCTACCTCAGTGTTCCCCCTTTGACAGTGGTTAAGAGTATTCTTGGGGAAGAGTATAAGGAGCATGGCATGTACAGAACAATCATTTCCAGAAAAGAGTAACTGAGTACCTTTAACCTGAGGTCGTGGTTGAAATATAATGTTAAATATTTGTTGGTAGAGCTCAACTTTATGAATTTCTTTTTGAACCCATTTATACTTTGACCTTCATGAGACTTTTAACAACGAGATCCAGAGTTTAATAATGGAGAAACACTGTAAACTGTTCCCAGTTTGCCTTCTCCACACAATATATGCTTTTATGAACTTTCGTTGTCTTTGCCCTCATCTCTTTTTCAAACCTGAAGACTCATAGAATGCTTTGCCTGTCTTTACACTTCTGCTTTTACAGCACCCTCTAGCAATGAGTTCCAGTATTAAATAAATGAGGGGAAAGAAGTCCCACACTATTTACAATGGTACAAGTCATTATGTTCTCTTTAAATTGTCTTTCTAACCTGAAGAATTTTGGTCTATTTTGTAAGTAAGCTTCACTTTTTGATAGGAGTTTGCTTCAAATGTTTAATAACCTTTCCTATACTTCCCTGTGCCTTTCAGAGTTCTTTGTTTCATTTTGATAAAGGAAGACTAGAACTTGCAAAAGTTTTTAAACTAAAGGTATGCCATGGATTCTTAGTAGCATAATGATTGCTCTCTTTGTTTCTTATTCCTTTTCAAATAATTCTAAACAGTATATATGCATTTTTGACCATTGTGGATCAGGTGATGAGTTTTTCAGAGAGCTATCTAAAAAGAATTTTTTTTTTTTTCTGAGTGATTTTAAGTAATTAGAAGTCTATCATTATGGATATATTATGGATATGTATTTTCCATATGTGCCTACACTGAATTTTATTTATCTTTTTTCACCTAGTCATTCAGTGTTGTGAAACTGTCCTGTCTCTCTAGGCAACCAGGTGGAGTTTCTCCTATAAGAATATGTTTTAGAGGCACATAACACGGGTAAAGCATGCAGACCTGTTGTCATGTGAGAGAAGCTAGTTACTGTCTTTTCTGACCTCTGTTCAAGAGTCAATGATAAGGTACATATATTTTTCTACTTTTTATCTTTGGATGTATCTTTAAAGGCAGATTAATATAAGATTAAGATTTACATAAAACATACATTTTAATTCAAATTACACTTTATGATGAAATGTACACAAGGTGAGGAGGGAGGATTTTTTTCTTGATAAGGCGAAAGTTATTTATTAGCTAGCAAAGTAGACAAAATGACACCTGATTTAACAGAGATACATTAAGATTTCCAAGGATGGATTAATCCACTCCTTTGCTCGAAGATACCTGACAAGTTGTCTCTCTCTTGCAGAAGCAAAACATAAAAAAAAGTTTTGAGGAAAGAGATTATATGTCTGAAACCTTGGAGGATTTCAAAGGAGAGATTGTCTATAAAAGCTAACATGCATCACCAAGACAGTCTGCTCTCTAACAATTCAACATGAGGAGCATAATAAGCAAAATTAGAAAATCGCTGACACTCACCTTGCCTAGACAACTTACCACAAATTACCTAAATCTCAGAAAAAGGAAGAAAAGATAGTTCTTTCTCACCTTAATATTAAAGCAAGCATAGTTTTACTTCCACCACCCTGCCTTGTAAACTTCTGTAGCGGTTTTACCTCTCTTGTAAGGAAAATAATATGTTGTGCATTTTACTTACTATGGAGATAGATATATGGTAGACTGAAACACAACTGATAAGTTATTAATAGTAAGACATTCCTCACACAAAAGTGTAATACATCTATTAAACAAGCTTCCTTAGAAGCCTGTGGCAGAACTCAGACTCCCAGAATAATTTTCTGAGCATCCAAAGCATAAATGGGTGTGCATATTTTCATCTACTTAAAGCAGTTAGAGAAGTGGCCCCTGGAGCGTGGTGGGATATGATGCAATGTGGTGGGATAGGTTGGGTTTGGATGGAGTGTGGGAAGGGAGGGTGGTCAGAACAGTGATGAGTGTTTCCTGTAACTATTGGCAGTCAGGTTGTTTTTCTGTACAGGGGACTCTGACTGTACCCTGTAAAAACCTTGTAAGTTTTCTTCAGGTGCTTATTATGATTGGGTTGAGAATTTTTCACTTCATTATTCTTCATGTTTATGACTTAATGAGGTATTGGACAGAAGAAGTCCAAGCACAAAATTGTGGGTATAACTGTTCTAGCATTGAATTCTGTTCACTTAGCCTCACATTACAGTTTTTATTCTTTTCTCATTTCCTAATCATTAGAAGAGAACCTCTCTTCCCTCTTCTGCTTTTTGGTGCTTTTTTTTGTATCCAAGAAGTATATCACATGAATCAATTGCCTACACACTCACTGATTCTTTCCAGTACACCTGTGTAAAGGATCTTTCTTTCAAGTTATCTGTTCCCTATTCATCCTGTTCTTTATCATAGTTTTCAAGCTGCCTGACATTTAATTCTCGCCTCCAAACACTTTTCAAGATTTAAATATTATTTTCCTTCCTCCTTCCCTTGAACCGGCTTTGTTATAGGCAGTAAATTATGCCCTAATTAGATATTTATCAGTTCAATTTTTGAATACTTCGTGGATGCTTCAGTCAACATTAATTCCATATTCCTATATTTTTGTTTTCAGCAACTTCAGAGTCTTAAATATCTAAGGTAACAGTCACAATTCTTGTCAGAAGTCTAATGACCTTTCCTTTTGACCACATCTTTCAGGCTAGTTTTTGACCAGATACCTTCATTGACCAGAATATTTCTGCACAGAACTATAATTTTT
This sequence comes from Dendrocincla fuliginosa, assembly GCA_035047845.1. Classification (NCBI taxonomy): domain Eukaryota; kingdom Metazoa; phylum Chordata; class Aves; order Passeriformes; family Dendrocolaptidae; genus Dendrocincla; species Dendrocincla fuliginosa. The sequence continues at coordinate 26,779,777 of JAWWMO010000043.1, read as the reverse complement.
TATATTATATATATATATAATATTATATATATACTATATTTTTTGTTATACAACACTTTGACTGAATATTCAAGTGAATTAAATTGTTATCTTATTATGAAATAAATATATCTTCTTTCAAGCTAAGTGGAGAGTAAAAAGTAAAGCTAAAATATCATGATAGCAAAGATTAATTAAATTTTTCACTAACTGTTTCTGTATGTGCATCATATAAAAGGAGAGTGTCAGGAGGATAGATCCAGACTCTTCTTGATGGTACCAAGCAACAGGGAAAAAGGTAACAGACAGAAACTGATGCACAGGACATTCCACTTGAATGCAAGGAAGAACTTCTCTACTGTGTGGGTGACCATGCACCAGAACATATTGCCCAGAGAGGTTGTAAAGTGTTCCTCACTGGACATATTCAAGAACTGTGGACAGATTCTGGACAGATGACCCTTCTTTAGCAGGGAGATTGAAGCAGATGACCCACTTTAGTCCCTTCCAAGCTTACCCATTCTGTGTTTCTGTGATCATTCATAACTGCTAAATCAACCACTGCCACTTCAGCAAGAAGCTTAGAGGGCCATTTGCTTTCATATTGTAAAGCATCACCAAAAGATGATCAGACAAAAATTTGTATTCACATAAATATCAGCCTTCATTATAAAAGCCTAGCATGCTCTATTGCTCTCTATTGAAAGATATAGATGCTTCTGTATGGTGATTCATTCTTTTTCTTGTGTAGTACAACTGTTTCTTGTGAAAGGACATAATCCTCCAAGTTCTACATCTTTTTTAAGGCCATTCTGAGCTGAGACAGTGGGGTTGATTGAGAAATTCAGGGAAGAGGTCCGAGCCTGAAGACTCAAGAATATTTTTGTTTCACCATGTCTCAGCCTTCCCACACAGCAAAAAAGACTGTATTTTTTCTTACTTTAGTCTGAAGAATAGTTACCAAAAAGTAATGTGGTTTGGAGAAAAATATATGAGTGAGTTACCTTTCCTTAAATGGATGTCTCTGATGAGTCAGGCTTTGGAGGTCTATCTCTCTCCAGTGAAAGCTCCATTTTCTGAAAGAAGTCCTCGTCTGGCTTTGCCTAGTCCCATAACTTCTGACTGAAGTAAAATAAATGAAGTTCTCACACTCTTCATGAATAAAATGAATACTTTTTCACTTTAACTTGTCTAAAGTATCCACCAAGGGCATTGCCTTCTGGCCAAATTTCTTCTCTCAACACCAAAAAAATAATTTAAGGATGGATGAGGTGAACTCTAGATTGCATAGATATCCAGACATTTTAGAATTATTATAAAGAGAACATTTTTATATCAACTACCTTCCAAATAAATGCAGAGAAGTAAAATGGCACAGCAAATTGAAGAGAAACAGTCAGATTAACTGTGAAAATTAAAGCTTTGTAGAACAGCCCCTGGAACGGAAGCTATCTTCTCTTTCTCTTTTTTTCTTTCTTTTTCTTTTTTTTTCTTGTAATGAAAAATGATAATGAATTTCTAAGTATTTGAGTACAATACAAATATAATGATTACATATACAAAGCAACCCCTCAGATTAAAAGCATTTTAGCAGCTGGCTGAGACAGCTATAAAGAAAGCACTGATTTACTGCAGAAAGAAAGTAGGCAGTTTTTACTTTTAAGAATGTTATATAATTGCATACAAATATGATTGGTGTGGTGCACAGGAAGCAACATATCATCCTTCTAAGCAAAAGGGATTTTAGGTATGTTCATGTGTTATTTTGCAACACAATCCACTCAGAGCCATCCCAATGTTCAATCCCATATGAAATTTTACTCTAAGGTCTCATATAATTTTCTGGAAATCCATAACTATCAGAATAAATTATTTCTATCTGATCTTCCTCTCATCTGAAATTTCCATGTTCAATTACTATGCAAGTGTTTGGGGATTTTTTTCTTATATGAGACAGGTAAAATGAACAAACAAGAACCAATATAGAAATGAGGTAGGTTTCATTGTTCTAATGTCAGTATGCAATGATACAACTGGATCCAAGCTAGTAACGAGTGGCTAAGGAGAAAAACAGGAATTATCAGGGAACAATTCTCTTGGCTCTGGTGTGTATCTGACAAAGAGCCGCTCAAACTCAGTTTGTGGTATGCATTTCTCTCCAACAATTGTTCTGGTAGCCTAAGGAAATTACCTGCCTCTAACTTTTAGATATCTGAATTTAGGTGAGATGAAGCATGTCTTATTGACTGCTACACAAAGACATTGTAGTTAAATGAAGCAAACAGATGAAAGTGGGTCAATGGGGACAGAGAAGAAAAGAAGAGTTTCTAATTCTTTCTAAGGTCATTTTAAAAATAAAAGCAAATAAAATAAAACAAACAAACAAATGAAAACTCCCAATGACTACACTCCTGTCATAGGGACCATTTTGCACCCACCATTTTTCTCTCCTTTGGTTCTATTGGTGTTGCACTACCACAAATATGTGCCACCCTTCCCCTTTGTCCATCAGCAGGTGAAGATCATGTGTTGTGTGTACTGTACTGGGTATGTGCTGTTAGTAGGGACCCACTGACTCTGCTTCCAAGTCACAAGTGGGGAAGTAACAGTGCTTGCCTGAAGCAAAGCATCTACACTGCTTTCTTCTTGGGGTAGAAAGCTATTTATCATTGCATTCTCAGAACAAATTTCTGTAACACGAGGAGTGTTTTACAAAGCAATTTCTTTACAAAATAACCTTTCTGTCTCTTCTCATGTAATTGCATACTTCCCTTCTCTAAAGAAAATACTGTGTATAAATAGATTCTACTGGTTTAGCCAGTCTTCTTCATTTTATCCAACACTGTGCAAATCTCATTCTTCCAGGTGCAAAGCTACTCTTTTCTTTTATTCCTTGCACTCTGCCTTTGGTCACTTAGCTCCAGAAGTGACCAAAGTGACTGCCCTATCTGCCCTTCCAGGTTCCCTCAGTCTCTTGCCATTCCAGCTACAGAGGATGACTGCAGCTGAAGAGGGGAGAGGAACACAGGTTTATACATAATGTTCAGTATAACTGGTATTTAGGCAAGGAATTTGCCTGCAGCCAGTAGGAGAAAGAGGTAAATTAAATTAGTTTGATGTTGTAAAGAAGTAAGTGACATTTTTATATTTTAATTAAGTGAGACTAGCAAGTAGAGGAGAAAAAAAAAAGGAAATGAAATAGCAGCTTGCAGGAAAAGATGAATAAATAAGATTACTTTTTAGATTCTATATTGTGAAGCAGGGGATTATAACAGGATGAATATGAAAATGTGAAGGTAACAGGAAGCATAAGCAGGACTTCAATTAGAACATGTTTCAAATGACCTTTATATCTTGGAGTCTGCAACACAGAATAATCTGTCAATCAACAAAGCTAATTTTAAAAGAGCATTCTGTGTATTACTGTTATCTAACGTACCTTGTTTAATATCCTGGTTTTTTCATCAGAAATGATATATCAGCAGTCAGATTCCCTTTCATTGCACATGCTGAGTGTAGTCAAACTGATTTCAAGGAGAAAATGTGCAAGTAAAATGCCACTCAATAAAGCTCAGACATGACCAAATGTTTTTGTCTGTCCATCCAGTCAAGGTGCTAAATATAATACAGGAAAATATTTATTAATTATGCCCCCAAACACACCAGTACTTTTTTTATGGAAAGAGCTACTGGTAAACTTTGATGTAAAATCATGGACATCATGGACCAGGCTGTTTCTGTCCAAATGTAGGCATTTATGGGAGATCACTGAGCAAAAAAATCCTAAACAACCAGAGCTTCTACATTGTTCATGGAGGGATGAAGGTTTCGAAAGGAGTGGATTCGGATCCAGTGGTGTTAGGCCACACATTTTTCTCAGTGGGATAGTGCAAACTCCCAACAATGACAAATAGTGCCTGTCCACAAAGGTACCTTATTTCTTTTCAGTACATTATGGTTCTGTTTTATCTTTTATCTAAGAATCTCTCAAATATTTTGACATTTTTAAATCACAATCTAAACATTACCCATTAAATGTGAATAACACTAACACACATGATATTAATGCCAAAATACTCTACTTGCTTCGGTATTTTTTATAAGATGATCCACTACATTTAGCTGATGCTATCAGAATATTATCCTCACAGAAATTATGAAAGAAAAAATTGTCTTCTAGAGGCACCTATCACTCTAAGTATCTGAAGAATAAGCTTATATGACCTATTTAAATTAAGCATCTAACCTCTTGAAGCTTTTGTGTGTGTTGAATCTTGCATTATGGGAGTTTGGAAGCATCCAACTTTGACAGACATACTGAAGAAAATGTGTATAGCTTTTAATAATATCTGACAGATTTACGAAAGTACTTTCTTATGCCACAAATGTGGCTCATGTAACGTGGAATTAAATTTTGCTGGAATAGCCAATTCTACTCTTCATATGACCTGCTTTTATCACTGTCAATGCAAAGACAAACTCATTGATCAGCACTCTGACCAACGAGGTACTAAAAGCAGCCTCTTTGCACTTTGATCTGGCTTTTGTTTCTGTTTTCTCTTTACTGAAATGTATTTACATTCTGTAGTTCTTATGGCAAATCATACCTCCCTATGTTTTCTTGCAGCTGGAATCATAAATTCAGAATATGCTGTTTTAGTCAGAATATATGTTAACTTTTACTCTAGTTAAAGTTAAATTATCCTCATATTTTTGATGTAAACGCCACAAGCTAGACTGTAAATACCACAAACTTTTCTTTTACCTTTATTGTATGTTGTGTGGAAATGGAAAATAATATTTAAATTAACAATACTCAAATATTTCAGGCTAAGGGTGGCAGTTTTTTTCAAGCTAATATTTCCCCAGGTGGTTTACTTTTATCCTTGTAATCTTCACAGTCTTATAGTGTGTCTGTGTGCTTAGCTTGTCCTTCCCAAGAAGATTTCTGTAGAAATCAGACAGTGTGAAGGGCTAATGGCTTTCCGATTGACTAGACTTGTTTGAAACTGACTTTTGAAGTATTATTGGAATCCGGAGTTCTTACACATCTGTAAGGCAGCATCAGTGGGCTTGCTGGGTCATAAGCATGCAATTATTTGAATATTTCTCTGTTAATTAATAAAACTTTTGTGCAGAATTCTCCTTCTTTGTGTATATCCACAAAAGAACAAATCATCATGGCCATTTGTTATGGAGGGCTTTCTTTCCTCCACTCTTTTCTAATTACAAAGTGATGGCAATTGGTTTTGACTGCTAAATGTATTAGTTTGAATAGCAACAATAAAATAGGTGTTAAAAGTATTCTTCTGTATGCGCAAATGGGAGAAAGGCATCATGTTTTATTACTCCACAGGGAGTTGTAACAACTGTTTTAAATGTAAAGCTGCAGCGAGCATTTTAGCAGCTATCTGAACTCTGGAGAACAATAAAGTGCTTGTAAACTCACTTGAATAAGTTCACAACCTAAAGGGAAATAGTCAAAGTGAGAAAAAAATTTGAAACATCCCTCCAATTACTATAATACCTAAATGCTCACAGATGTTACTTGTGTTTAGGAATCAGTTCATCTTACCCATACTACCTAATTACTTTTAGAATCAAATGAAAGCAGACAAATATTTGTAAACACCTGGAGAATTTGAAATGTAATTTTATACATCATGTTATAATCCTCTGGGACAATTCAGTGATAGAAATATTCTTCTACAGTGCATAATCTTACTGGTTTCTCTTTTTGATCAATGTGTTCCCATCTGTGTTCACATATATGGGAGGAAATTGTTTTGTTGCATAGGTATACAGAGTTTGCTAAAAGCTAAAACCTAATTGTTGTGGGTTGATTACAGTAGGCACCATAGTCTGCCTGTGTCTTTCTTGAATTGTGGGGGCCAGAACTGAATGCAATACTCAAGGTGTGGCCTGACAAGCTCTCAGGAGAGTGGTATGGTCACATCCCTTTCTCTGCTAGCAGTGTCTTTATTGCTCCAGCAATACACTGCTAACATATGTTCAACTTGTCTCCCTCAGGACCCACAGGTCCTTTCAGCAAGGCTGCTCCCCAGCCACAAAGATCCCAGCCTACACTGGGCTCTTTGGTTATGTCGTTGTTACACAAAAAAACAGTGATTACTGGGTCAGAACCGCCTTGTGGAGGTGCATCTGTATGTGTGTGTGTCGGGGGAGGGGACCAGCCTCCAGAACAGTTCCCACACAGTCAACCAGGATGGCCACTGCACTCAGCAGCCACATGGCACGAACACTGCATGGGGGGCTTGTCAATCAATAAGGTCTGCCTTGTAGCCCACACACACCACACCCTCTGACTGGCTGTTATACCCTCCCTTTGGGTAAGGTCCAAAGGTCCCGCCTGGGGGGATTGGCCACAGTGACCAGGGCAGGTAAAGAGAAACACATGAGTTCTCCACCTGGGGGGAGGAATGAACTGGACCAGACCTGGGTTGTCTTTGAAACTGTTGAGATGTGACCTTCTGAGTGGTAGCTGTGTTTTTTCTCCCCTCTTTTCCTCTCTTTGTTTTTTCTTCTCTTAATCTCTCTTCCCTTATTCTGTCCTTCCTTTTGTGAGTAACTTAAACCCTTACTTTTTGTAAGTTATAGGTACTTAACCTAAGTTGCATGGAGTTTGTGTTTGCTGGGTATAACAAAAGTTCCTAACTATAGCAATGCGTGTTAGTCTTGGTAATCTGTTGTAATGCTTTTGTGAAGTTGCACGTTGTCTTTGTAAACCCTTTTTGCCAAAATATCTATTTTCTCACCCAATTAAAAAAAAACATTCTTAGAGAAAAATGTGTAGTTAGTCTCAGGATGTTAACTCAGGGAACTAAGGTGCCTTTGGTTCATATGAGCAAAATCTCTTGGAGCTTGAAATTAAGATGTACAACCAGTAAGGGTTGGTCCTTCGGGATGGGTTGTGACAGTTGTCCCAGGAGCAGGACCTTGAACTTGTCTTGGCTGAACTTCATATAGCTCTTGCTTGGCCGCTCTTCCAACATGTCCAAGTCTCTCTTGTAACATAGTTACACCTTCCATCATGTACGTGTCACCACACAGTTTAATGTCATTAAGTTTGGTGAGGGTGCCTTCAATCCCATTGTGCAGATCATTTATGAAGGTGTCGAATGGTGTCAAACCCAGTATTGATCCCTGGGGCATCTCACTTGTGTCAAGATGCCAGCATCTATAGAAACCATTGATCACCGCTCTCTGAGAGTGGCCTGTTAACCAATTTCCAACCCATCTCTCAGACCACCCACCCAATCTGTATCTTGTCAGATACAAGGAGGCTGGGAAACCATGTTGAATGCTTTGTAGAAGTACAAGTAAACAATATCCACTACTTCTAGGAAATTAGATAGCTTAACAACATTAACATGCCAATGTGAGGAACAGGAAGAGAGTGTATTCATAATAGATCTAAATTTAAATATCCCTGCTGGATGTCTTAGAGAGCCAACAGAAGTCTAATCTGTGATGATCTGGTCAGTGCACTTAGTAGAGCCTAGAAGTAGATTCAGCTCTAGCTAAGATGTCTACAGGTGTAGAGATAAAAAGGCTTGTAGTGCTGCCTGAGTTGCCCTAACAGAACTGATGCTTCCACAAGACCCTGCCAGTTATGGCAAAGGCTCTATGAGATACCTATATCCTTTTGACCCAGCTGCTGTTAGGCATGAAGGGAGCCCTGAGCCATCATAAAGGAAGCTAGAGATCTGCATTTAATCAGTTGAATCAAATCTTCCTGGTTTATAGGATCTATCCATTTTCCAGAGCCTCTAATCAGTGGCCTAAACTTAGGCTTTAGTGTAATGATTCACTGGTGATGATCTACAGATGCCACTGTAGTGACACAGCATGGCAAGTATCAAAGAATCACAGAAAATTTGAGGTTGGAAGGAACCTGTTAAGAAAATTAGCCCCACTCCATCTTCAAGTAGGGTCAGCTAAAACCAGTTGCCAAGGACTGTGGAGATATCCTTTTGAATATCTCCACAGATGGAGACTCCACTTATCAGGAAATCTCTTTCACTGTTGGACCACTCCCAGCACAAACAAAAACCACAAAACAAACAAACAAACAAAATACCAAAAAAAACCCCAACAACAACAAAAAAACAAAAACGTGGTTTCTATTTTCAGGTGGAATTTCACATTTTTCAGTTTGTGCCATTACCTGTTGTCCTGTTGGTGAGCATTACTGTGTCAAGTCTGGCTCCCTCTGCTTAATTCCCTCTCATGATGTGCATATATCTATATATCTATATATCTATATACCTATATACCTATATACCTATATACCTATATACCTATATACCTATATACCTATATACCTATATACCTATA
>JAWWMO010000043.1:26747594-26765751 GCA_035047845.1 Dendrocincla fuliginosa | reverse complement strand
CGTATTTGAAAATAGTGTGGAATCATTGAAAGAAAGAACATTTCCTTTGCATATGCAAAAGGATTTGGGGTAGAACATTAGAGAAAAACATCAGTAAGAAATTATCAGCATGATAATGTCAGGAAAACCAAATTCTTCCTTGTCCAATATTGGCAAGAATAGACTAACATGACCTTCAGGTTTCTTTACCTACTGTAATTCATCAAGAAACTCAGAATTTCCTTGCCACTGAGCAAAGTTTTGACAAATGAAAGAATTTTAGAGGGCTGATGCAATATATGTAAAAATAAATTTAATGCGAAGAATAAGGTATTAAAAGAAAACAATCAGAAAATTCATCATAAATAAAATGTTACAAAGTGAATTATATGGGGTTACACCATGAAAATTTCCCAAAGGCTCTACCTAGTCATAAATACTTCAACTACTTTCATTTTTGTATGATACTTGATATGGCAGATTGACTTGGCAGCATTTGTTGTATGTTTTACAAGAGAAACAGCACAGGCAACACATAAAGTTAATCTGGAGGACCTGGCATACCACTTATTCAAGCAAAGATGTTAAATATGGACAGGAAAGCTGGGCTTTTCCTTTTGCTATAGATCTTTGTGCAAGTGATAGATGGGTCAGATTCTGTTCCAAATGAAATCAAAGCATACAAGTCTCTAGTGTTTAATAAACATGAGAGGTTTGTTGATCAGAAGACCCACAAAGTTCCACATATGAGTCTCTTCTGCAGAAAATATTGTTAGAGAAGTTTCCTGCACTGCTGAAAATGTTGCACAAAATTCTTCAGCTCACAGCTTCTTCACCAGCAAAGACTGTCTATGTCTACATTATGTTAGAGATATAAAGCCAAGGAATGAAGGACTTGATATCTATTTTTTGGAATCGTATTTCCAAAAATATCATGAAAAATGCGTAAAGATGGCCTTCAGCACTTACAAAGGACACTAGAAGGTAAAGATCAGTTTGAATTTAATCCAGTATCCTATGGGTAGCATTATAAGAAATGCTACTCAGTATATAGGCATAAATGATATCTACTGCAAGGATATGTAAGCAGTAAATTCACACTTGTAAATCACTGCAGGATCTAAAATTATAAGACCAAGTGATAAAGCAAAATGTCAAGTTTCACTAAGTTATGAGATGGAAGTTAAAAAAGTTTAACTCTGACCCAAATAGTGGTCTGATTTTAAGATATTCTGAATTTCTTGTTTCATTGGGAGATGAACTCCTAATATAAGAAATAGAGATTTTTGGGAACAACTTGAAAACATCACTTTACTTGGTTCACATGAAAGACAATTGATATAGATATTTTTAGAGAATAAAAGGCTCCAAAATCTTGGTCCATGCAGATCTTTAATAGGGTGGAATTCTATTAGGTCTGAAATGTCTTCTCACTTTAACAACAGCCTGTCATCGGCATTCTCTTGGAGAATCAATAGAAAAAGCTCAGGCTTTGGTGCATGGACCGTTGGGGTAAAGATAGCAGGCCTTCTCCCCCTCTTTTTGTTGTTATTTTGGTTTTTATTTGATTGGCATTTTTGTTTGGTTTTGGGGTGGTTTTTGTTTACTTGTTTTGGGGATTTTTGTGAGTTTAATTTGTGACTGGAAGATAAATTCACTGACATGTTTTGGTTATTAACCTTAAACTAAGATAACATTTATAAGCATCATATTAATAATGATTCCTAAAAGTAGGCTTCTGAATAAATTATACCTATTAGAGCATTGCAGACAAAATTATTCTGAAATAATAAATTATTTAGTGGCAACATTCAACAATGTTCAAGAGATGACTTTTAGACAGCTTTCAATCAGGAAAATTTCCTTTGCAAGAGAACATGTCATTTTTGCAAAGACCCTGAGTTTGCACACAGATTTATGATGTATACTGTGTGTGCACAACTAACATTTGTACATACTCAAAGCTTAGAAAAACATTGTCTTCACAGGATAGCTTGGCATCATCCCTGCAACGACTGAGAACAGTTGCATGGCCATGATATTGCTGTTTGAACAAGTTTTTTCAATTCCAAATGTTGTCACATCAAACTCATGTATGCTATATAAAGTGAAAATGTGCCTTTTGTTAGACAGAAACCATATCAGGTATACTATTATACCTGATTAATAGTATATCAGGTATACTATTACATATCCCCACTACTTTTTTTTTTTTTTTAATTTAAAAATGTACTCATTAATTAGTTTATTATTTGAAATCAGTTAAAAACTCACAACCTTTTAAGAATTTTGGCATCTGTGTCAGTCTTTATTTTATTTCAAATGACTATAAAAATGAAATAAACACAATGTTTAGTCTTTCTGTCATTAACATACAGTGAAATTTTGTTCATAAACAGCATTTTGGGAAATTAGGTTGTAATTAAATGACTCCCCAGTTGTTATTACCTAAACTACAGGCACATCAGAGGAACAGCATATGTAACGCACCAGTGTGAGTTCTGTGACAACAGGGGTAGTACCTAGTCCCCCTTACTTTAGTCTTTAAAACTAATTTTCAAGAAGAAATTCCATTTGCTTCAATGAATGACTGCTATTAATGTGCCAGGGATTCTGATTTGTAGGTTTTTTATTCAACTCTTGTGGCTTTCTAGAGGTTCTGTGGCCAGTTGTGGTTTGGGCACTTGGGCATGAATAACACTTTAGAGCACTGCCGCCTTGTCAATACCCCTTAAAATACTCAGCATCACGGAAAGAACCAAAACAGGAGGACATGGAAAATCTTTTGATGCAAGACAATACAACAGTCTGCAGAGACACAGGAGCTGTGTTTGCCCTCCCTTTAGACTACAGACTACTCCAAAAACCAGGAGAAATAATATGCAGACAATGAAAATAAAAAGTCAGATTAATCCCACTTAGCACTATAAACAGTAACAGAAATTGAGATTAATCCCACTTGGCACTATAAACAGTAACAGAAATTGGTGCTTTCTTTTGCCTCTGCCACAGACATTAGTTAAGTGAATACTTCCAGGTTATAGCATGCTTCATTTCCTCAAAAGGTCATTGGCTTTGGCATAATCATACAGCTCCCAATTAAATTAGTTATGAATATCTCCAATCTAAATCAAATTTTCATTAAGGTTTTTGTCTGGAATGAATAAAGTACACTAGATTCATCATGTTACATTATTTCATATTATTTTAGATTTTTTTATTTTATTTTATTTTATTTTATTTTATTTTATTTTATTTTATTTTATTTTATTTTATATATAAACTTATTATGCATTATATATAGCCATTTATATTATGCATATGTGAATTCATATTCAGAAATAGTTTAAGATTTTTTATTCTATTCAATATGTATAATTTCTTTGAGGAAATTTTTAAATTTATTTAAACTTTGAAAACGTTGAGTTAATGAAGTAGCTGTCTGGGTGACTCATATGAAAGGAGAATTAGCTAAGTTGTTTAGAGTATGGTGCTAATAATGTCAAGACTGCAGGTTCGATTCATCCATTCACCACAGAGTTGGACCAGATGATCCTTGTGGGTCTTTTTCAACTCAGAATATTCTGTGAAAGGCTGATGATTATATAGTTGTTACTGCCTGATAGTCCAGATGGTACTATTAATTACTGTTAATCGTCTATATACTACTATGAACATAAGTGGCATTTTATGAAAGATAAATTCAGAGGACTGTGGAGATCATAATAACATACCATACAAAAGAAACAAAGACAAAGCATGGGTCACATGGGAAACTGGAGAGAGAGAATAGTGATGAGCAACAGAGGGGAGATTGCCTAGAAAAAATGAGTGCTTTGAAAGGATTTGAAGAAAGAGATGAAGGTATATGGTCTGTTCACAGGGCTGCCAGAGACCTCTTGGGTCAGCTCCCTGCAGACAAATCAAATATGAAATCACTTTCATAAACCCTACAAGTTCTATCTTTAAAGTATTTCGGGGTGAATTGCCCTCAGGACTTGTGCCTGGAAAATTGCCCAGAACTGTGCTCTCAGAGTTAGAACCTGTCTTCTTATTCCAGCTTCAACCTACTCATAGCCAGTTGATAGTCACCTGTTCCCATGCCAGTTTGAACTTTTATCTTAAAAACCAGTTTTCTCTCACGTGCTTGCCCCCTGACATACTCATATAAGGTAACAATATCTTCCCTCATGTTTCATTTTGCTGGATTAATCTCTTTTCCTGAGAGATATGATTTTTGTTTCCCTTCTCTTCAGATGTGGTTTCTGTTCATTTTTCCTTAATATGTTGACCAAACATGATATGAGATTTGAAATCTCACCAGACCCTTTAAAATGACATAGAGGTTTCACTCTGTAAATTCAGCTCCTGGGATCACCTCTCCAGATACACTATAGAATCACCACTCCATTTTTATTTTCAATTCTTTGTGATAGGAGATAGCCATTTTAAAATCCTGTCATTAGCTAGTACAACTAATCATTTTCAAGAGGAAGTATCTCCTAGCAGAAATCTTTTTTGTTACTCAAAGCATTACGATGCTCTTGCAAGTAGACAAAATTCACCTACAAGAATGCTTTCAGATGCCTGTGATACATAGACCCGAAAACTCCCTGAGATCTGGATGATTCCTGTGTTTACTGCACACAACTGAAAGAAGATGGATCATTCTGTTACCTTGTCCAAAAGCATCACCATCTAAGGGTAACAGGATCCTGGGGCTATAAAGAAGAATCTTTATATGTGAATTTCTGTTATCATGATAACATACTGACCTCGTTTTTCTGACTTTTGAGTTGAGATTTGCTAGAGTCCAAGCATTCCTTTCACCAACATGAATCCTTCCTTTCCACTGCAAGACTGCCTGTCTCTTCTTTGTTCTTAAGGAAATGCTTATTTCTTCCATAGGTTCTGCATGCCTTCTTTACAAAGTTGCTGTTCCTGTTCTTTAAAGGAACAGGCTGTCACATCCCTTATCCAGTTCACCTCAATAACTATTTTCCCTCAGTGTATCTAATCTTCTCTGTCTAATATTGGATCTTAGTTGCTTGCCTGCTCCTCTGAGTCATTCATTTGATTTGCACTCAAATCCTAATCTTCTTGTAGGTGGGTTTAGTAGTCACAGCTTTATCACAATAAAACTTCCATTAGATTTTTACACTAGTTCTTTCCACAGTTGGTTCCTTAGACTTTAAGTCTGTTACCTCAATCACTCTGTGATTGCGGTCTCATTTGAGGGTAGCAATTAACTGCTTCTTGAACCCCCTCATACGCTTAACTGTTCAGTGCTACTCACAGCACAGGATCCCTAACAGTGTCTATAAACTGATCTACAGCCACACTATCCTTGTTAAACACAACTGCATCCTTGAGTCTTAACCTTACATGGGCAACACAGAAAGAAAGCAGACACATAGAGCAATGGAGTATAGAAAACTCATCACAGTTCTATGTCCATTCATCAAGTTTTCAATGATATTGCCACCTCTAATAAATAAAGAAATGAAACAAGATAGATTGGGAGGGAAATTCTGTGCAGCTATAGAAGATATATCTAAGAGACCACCTTGAGAAATTGTATTGGAGACAATTGAGGATCTCATACATGAAACATGGTTCATGAAAACATGGTTCTTTCACATTAAAGTAAAATTCAAATTGTCATAAGAACTAAAATGGTATGGAGCATATCTGTTCATGACTATCAGTGATCTCTAGTTTACCACCATGTTTGAGATGTCATTACAGATATATATTTAAAGGTTTCTTACATGTGCAAATATGGCATTCCTCCATAAATATATTATTAACCCCCTAATGAGGTCTCAATTTGAACAAAACACTGCAGGAATTCATTCCAACCAACCTTACAGTTGTAGGCCACAGTTACACTTCTTTATACGCCTGCATCTCTGGTGTAGCAGAGCATTTCTCAAACATTAATGAACTAACCTTTTGCAACTTCACTGGTAAGACTCTCGTATGTCAGCCCAGTGCCTTAATCACAAAGCATATTGAATTATGAAAAGCTCTCTCAAGTCTGACGAAAATTCAAACTAAATGGGTCATTTAAAAAAGAATAGAAAATATCGGTTAATTTAAAAGTTTGATTCTTTGCTTTCTGATTTCCTTGTTTAAGGTCAAACACAGAAACATCAAGTTGCTAAAAGAAATGTGATTCTATTCACCATTTGAATAAATTCCTGACATGCTGCTTACGTAGTGTTCAGTGCTTCCTACTAGAAACAAGTTAGTGATTGTACATACTGTTACTAATTTTAAGAGTTAGCCCTTCTATTAGATTTATCTCTAACTTCCACTGTGCCAGCTAAGGGTTACAGCTGTATCTTTTAAAGGTTTCTAACAGCACTCTTTGAGATCTATGCAGTAGGATAAACTAAATTTCTGCTTTTCAAACAGAACAGTACTAAATATTAACTAAAAAGACCTGGTTTTGTTTTAAAAATTTGAAACTTATATGGAAGAGTATTTCTTTTGGTGTTGTATCATCTGTTTTTCATTTGTTTGTTTATTTCACCTTGTCATGGGTACTTTACTGAGTATATTGTGCTTGCTTACTAAGACAAGCGGTGGCTAAAACACAAACAGTGCTTGCATTCATTTATGTTGATCATGATTTGTTTGATTCTATTTTCATGATAGTTAAACAAATGTAGAGATTATATTGTCCCTGCTTCCTTCATGGAGGAAAATGTAAGGTATTAGGATTGATCACAGGCAATAAGCCTTCTGTGCTTAATATTAGCTGTTATGCAGAATAGTCTCAGGAAGCAGCAATACAACTGTTAACACAAATCAAAATGCTTTTAGTTTTATGGCCCAAAAATTTACAAACTTCTAAACTTTTTGTGTGTTTTAGCATTTCTGAAAATATTAGCGACATTTTCCTGGGCAGTTTTCCATGGAAGAGAAATATCATAGATAATACAGTTAAAACATCACCAGTAATGACCCAAGAGCTTGGTGCAGCTTGGTCCTTATGTTTGAGGGCTTTCCTGGTCTAGCAACTAGTGACTTGAGTTTTCCACAGAAAGCTGAGGAAATTTTGCCACTGTGAATAACATGTCTGTGAATGAAGGTCAGTAAAATTTTTGTCACATCAACTTGTATTTTTTTTCCCTTTGTTTTGAAAAAACATCATTACATTTGTATGGGTGCATACAGTCATGCAATTTTAAAACCATATAAGAATTGTTTGCACTCTCAATAAAGGAAAAAACTTGTGATATTAATTAAATTTCTTGTTGCTATGTGACAAAAACATGACTGTTTTTATTGTTGTGCTAATATAAACTGTTGTGGAATTAAAATGGCTTGCATGTAGTTATAAAGTAGTAATTAGAATCTGTGAAAAAGTAATTTTATTTTGTAGACAAAAATAGTCAGTGTATCATGTCACAGTGAAGTACATTGTTGCAACCAGTTTCCAAGTTGAAGTTCAGTAGGAATTTTGTGTACAGCAAAAGAAGTGATGACCTTGTGCTATTCAACATTAAGTTATCAGGATTTAGCTACCCAGATGAACTGGAGATTTCAGTCCGGAGGCATGTTCAGGAGTTGTCATACAAAATATATTGCTACTACAACAAACTAACATCAGTATGACTTTGTAACTCAAAAATGTGTCTACCGTCCATGAACATCACAGCCAGGCAAGGTGCTACACGATCATAATAAAAAAGCAATTTCTTCTTCTAGAAATGGTGTGCTGCTACATATTTGTATAGTATTATTTTAAGGAAAAAGGTAGTGTATCTACTATACAGTACCATTAAGTGTAAAAATTACTCACAGAATTTAGTTATAATTAATAGTTAAACATTAAACAAATTAATATTTTTTCTCTCTGTAGAAATAGAACAGAGTGTTTTCCTCCACTCTTTCCTCACCATCATTTTTCACATAAGAGCTGCCACTTTTGAATCAAGCTCAGTAATAGAATGGCTTTACATTTGACATAAAATTGCTTTCCCCTATTTTCACATTTTTTGGTTTGGTTTGTTTTGAGAAAAGAACAAAGCAGGTTAAAGTTCAGCTGTCCTGAAATAACTCGCCATTGTAACTTTAAAAAAAAAAAAAAAATCATCATCAGATGTTATCAAAATAGTCCAGGTAAAATTTTACATTACAGCACAGTGTTCTTAATACATTCACAGCCGTAATAATTAACAAGGTTCTAGGGGTATCAAGACTTGGTCTTGGAGCCAGATGGCATTGGCTGTATGAGACCTAGGGAAAGCTTCTAGAAGCTTCTCACAGAAGCCACCCCTGTAGCCCCCAGTACCAAAACCTGGCTGTGAAAACCCAATATGCCCTTCTTTTTTATATCTGTAATGCTGGAATAAGGCCCCAGAGTTAGCCACATAGTACAAGAAACACCATATTATTCAGGGAATTTAGCAACTGTAGTACCAGCTACAATCTTGGGAAGGTAGAATATCAAAT
This sequence comes from Dendrocincla fuliginosa, assembly GCA_035047845.1. Lineage (NCBI taxonomy): Eukaryota > Metazoa > Chordata > Aves > Passeriformes > Dendrocolaptidae > Dendrocincla > Dendrocincla fuliginosa. Next base: position 26,757,306 of record JAWWMO010000043.1, on the reverse strand, counting down.
TTGACCTAAAAGTAGAAAGAATCATACGCAGTGCTATGGAATGCCATCCTAAAGTTCAGGCCTTTTCACTCAACCTACTTCCCTTTCTCAAATTTCTTCCACCCTAGATGTATTTTTTGAATTTTCATATTGGAACTTTCTGGGGTAAGAAAGTGGCAAAGATGAAACTGTGAGACAAATTAAAAGGTTCTAAAATTCACTGACCTAAAGGCAATTTTTATTTCTGGTTATGTGCTTGCACTTTGGTGAGGTTCCTTGACATTATTCCCTAAATAGGTGATTTTGGCTTTTATAAGTTAAATTTTGGAGGGGGGGGGTGTTGTAAGCTCTGTGTACAGATACTACATATTGCAGATATTAACATAGGAACCTAACATAAAACTAATGCTTCCTGCTATTTGCTATTAGCTGTGACTTTTTCAGTAAAGGAATGTGTTCGTTCAAAATTTCCATCTTTCTCTAAATCATTTTACTTCTAAAGGAGGTGCCTATATTGGGTCGCATCTTCCCATCATTCCTGAATCCCACATTACTGTAAGACTAAAATGTTAATAACTCAGTAGAACAAACCAAGGAAGAATTCTTTGCACCACAGCCCTTCCAAGGAACACTGGAGATGGACCAAAGAAATTTGGACAAGATTATATTACAGGCTGCTTGATCCCCCAAGTCAAGTAAACGAAAATGTTTAAGATATTATCAACTTTTCTAAGTAATAGTTACGCTAATTGCATTGCTGTTTCTCCTCCACAAGTCTTCAAAGACTCCTACCACGGGCCCCATGGAGGCAATCTGGACCTTTTTCTGGTGGTTACAAAAGAACAAGGCCCTATTGCCTAATTTCTTGTGGGAAACAACCAGAACATTCTAAGTCCTCAGTTTTCTAGATACAAATGTATTATAAAGGGAATTTACCAAATCAAGAGACACTATGCTATCTAAAAATCCAATGAGTTTCAATGTGTTGAGGTTTCCCCTAACATACTCTGATCCTCCTGAAGTTCAATGTTGAGTAAAGCCTACTTCCCTAAACAATAAAAACTTTACATCCCTATGATCTCTTGAAAACCTAAAGCAGCTTGCAGTGCAATTAGAAAGATGAAGTTCATTATGTAAGATAGCAAAGCTCGACAGATTTATGAAATCCACACTATTTCTACTTATTTTCAGTACAACAGTCCTGCGGTTTGTTCGTTGCTTCAGCAAAGTAAAAATGGCTGTGTTTCTTGACTGCTTTTCTCTGAGGAGATCCATACTGCTCAGAACACACTTTTGTCTGGAGTAGTTTCCATCAAATCAATTCCATCTTCATAGTTAGTGATTTTCTTGTTGCATCTTCAGATCTAATTAAACCAATCATGCCTTTTCAATTAACTACAATTACCTTAATTAGATGAGAATAACAACAAGGAAAAAATGGAAAACAACTTCCAAAGTTAATCAAGTTAGTGTATCCTTATTTACAGACTGCAGTCAGGGCTCTGCATGTTTCTGTTCAGTTTCCATCTTCAGCACAAACCAACCTCAAAATGTACTAGCAATACACAGTCAAAATAAGAGCAAGGTAATGTGAGGAGAAAAAAATTAAAAAGCAAATGGGATTTTAATAAAACAGTTTAGGAAAGGAAAGAAAAGGAAAAAAAAAAGCTCCATACTAGGCAGTAGAAATTGTCAATGATAATTACAAAATGCACTATGCTCATACAGTTAGTAGATGAAAATCAGACTTTCCAGACTTTCCAGTCCTTCTCTTAGTAGATCTGTGTAGAGATTTTGAGACGTCAAGATAAAAATTGGTGAACTCCTACCACTAAAAAACATTTCTCTGCAATTCCAGATAGCAATAAGATGGATGTAAATTTGCATTAAAATTGAAAATTTCTTTGATGCTGATGAAGATAATTCAGAAGAAAAAACTGTAACAAAGACATCTGAGAAAGACAAGTGCAGCTAATAAAATGTAAAAAATTCACTGTTCTTTAAATGATAGGCAATATATTTTAAATGAGATCTGGAATCTCTGAAGAAGTCAAATATCTCTAACACTTAAGCGAGCATGTTAAAAAAAAGAAGATTAAATAAGCATAAACTGATGGTTTTGTAAAAACTTTGAGATTTCTGTGTGTTGCCATTAATTGGTATTTTGTGATTTTAATCTTTATTTTAAATACAGAATTGAACTAATTCCCTTTAATTACCATAATTACCATAAACTTACAGCAACAATGAAAAATAATGAGTACTCAGTAATTTTATAAAGTCTGATAGTTCTTTATTTAATAAATTTAGATAACTAGATGAGGTTTGAGCATGGATTTTATATTAATGTATATTGTTAAGAGTAATTTCCATAGAATGAAAATAATTTCATTTATACTCAATCCTAAAAGGAGTTTATTTCAGGTTCTGCACCCAAGATTACGTATTTGTTTGCTATTTGCTGCTTACATGCCAATTTGCAGGAAAAGAAAACACAGTTTGTAAATTTTTTTATTGGCCATAAATTTCTATGGTATATTTTGAATGGAAGACAAGTTAATAAAGTCCTGAGTCTTTATCACTGTATTGGAGCAGTAGTGGTTCTTGTGAATAAACTCTGCATTCACTCCCTGTAAGTTGATTCACTTTGAAAAGCAGTTCTGAAGTGCATGGTCTAGATTCTTTTTCAGTGGACGCTAAACTGAGAGCTCTACTCCTGAAATACATTAAATGCTTTAAAACTCTCAATGGGATCATAAGCATGCAAAATGAAAAATGATTGCCTTTGGACAGTTTTGATTGAAAGGTAAGGTGTGTGGTTTTGTCAGAGGTAGCATTAATTTTCTTAACAGCAGCTACTATGGGATTGTGTTTAGGATTTGTGCTGGCAACAGTGTTGATAACACGGGGATGTTTTTGCTATTGCTAAGCAAAGCTTACACACAGTCCAGGCCTTTTCTGCCTCTCACATCCCCCCACCAGCAAGGGGTGCACAGGGAGAGGATGTATCTGGGACAGCTGATTCCAGCTAATCAAGGAATAACCCAGGTCATATGGTATCTTGCTCAGCATACAGAACTGTGGGAAGGAAAGGGAAGGGGGATGCTTGAAGTGGTGGTTGTCTTCATTGGTCACTGTTACCCATGATGGAGCCCTGCTTTCCTGGGGATGGCTGATCACCTGCCTGACCATGGGAAGCAGTGAATGAATTTCTTGCTTTGCTTTGCTTGTGTGCACAGCTTTTGTTTTGCGTTTTAAACTGTCTCAACCCACAAGTTTACCTACTTTTACCCTTCCAGTGCTCTTCTCCATCCCACTGGGCTATGGGGGAGGATGTAGGGGAAAATGAGCAAGAAGCTACATGGGACCAAGCTGCTCCCTGTGGTTAAACCATGACACAAGGTGAAAAAAAATATGACATACCCAGAGTGAGGATGCCAGTTCATGAGACCAATCCAAGCCTGGGTGACTGGAGCACAACATTCAAATCACGTATGAAACAAATGGTAGTCCTCAACATCAACAAGTTGTTTATAGAGATCCAGTGAACTCCACTGGATCAGTAGATAATGCAGACATAGCTCAAGTTTTGGAGTATTTGAATTGATGAATTGGGCCTAGGATTGTTTCTTTCTCACAATAAGCTGAATAAAGAATGGGAAGTAACATGAAATGTAATCCGAATGGGTACATTACACCTATGATATATTGGTACAATAATGTAGATGCATACTGACATTTGCGTGTATCCATCTTCTTTTAGGCTAAACATTTCTCACGTATACCCTTTGCTTCCATTCTTTCCTGGAGAGCACAAGCAATTTCCTTTGCCAGCAATGAAGCTATCTGATGTCAAACTGGCAAGCAATGTTTCCCCACATCTTTTCACCCAGGATCATTTCCTTACAGCTTGTTCCATTAGCCAGTATTAGGTAAATTCTAAAGCACAGCTGGTAGGATAATAAAGCTGCAGAATTTTCAAAATATTACTTTGTTGCAGTTGAGATTAAAACAATTGTCTTCATACTACCACTGGCTCAACTAGTATGCTGCAAGTATGTAATTTCCCTCCACCAAACATAATTCTTAACAAAAAAGTTGACGCAAGATTGAAAATGTGTGGATGCCTTTATGAATACTAATAAGTGGGGAGAAATCCCATGAAAAATACATCTGTATGTATTCCTGAAATACTTCCTTCATTCATGTGCATAGAGAAGTTTGCCTGCCTTTCATTTTAGACATTTATAGCTCACTACCAATTTAGAGCAATTTACAGACTAATAGCAAGTACCAATTTTTTTTAATAACTCAAATTAAGTAAATCTATGTTCAGAAATTTCTTCCATATTAGTGTATGCCTTACTTGTAGTTGTTTCTTGTAGCATGGGAAGAGGAGCATGCAAATCAGTCCCTAGCCAGATTTGAAGCAATTTAAAGCAATTTTGAAAAGCCTCCTCTTTGTAACTTTCCTAGACCTAGCTTATTGGAATTACTTTTATGCACTTATAATTCATCAAAAGAAGACAGGAAGAAAATTTATTAAGTTTTAGCCTTTTTATTTCACTTTTCTATGTAGATGGAACTCCTTTCAAGAACACCCAGGAAGTGATTTAGCAACTCAGTACTCTCACAACATAAATACAGGTGAAAAGATCTGTGGGGAAAAGAAAAAAAAAAATGGAAAATTGAGTTAGATACCTATATTCTAGTTAAGGGAAGAAAGGGATTTTTAGATACATTCTAAACTACATGGGTGGATCTAAAACCAATCTATTTTGCAAATGTTATTTTTTATTAGTTTTTCCTTAGTTCACATTATTCTGTTACACATTAAAATGAAGATTTAATAGCGTCAGCTAAAATCACTGTAAAATTTATGCCTGAATCCCTGCCATCAGCATTCAACACTGAATTGTTCTTCATATTTATTTTGGTTTTTGGCTTTATCTGAGCAAAGATGAGTATACTCTGCCAAATTTTATGTTTATATTGGATGGAAGACAGATGTTCATGTGAAAATAAATTGAGACTTCAAGGTTTATTTCAATGGAGAATTAATTTCATTCTGATTGTTACCCCAAAGCAATGGTGTACTGCAGCAGTCCAATCTATAATGTTACCTTTTGAATTTTATAAAATATGACTCTTCATGGTGGTACTTTAATATAAAAGTGTAAAATATATCTCAGTGATGACTCGTCATCAAAAACTTAGTAAAGAAATTTGAAGTAAGATAAGTATCAAGTACGTATGCATGGTTTTCTGACAGCTTATCACAGAACTGTAGAAGTGAACTCTCTTTTTCAAGTTTCTTTACAGCCTCTGAGAATAGGGAATGTAGTATATTTGTTGGTTGGTTAGTTGGTTGGTTTTATTCAAATACCCTGCTTTCACAGTCCTATTTTGCATTACAGCATGCCTTGTGCTGCATTTATAGAACCTGTTTTAAATCTACTGGAGGAACTCAGAATCAAACTTTCTTTCCTGTTACCCAGTAAGCAACAATATAAAATCCCCTGACCTATGAATGCTACTTCTATAACATCTATCTACATTCACAGTCTAGCAAGCAGCATAAAATAACTGCTCACTCCCTAAGTGCCCAGTCAGTCCAACCTCATTCCAAAAGTAGAGGTCAAAAAAACTTAATGATTTTTTACATCTATCAAAGTAGAGGAACCCACGTGGTGAGTCAAGCAGTTGAGCAAAACAACCAGGGAAGAATAGTTAAAGAAGCCCAAGGCCATGTGAAAGCGCTATCTGCACATAATCTAGTATAGGTTTGTACTTCAGCTACTATTATATCAGCTACTATGTAGCTATATATTAGCCATCATATAGCTATTGTGCTATACGTTGTGTAGTGTTACATTTCCACATCCATTTAAGCTGACAGAAACAGACATCAAAAAAGAGGGAGGCACTATGGTTTAAGATTAGCACATACATACACAAATGGAAACACACGTTTCTCAAAGCCAGCTAGCAGTGCGACTTCTCAGCAATGTCTCCGAAAGCAGAGGAGCACCTCTCTACTGTGTACGTGTATGTGTATGCATTTAAAAGGCAACAAGATGTCTCAGGTGCACGAAAGAATCTAGACAGAAAGAATCAGTAACTCAGAGATTTGCCAAATCAGCTCCTCGAATTGTAAAGCAATGGGTTATCGATCATTCAAAATTGATGCCCTCCTTTCCCCTCCTTCCTCGTTACATGTGAAACAAAGAAGTCCAGTAAGGAACTCAGTGAAATAAAGGGGCCAATGAGATCACTAATTCTAGTTTTCGGCTCAGTCAGACTTGCACTCTAAAATATGTCTCTGCCTCTAGGTAGGTTTAAGAGTTATAACATCTACATATTTCTTTTTCCTTCTTTCCCTGCGTAGATTAAATATATGGACTATTTTCCTCCAAGGACATGCATATCTCAGTTTGGCACTGTTTGTTTAAAGTATAAAATGCATTTGGCCACACCTCAAACAGCATGTCATGTATTTAATCTTTCAGCCATTCTGAAAAATGAAGTGCATGAGGTCTGGTAATGAGGAGGATGTTTTTGTGTATCGCTCATTCAGGTGAAAACTGAAAAGGTGAAATCAAGTGTATAGCTATTAGAAAACGCTGCAGTGAGTAGATGTAATCAGGCTGATAAAATGTCACACCTCAGACCTGGTTTGGGGTCATTTAGAGATCAAAGAATGGCCCAGTGCAAGACATGCAGATAATACACTAAAGCACTTTGACTAGTTTTCAATGATTTGTGATAGCTAAAAATTAGAAATAAATTTTTCATTGTATCCTCTTTTCTCTTGATTTAATTTTTTTTTTCTCAGTGTCTGCTGTTTAATGCAGGCTGTGTGCCAAAACGATCTTAGAAAGTCTGCTATGCCAGATGTCACCCTTTTGCCCTTTTGCACTATCTGCAGATTTTCTTTTAACAGCATTTGAAACAAAGTTAGTGAGCATACATTTTCCAGTAAAAAGAGGCATTATGAATAACACCTTTTGTATCTCTGAATAACACCCGCAAAGTGCAGTACACATTATGCATCAACTACATTAACTTTATATTTAAAAAAGGGTTATTCTTAACTCTTAGCTCTGTGGAGAATACCTTAACCGCGTCACTCTTTTAAATATATATAGCAGCTATGATGAAAGCTAATATAAAGGGTTAATAAAACCCACAGAGTTGCATTTTCAACATTAATTTGACCTGTGCTGAGTACAGATGCTATTTTATTTTGCTTTCTTCTTGAAAGTATTTTTTACCTTCTGGTATGCAAGAGGTCTACTCTATTATTTCCAAAGGAGGATAGTGTTTCTGTTTGAATTCCTTATGTAGCAATAGGATTAATTTTCTAAGTTTTTTTTCCTTAAACTCTGAATTTCTAGAAAGTAGAAGTGCCCATTGTTTCTCAAGTTATAAGCATGAATAAAAATATTTTATTCTCATTAAGAGAAAATGAGACATATATAAACACTAATTTTCTCAAATCTCTCTCATTCTTCACATACCAGGCACTAATCAAATAGAAAAATACTGCTTTCTTTTTAAAAGAGAAGTGACTATTAAAAAAAAATATTTTAATTTAAAAAAAAGAAAATCTCTAACTATTACTCTGTGTCTGTTTACAGTGGAGACTCAGACTTCCTTAGTCTGGCCACTGCAGATGATTGGTATGTGAACTGGTTGTTAGGAGAAAATGTCTTGGGTGTTTTTGTTGTTTGAGGATTTTTATTCAGTAAAGTTTTGGCAGAGGCTGACTGCTGTGGGTCACTCCTTTAGGATCAACCATGCAACAAAACAAAATGAAACAAACAAAAATCACCAAAAAACCCCTCCAAATTCCACCCTGTCCCAATCCCCAAAAAAACCCTCAAAAACAAAACCAGCCAACATATCCACAGCCTGGTTCTTTAATATGAACCACTGTAATTTAAATAAAATATCCTGGTTATACATATAAATTGAGGGATGAGAAGCTGGAGAGCTGCCCCATGGAAAGACATCTGGGGATTCTTGTGGGTGGTAAGCTGAATATGAGTCAGCAATGTGCCCTGGCACCCAGGAGGGCATCAGGCACAGCATCGATGGCCAGTTGAGAGAGGTGATTGTCCCACTGCACTTTGTGCAGGTGTGGCCTTAGTTCAAATACCATGCACAGTTTTGGGCACTTCAGTATAAGAAGGACATACAATTATAAGTGTGTCCAGAGGAGGATGATCAAGATTGTAAAAGACCTCGAGGGCAAGACTTACAAGGTGCATCTGAGGTCATTTGGTTTATTCAGCATGGAGAAGAGAAAGCCAAGGGTTGATTTCACTGCATCTACAGCTTCCTCAAGGCGGGCAGCAGAGGGGGAGGTGCTGGTTTCTCTGGTGACCAGTGACAGGACCCAAAAAAATGAAATTACATGAAGCTGCATCAGTTGAAGTTCAGGCTGGGCATTAGGAGAAGGTTCTTCACTAAACAGGTAGTCAGGCAGTGGAACAGTCTCCCCAGCAAAGTCGTCATGACAAAAAGCCTGCCAAAGTTCAGGCACTTACTTATACAGTTCAGTTTTAGGTCATCCTGGAAGGATCAGGGAGTTGGTCTCAATGATCCTTATGAGACTTGAGATCTCTATGTTTTTTTGAAAATATTGTAATACTCTGATAAATTAAAGTGTATGATATTATTCACACCACATTGTGGAAACAGTGTTCTGAGTCAGCTGTCCAGACTCTCTTTATGCTCAGTGGGGACAACTTTAAGGGCATACTTTGTGTTATCTTTAAATCTTGTTACAAAACAGAGCAGAAAAAATATTTTTGCACCTGTTAATACCTATTGACTAAAATGAAACCTACAACAGCTAGTTCAGATGTAGGCATCTAAACATTAAGGTTCAAATCACCAGTGACACACTTACTTATCAAGTGGCTGTCAGTCTCTTCTCACAGGTAAGAGGTGACAGGAAGGGAGAAATGCTCTCAAGTTGTGCCAGGGAAGATTTCAGTTAGATATTAGGAAAAATTTCTTTGTGGAAGGGGTGGTCAGGCATTGCAATAGCCTCCCCAGGGTCTGATGACAGGTGGAGTCATCATCCCTGGAAGTATTCAAATAATGTGTGGATACAGCCCTTGAGGAGATGGTTTAGCAGTGAACATGGTGATGGTGCCAGGTTGATGGTTGGACTTGATGACCATAGTGGTCCTTTCTAACTGCAACTATAACTAACTGTAACTGTCTATAGTGTAAATGAATCCAACCATTGATATTTGAGTTAAACACAATCAAATATGCCAGGAGAACTTTCTATATTAACAAAAGCAGGAATGTTATTCTACTGAATAATAAAATGTGTGCAGTTCAACCTCTGTTAATGAAATACAAACCAGTGGTGAATGATGTCAAAGACTAAGTCATCCAGAGTGTACCTCTAAGGGTTCCATACAGGCGTTTGTAACTCTTATCTTTTTTCTGTTACTTTGATTTTTTACATATATATTACATTCTTGCAGACTTAAGGGAACAGTAATGTAGAGGATAGGTTGGGGAAAAAATATATAATTTACACAGTGTTTGAAGACCAAGCCTACTTCAAGGAAATAAAGCTGAATTTAATTTCTAAACGCATAGAATGTCAGTGTATTTGTGAAAAGTAAAGGGACATGTTATTAATGAAATTATCTGTAAAACAGACTCCTTTTTGCATTTACCTCTCCTACAAATTATCCTTAAGTAA
>JAWWMO010000043.1:26686707-26747494 GCA_035047845.1 Dendrocincla fuliginosa | reverse complement strand
GACATGTTATTAATGAAATTATCTGTAAAACAGACTCCTTTTTGCATTTACCTCTCCTACAAATTATCCTTAAGTAAGCATGTAGAATTGTTGAGAATACAAATTTGTATTTATCTATATACCAGCATTCTCTTTTCACAGCCATGTGTACTCTGCCCCATCTTGAAATTGTTCAAAAATGTTTGTGATAAGCTTTCTGAAAGTTTTCAGTGAACTCCATTTTAAATATAGATGTGATAATTAGCTCTTGGAATTTTGAACCATGAAAAGCAGTGTAATAGAGCAACAAGTTGCTGAAAATACTTTTGAAAGGTCAAACCACTTCTGTTTCTGATTCATCTTTCTTTTTGCAAGTGAACCCTACAAAAATGGAAGACATTAGAACACTATTTACCTTTCTAAGAATAAATGTCAAAGTCATATCTAAAGGAAGAAATTTTTTTATTGAAGGCCAGCTGCCAGAATGCAAAGTAACACCTACAAAGAAATATTGGACAATTTCTCCTTCCCTTGTAATCTTGAGTTATCACTATTGAACATTATTGAATGTTCGTTTGTTCATTAAATTTCAGGTCATTATTCTAAAAAGAAAAAAGATTGGTTTCAACATAATTTTTCCCACACCATTTTCTTCTTCACTATTTATTTCTGCATCAGCTGTAAGTGAAAACATATTCTTACGTCAGTTTAAGAATTAAGACTTTCACACGTTTAAAAATGTGTTCTCCTACAAACTCAGTAATAGATTAATAAACACTACACTGTAGTTATAATTAAAGATAATGAAATCTGAACCCAATGAAAAATGAATTGAAAAATGCAGTAATTTCCAAAGTTTAGACTTTCTCCAGCAGGAAATTTTTTTTAAAAAAATATCTCTGGTTTACAGCCACAGAAGTTTAATTTGTGAGTTTTTGTATGCAATAACAGATAGTGAAGGAGGCAAACTTTAAAACGCTATCAATAGTGAAGGAGGCAAACTTTAAAATGCTATCAAATTTCATGGTTCCAATGTGTGCTTGTGTGACATGCTCTACTGCAGAAGAGAAGATGGTTCCCAATGATAACAAAATCTCTTAATTCAATATATAATTGTATTACCAGAAAGCTATCAAAGAGAAAAGTATGAAGAGTAACTTTTAACTACAATTTAGAAGAGACATACCTGTGTGAAGTCATGCAGGTAATCATTCCACATGTTACTGAAATGTGCCTGAAAATGAATTCAGTGATTATTTCATAGGATAATTTGTTTTGACACTTTTTTCTTTTAAGTCACTAAAATTTAACTTCAAGCACTGAATTATCTAAATATATATTTTTCTCCTATAATACATAAATCCAGGGGGTTGCATTTGTTGTTGTTGTTTCTTTGTTTCTTTTCTTGCTTGTTTATTTGGGCTTGGGATCTTTTTGTGGTTTTTGTTGTTGTTGTTGTTTTAAAGCACCTATGATATCAAATTCTTGGTAACAGGAAAGATCACACTAAACTTCCAAATAAAAAGTAACACCCTCATAAAAGCTAATTTATATATTTTTAAAATTGCAATCAGTATCAGTCAATAATCAAGAATTTGTCAGTCAGAAGATTTTTCTATCCAGTTCATGGAAAAGAAAACAATCTGAATATTTCCCTGGTTTTTGTTTGGGTTTTTTTGGGTTCTTTTTTAGAGTGGCAGTGGTGCTGACACAGGGATGCTGCATTTTCCAGTTGGTTATTTTCATTATTCAAAGGATTAATTCTGAATTATTATTTTAGACTCCTAAATCTAATGTATTTCAAGGAAGCACGTGCCAGAATTTGTCTCAAGTAAGACTCTATTTCAGGAAAACTTATTGCAGCCACAAATTAAACGTGTATTATCACACCATTCGTTATTTCTCATTATATTCATTATTTTCTCATCTTTGTTTATAACATTAATAATATTGTTCCAATTTGGGCAGATCATAGCTGCAGTTTAATTAAACTTTTGCCTCTGTTATAGTAAGACATAATAGAAAATAAAATACATATGCAAAAAAGCCTTACAGCACTTGTGAAGAGAAGCGGGGAACTTGGGAGATTTGGAGGAAAAGATATTTTTTCAGGTACTTGACTAGTTGACTACTTATCAACTAGTTAACTTTCACATGTGCTGGTTTATACAATTTTAAAGCAACCAAACAAAAAAACAACACTCTTGATTGACTAAAGGCAAGAGCATTATTTTGAAGACCAGAAATGGCAAGTCTGTAAACTAATCAAGCATTCATTTAACAGGGAAATGAAAAGGGGTTACTTTAACACTACACATATGCAGAAATATATTTTAAAGACACACTTGAAAGATACCAAAATGCTCTTCTCTGAAAAAAAGTAACAGCTGAAATTAAGGAAGTTTCATTATGCTGTGTTCGGTATTTTTAGACAAGGCTACAGATGCAGCACTTAGCCTGAAGCTTGCCAGTGTTCCACCTTCGGTATAGAAGTTTTTTAAACTTAATCAGTATGAGATATATGTCACAGAAGCAGTCTAAATTAAAACATAAGCCATCACTCCACTGACTCATTGGCAATCTACAAGTATGATAATCCCCTGGCATAAGAAAAAGTTCTAAAGTTTCAACAATGCTAGCAAAAAAGACTGTGAAGCAGCATTCAAAGCCAATTGCATTTCTTTTGGGTTCAAAGACACATTTTTTTCTGTACGTACTTTTGTTTTTTCTTATGGCTTTCTTTTACTCTGTTTTTTTTTTCTTTTTTAATTATAACAAAAACTGGTCAAATGTTGGGCATCTAATAAGGTCATACATACAAATAATATGAAGATATCTGTTCTACAATATCAACTAATACGTTGAAGCTAGGTTTAATCATATTTCATATTTAATCATGTTTCATCATGCAATGACTAGCAGAATGCTAAAAATGGACATTCTCCATTAGTTAACTTCAAGAAATTTACCAGTGTCTTCAATTTTTAACCTATACTCTCATAACATACATTTATTTGCATAAAAATCTGCAACAAAACAAAAGGTACCTCAGATAACAACCATGCATTTGTTATGTATGTCATTATTGATAAAACCTTATTAGGGAAAGTTATAATCACATCAGTGAATTTTGGCATCAGTGATATGCTCAAACTCCCTGCCCAATTTTATAGATACCTACACTTCAATTTGAAAATTCCCACAGAATTTTTAGGGTCATTGGTAAACTTTACATCATTATCTCTACAGCAGTCACCTGTTAACACTTGTCTTCTGTCTAACCTTGTATAGTATAACAAAATGCTTCATTTATTCATATCACCTTCTGGCAGAAATCACTAGAAAATATATCTGGAAAAGGTGGAATTGGCAGTGGTGTTTATGGTGCTCCAACCATACTTGAATTTGAAGGTCATAGCATCATCAGAAACATGCTCAAATTACTCCTTTAAGTTTCTGCTGTCTCTTATTGCATATAAAAAAGGAATTTGAACCCCCACTCCAGGGAATGACCTCCTCAGCAACTGGATGACTGTCACTCCTGCCAGGGGTGATCCACCTTGCAAGGAGGATGCATCAAAATCCAAGAAGATGCCATGAAAAAATTATTTCATAGTCTGGTGGTAATAGATTTGCTATGAAGAGAAGACCTAAGTCAAAGTCCCTACTTTGGTGAACATGGTGTATGCAATTCCAAAATGCCAGCTGACTGCATTTCCCTATGCTCTGGAAGTCACAATTTTCGTGGCCACTTCCAACCTGTTAATTCCTCTCAGCCTAACCCTTGTTGAGGATTTTATACACCAGTGTTGAAGTAGTTGATGCAATCTACAAATACAAGATTACATATCCTGCCAGAAATTGTGTCTCATCTCTTTTGGCATTACCAATGCATTCACTGGAAGGGATACTAAGTAGTTTGCAGATGACACAAAACTGAGAGGAGCTGTTGACTCCCTTAAAGGCAGGGGGGTCCTGCAGAGAGACCTTGACAAACAACTTGGGCAATCACCAACTATATGAAGTTCAACAAGGGAAAGTGTCAGATTCTGCACCTGGGATGGGGCAATCCTGGGTGTATGTACAGACTGGGGAATGAGATGCTGAAAAGCAGTGCATGGAAAGGGACCTGAGGGTCCTGGTCTGTGGCATATTGAATATGAGTCGGCAGTGCCCTGGCAGCCAGGAGGGCCAACTGTGTCCGGAGGGGCATCAGGCAAAGGATCATCAGCTGGTCAAGGGAGTGGATAGTCCCACTCTGCACTGGGGTGGCCTCACCTTGAATATTGTGTGCAGTTTTGGGCACTGTAATAGGAGAAAGATATTAAGCTATTAGAGAGAATCCAAAGGAGGGGAACGAAGATGCTGAAGGGCCTTGAGGGGCAGCTGTGTGAAGAGTGGCTGAGGTCACTTGGTCTATCCATCCTGGGGAAGAGGATACTGAGGGGAGACGTCATGGCAGTTACAACTTCCTCATGATGGGAAGAGGAGGGGTAGGTACTGATCTCTTCTCTGTGGTGACCAGTGACAGGACCCGAGGGAATAGCCTGAAACCTCAGGGAAGGTTTAGGTTGGATATTAGGAAAATGTTCTTTACCAAGAGGGTGGTTGGGCACTGGAACAGGTTCCATAGGGAGGTGGTCACAGCCCCAAGCCTGACAGAGTTCAAGAAGCATTTGGATGATATTCTCAGGCACGTGGTGTGACTCTTGGGGATGGTTCTCTGCAGGGTAAAGAGCTGGGGACTCATTGATCCTTGTGGATCCCTTCCAACTCAGCATATTCTGTGATTCTGTGGTCACCAGACCAATACTGAAGGTTTTTCAACATGGTATGCAACTGGATTAGTTTATCAGTGAACGTGGTCTGAAAGCAGTTCTTGTGCTATGTTATAGCTGAAAAGCAGCAGTATCTGTCATCACTGGAGATGTGAATGTCAGCAGTGAGTTAAGAAAATCCCAGATTTCCTATGAAATACACTGCAGAAGATTGCAAGATGTTCAGCTATAGCTGCAATATGAGATCAAAAGTGAACTGGAGTTTAACTGTGATACAGTTTCAGCTACATAATACTAACAACAGCCATGAGAATCAGACCGAATTTATTCAGATCAAAAGCATTAATGACTTCAAATTTCCAGGATGTGTTAAATGGTAGAGCTGATGGCAATTACTGATGGCAATTTTTGTTGTTAAAGAAATAGATGTTACGGAAAAAACAATCCAGGACCACAACAGCAATCTGAAATGACAACCAAGCATGTTTCAGTAACAACCTGCATGCTGGCAAGCTGAATTGGAGGACACCTGAATTCGTCTGTTTTGGTTATATTGGTCCCTAGAGAAACTGAAAGACTAAAAGCTGAAACACATCCTAGTAAATAAATAAAATTCAATAACTTATGAGAATGGTAAATTGTTTTTCAACAGTGTTCCAAATCATCATATTACAAAGCATCAGTAAAAAGACACTTCTGAATTCTCTAACTCAGGCTACAATAATACAATGAAGACTAAGTCAAAGAAAAGTGCTGTGAACAGATGGCACATTGCAGACCAAAATCCAGTCACTTACCAGATAGCAGTTTTGTAGCACAGGAGGCACACTTTATCCACGTGGTACAGTTGCTGCACATCTCTGCAGAAGGCCCCAAACAACCCCAAAAGACTTGATGTGAAGCTTCTCCACCCATTAAAAAATGCGTACTCTAGAATTCAGGATCCAGCTCTAGAGGAAGTTATCACCTACTACCAGCTTGTTTGTGGATGAGCTGTGAATGCAAGATGGCCCTAAGCATTGTTGTAGGAGCTGACACTGAGTCAAGCAAACATTTCATACTTAATGTAAACCAATATGCACAGAGCAAGCCAAAAGTCATAGCTACAGGCCACGGATTTGTTGAATGTGTATTTTGAACAGCATGAAATGCACAACTGTTCAGACATCACAAAACTCTCCAACCTCATTAAATCACAACTTGGTGCTGAAACAACTAAGGCAGACATAATTTTTACAGGCAGGAGTCCCCCCCACTCTTGTGTTTAGTGAACACTCTCATTCCTGATAGATTCTCAAGAACTTGCAGTTGTGAACCAAATGAGAAACTTCAGGCACATTTTCCAAGTGTTTGGTTTAGACATCAACAGAAGAAAACAGAAATTTTTGGGCACTATAAATTTTGGGCACTTCAAGACTGCTACACACCCACACACACAAAGAAATGATGAAAGATTAATCCTGGGTATATAATATAACTGGAACTCAGGGCAGTAGAAATGAAATCAAGTATGCCTACAGAGCAAAGGCAGGTCAAAAGCTGGAGTGAGGCGCAGGGTTATAGCTTGAACAGGAAGTTCTACAAAAGTACAGTAAGTTGTTGGGTAAATAGGAAGATCTGATGGACAAAAGGACTGTTAATAAAGACCATGTTCATATGATATCATTTTTACTAATCACTTCTTGCCCCATCAATCAGGCAATACAGAAAACTCAAGATAATTACAGACATTGCTAAAATAAGAAGAAATATCTAACTGAATGTAACTTGGAAGAAGAAATTTGGAATTGAAGGCAGCCAAGAAATCAGCTTTGTATCCATATAGCCTGAGTGTTAGCTGCAGTTTTCACTCCTCTGTGGAAGGTTCTTCTGTAAAGAACATATCCAATTCTAGAAAGAGTGCAGAAACATGAGGCAGGTCATAGGTTAGTACTTAATGTCTGTCAAAAAGTAAACAAACAAATAAATAAAAACAAATCCCAAACCTTAAGGGGATTCTGAATGTATTACTATGAATGATATGAATGTAAAGACAACATGAAACAAGCTTAACTCAGTTTATCGGTAAGCTATTATTGGAGTATAATAATTGTTGTTATTTATTATTATACCACAAGGATACTTACTGATTACTGTGGCTGTCAGAGAAAGCAATAACATCATTCTCGGAATGCTGAAAGGTACATGGTCTAAGAGTAAAGTATTTTTACAGGCAATTTAAGTAAAGCCAGCAACCAATCTCCCCTTTTATATTTCTGTGTTAGAAACTGTCATAGGGGAGAATTACATCATCTGTGACCAAAACTGGTAATGTGCTCAATGAGCATTTGGATATTCCCTGGCATCTGCACTGCACAAGTCTCAAGACACTCCCATTTAAGATAATGTGTGTGAAACTACAAAAAGGAGATAGTCATGGTTATTTTTTTCTTTTTAAGCAAGTTCTTTAGGATTGGGCAGAAGAATGTGAAAGTATAAATCTGTGGGTGGGTGTTAGACAAAAATAATTTGCAGTCTCTTTGCAGCAGCTTGGAAATAACTATTTCTGCAATACGAGTCATGTCAAATAATCTACCAACCATAAAAGACACAACACTAAATGGAAAGTAGTGAGGAGTGCTGAATATAGGAACAGTTAAACCTGTCGACTAAACCCCACGCTGCAGACATGAAAGATACAATGCACTCAAAACCCGAGCAAGTTCTCTGTAGCTTTTAATGCACTACCTCCATATGGATTTGGTCAGTTAAACAGAAGAAATAATAAAAGAATGACACAAAATTCATTGGCTCCTGGACTGCAGCCTTGACAATGAAAAGTTCAAATAATCACTGCTGATTTCTATCAGGGAAATCACGCTCTATAAGAGAGTCTTTGTCAATAAAACTTGCTTAAAGCTGGCAGAAGTTGCTCGAGATGAGAAATTAAAGGGAAGGAAAAGCCATTTTGGGTGACCATTTCTAAAAGCCGTGCCTCAGGATGTGGAGAGGATGAGCACCAAAAGAATGGGAAAGGTTCACGAGCAGTTAGCATGACTTGATTGAAACCATATATCTTGTGTATGGTCCTGATGAATTTCCAATGGATTTGCATAACTGCACAGTAAAAAATCAGTTCATTTTGAAGGTGTTATTCTCCCTATGTTTCCTGGCTAAATAGACTGCTTATCAGTTTTAATGTGTTTATCTGACAAGAAAAATATTTATAAAGTTGCAAAGCAGAAAGAATATTTCTATTGTAAAGAATTCTTCTGAAATAGTGTACCTGTAGGTTATGAAAATAATATTGTTTCTTGCTAGTTTATAATTGCAAGAGTCTAGCAATGACAACCCAGAGATAAAATCCCAAGCCTAATGTCTGATTTTCTGTTTGTCTGAGCCTACATAATGTTTCCCATGGAAACAAAAGTGATTTAAAAACACAGAACCTGGTTGAGAGCTAGGAAAGAGGATATTCTCTCTGGCTTTGTCTCTTTACAAGAAGAATTCATTTCTAAAGAAGAAATATATGAGAAAGTATCAAATCATGTCATGCATTTTCAGAATAAGACATAGTACAGTTTAAAATTAAATGTATAAAGTGCAAAAACACAGGCAGCCTAACCTACCTTGGGGCTGTTTCCGTCTTAAAAAAATCTTACATGCATGAAAATGGGAGATATTTGGAAAATTGACAACTGCTTCTCCTTTGCCTTGGCAAGAATAATGAAAAGATGAATAACCAAAGCCTGTCCTTGTCTAATACTATGAGTGTCATTGTGAATGGGTACAACTTGAGCCTTTCAAACTACATTAGGCAGAAGAGCAACCTGAGGCAAGCAGATCTGGCTCTCCCAGCTTGTGCTGAGGGGAAGCTGTGACACTGCAGAAGCCAGATATACCAGCAGAAAGATGTGACCTTATTGGAATGGAGTTTAGTTGATTGTCCCTGTTAGGCCTCTTCAAAGCCTTGCCAATTACAGTGTTTTAATCACTTTAAGTAATGAAGGACATAACAAACATTTTTGCCTAGACCCTGTATTGAATCAAGCCATTCTTCTGTGAGTCATGCAGACCTACAGAACTTCATCTCGTATGCAATAATGTTACTAAAATTGCTTTCACATAGCCTTTTCAACTCTGGGAGTAGAGAATAGGATGGGAAAACATTATGCAAAAGGCTGTGTGTAAACTCTCTATTTTGATCTTACCAGAGGGAGGATGCATTGAAAAACAGGGAAAACAAGATCTCCGTTGTATTTTCCTAGTTTTGCATATTACCCTTGAACTCAAATTGTTATGTCCTGTGATGCAAAAAGTGCAGAATTCAATCAAATAAACACGAAGGGGTTTCAAACACTACTTTGAACCTTGCATACATATACTGTGATGATTTCTACCTACTGAGTTTCCAAGTTGAGGAATAATCAGCTGTCTGAAGCCCTCAAGCAGGTTTGGCAATCATGGATCATACATTTGGCTATGTTATGTAGATGAGAGCAGCAGAAATGTCTGTGTGCTTAACTGCAATCCAGACTAGCCTGAAATGTTTGCAACACAAATAAAATCATTAAACCTCTGGAATTCCTTTAGGGCATGACCTGTAGAAAACTTATTGTTTATACTTTTGAGTGAACTTAAAACAATGAATTTTCTTCCATTGGCAGCATTGATATTTGCAGCTGCACACCATTCTGTTATTAAGCCGGATAGTACTTGACTGAGGTGATCTTCAAAATTTCCTTTCCATTTAAATAAGTACACCCAAAGGATGTGAACTGAGAATATTAATAGCAGGAAATAGTAATATAAAGCCTTGGAAAGAAAAACTGCTGGCTGTCTCCCAGCTCAACACCTTGATCAGTCTAAAATGATGCTTTGAAGTTAACACATCAGTCACGTTAAGATTTAGTCAGATTTAAGAAAACCAAGTTTCCTGTATTTCACAAGAACAAAATTCTTTTTTTTTTTTAATTTTAATATTTTATATACGGAATAATTTTTTAAGCTCTAAAACTTTGTTTCTGTCTAAGATAGCCATGACAGCATTAAACATGGCATGAAAACATCATTTAGGGTAGACTAGATAGTATTAGATTACAGATAAGTTAGTGACAATGAAACAACATAATATAGCCTGGCAAAGAATAATCATTTTTTTCTCGTGACCATCTCTCCATGTATTAAAAGGGAACATTGCCTTGGATGCTACAGTAAAGACAGAGAAATACAGCAGGTGAAGAAAAAAACCCTAAGAACCCCATGTGATTAGCATTTCTGGCTAGGAAAAAAATTCCAAAATCAACTTTACTTACCCAGGTACCTGTGTATCTTTTCATGCTGCACAGAGCATTTCCATCAGGAAGAAGTATCAGTACAAGTCAGGAAAATATCCTGAGAGGTCTTACAGATAATATATTGTGATCAGCTTTAATCTTTTTAGTTCCATGTAAAATAAGCTTTTAGCATGCTTAGGATGACTGCAAACATTATAGTGGGTGCAAAAGAAAGAGACAATGTACTGGGGACCTGTTTCAATTAGATCACAATTACTACAGCAGAAGTAGTATCAGGAATAATTTTTTCTTTAAATGACTTTATTATTCTGATTTTATTTATTTAATCAAGTGCCCTCTGTTGATGTTGTCCTAACACATTCCATTTCATACATTTACTTTATTCAGAGTATCCATGACTATGATGTGAAAAGGAGTATCATGAAAAGTGATCTTATTACTGCCATGTGATTAGTTTTATTATTTCTACTGCTCAAAAAAACTCCGATATGTGTTCAGTTTCAACTGAGACCTAAGACAAGCCTGTGCTCATGTCCATGTTCAACAGCCCCCACTGTAGTTGCTGGGTTTTAACCAAAATTTCCCATTGACTAGCCTTTTTTTAATCTATAAGCACACGTTGCAATTTCTAAGCATACTAGAATATGAAAGGACTGGAGAACCTGACCTGGGAAGACTGAAAAAGTTAGGTCTTATCTGCCAGGAGAAGAGAAGGCTTGGGGGGAAACTCATCACAGTTTTGCAGTTCTGAAAGGACAGCTAGAAAGAGGACGGAGTCTCTCTCTTCACAAGACTCACATGGAGAAGCCAAGATGGGTACAAGTTGTACCAGGAGAGTTTTCATCTTGACATAAGAAACGTTTTTACATTGAGAACAATCATTCCCTGGAATAGTCTGCCCAGGCAAATGGTAGAGTTCCCATCACTGCAGATTTTAAGGATGTGATCGAACAGGGTGCTAGATAATCTCATCTAGGCTCCTTTTCCTACAAAATGTTGTACCAGATGATCTTTTGCAGTCCCTTCCAACCCAGGCTTATCTATGATCCTGTAATTCTATGATCTTTGGCTAAAAAAATACAACTTATTTTGTTTGGGGTATTTTCACTGGTGTTTCACCACCAAATAATAGTATTAAGGGTGACATTATGTAACATTGAATAACTTTAGGACAAAACTCGGAAGTATTCCAAAATGCAATTTTCAAGCAGTTTTATAAGGAGCAGAATTGAATACATCTTCTTAGATAACAATAAGTGGCAATTAATGCCATCACTTTTACAAACTAGCTTTAAACATATACACGGACAATTCTGTTGCCAATTTAGAAAAAGTAACTTTGCAGTTTGTCCAAGATTTCTGCCTGATCCTCAAGAAAGCGAATGTAATTTTCTTACATTTTGTCACTTATAAAATCCTTTTAATCACTTACAATGACCTTCCAAAACTTTCTATTCATTTTTGATGGGAAGATTTTTCCATACATATCTGAATTTATATACATTATTCAGAAGGGAATTAAATACATACCTATATTCAAATTTGAAAAGGATAAAGCTCAACACACACACAAAAAAATAGATTTTGTTAAACATCTGTTATAAATATCTGTAAGTCAACACTATAGAATAAACTGTAGAGGAGACCAATCTCTCTCAAGATAAGTGCACTGCTATAGGATTGATAAGTGACAGAGAGAGAAGAATTAGAATATTTGCTCCCAAAGCAGCTGCAAAAACATAAAGATAAAAACACCTCCTGACTTTTGCAATTTGGCTTGTATGTTTTATAATTCTTATGAGTTATTTCAATGCATTTGCGTGACTCACTCTACAGTTGATGAAGTTCAGATACCATTAGAAATACTCATAAGACATTGGAGAAAACTAGGAAAGAGATATTGACAAGAACTTTTGGAGTTATTCCTTTTGGGGGAGAATAAAAAAAGTTTCTTGGGATATTAACATCATTGGAATTGGCAGGTTCATTCAACAACATGGAAGTTATTAAACAATCCCTTGAAAGCTTGCGTTTTTTCCACTGGAAGCTGCATGAAAATCCAAAAAGTAAGCCTAGCAAAGAGCAAGAAGAGGATAAAATTTGAGTGGATATATTTCCGAAAGCTGAAAGCTGAAAGAAATCAGCACAAATTAGATGACTGTTAACACTTAATGTCACCTTGACTTTTAAAAGGAATGTGACATAAACAATTTTGGGATGGATTATTATACTCACAATGTGTCTTGTTTATATCCTTGCCTTTCTAAACCTTCTACAATACTACCTACTTTATCAAGGGAGAAAACACAACCAAAATATAAGTCTATCTGATTTTACGGAGAGACTAGACTGTGTGTATGTCATTTGTATAAAATAGTATCCCACTGAATTAGAAAAATGCCTCAGGAGGTCTAATTTAGATGACACAACTGTTTTCACATTAATATCAAGTAATAACAAAAAGTTAAATCTATTGCTAACACAATTTAGATGTGAAATTTCTATGAGTAGGATAATGAACATTATTAATATTGTTTAAACAAGACACATTGAACAATCACTTATCAGCATTTTTTTCACTACTCTAAACACTAACAACAGTGTCAGTGTGTTTTAAAAGACACATTTAATATTAAGAACATGTTACCAATTTCAAAGGTTAGCTAGAAAGAAGAAAAGAAAAAAAAAAGGAAAGCAACCTAACACATGCCAAATTTTAAAGACTGTAAATAGTAGTGAATGGGGTTCTCTTTATTCTTTCCTTATCGGATGTCAATTGACTACCGGATCAGACTGCATAAATATGTATAGAATTATAAGAGTAAAGCTAGGAGTTATCATCAAATGAGGTAGTTTTTGCAAAAAAGGGACAATAGGTGTCATATATCATATTCAGTAACACCTGTGAAGTAAGAAAGGATTGCAAAAAAATGTATTTCCATAAGAATCAGGTTCCATGGACTTGTACCTGTCCAGTTTCTTTAAACTTTCCACAGAAAAAGCTTCCTTTCTTCAGGCCTTCCATCTAGTCTCAGGAGCCTGTGGTTCCTGAAAACAAATCATTCTAGTAAGAGCAGAAGAAAGCACTGAGTACCTCAGCCTTTTCCATATCCTCTCTCACCTGATCCTATCAGCACTGTGCTCTCATTTCCCTTAGACTTCCTTTTCTTTTGAGCTAGTTCAAGTTAGTCTGGCATGAATTTATGGTGGAGTGTAATGCCATGCAGAAATAATAGCTTGAGTCCCAAGAGCTTCATAAACAACTAGGCAGCTGCCAATGAAAGCTTGAAAACCCTGCTTCTAGATACAGTTAGGTAGCTCAGGTGCCACTTTGCCTTCATATGGATACCTGTCTCAACATCAGGAGCTAGCTCTATTGGCACCTGAGCCTTGTATGTATGCTATATTTTGGTATAAATATTTGGCAATTACTTTTGTTCTTTTTTCTTATTTTCCTTAAAAGAAAAAAAAAATAGAAGAAAGACAAATATTCATACATACACAATCATTTACCCAATGCTTGGAGAAGTCTTGGGAAAAACTCAAGCTCGAAACTTCTGACTTAAGAGATTTGGAATTAGAATTTGATTTCACATCCTTTTAACAAGACCTAAATGTTAGGTTACAGGAGAGGACAGGGCTGATTTTTTCTGTAAGTTTTTCAGGTCAGAAGGAAAAGAAGTAGCTCAAGTCTAATTTTGAGGTTCTTCTATAGTACATCAGATCACTTTAATCGGTTTGAAATCTGACTGTTGAAAGAGTGGTCCCACCCTAAAAATGCACACAATTATTTTTTCTGATGTGTCTGTTCTTCTGCCACTTGTTGCTACAACACTTTGTCTGACCAAGGTAAAAATAAAATATTGTTTTTAGGAGCAGCCAGTTCATTCATTAAACTCAATGTCTAGGCATAATCACTGTAATCTGGCATAAATCTATCCCTCTGACAAGTAAAGACTTACTCACAATGGTCTAAGACAAGAAGGAACTAATCAGTGTTGTCTAGGTGAGAAGTGTTTGTTGATTGAACATCTCCCGGGGAGACCCCACACTGTGTAGATTTCTTTATCTTCCATGGAATATTCAGACATTCAACTGACTATGAGGAGTATCTAGAAAAAGGATTACAGACTAGAACATAATCTGCCTCACAGTGACGAGAAAAAAACCCACAATTTCAGCCATGGGAAGGGAATGGGAACTGAGGGAAACCAACACGGACAGCTGCTCTCTAACCCACAGCAAGATTTACATAGAAAACTCACAAGCTTAACATTTCTTGTTCTGAGACCGATATTCAAGACCTTGACAAAATATCCTTTGCATACAATTACTTGATGGTTGCTTACATTCCTCTGTTTACTCTATATAATTTCTGCTGCTATCCATTCACCTATTTACATTTACTAGCTAGATATCTAGTCTATATGAAATGTCCATACATGGGCTTAGGGTTTTGTAAATTCTTCCTCTTTTAAGTCTGTAGGACCTGATCTCGTAACTCCACAAAATATGTTATGGGGTGAGGGAAACTCATTCGTATACAAAGTAAACATTATTAAGGGATTCAGCTGAAAGAGAAAGGATTCCCGCCTGCTCACCAGACATTTAGTTGATGCAGAACTGCAACAGACAAGTTCCATATCAATATGCTTCATCTACACAATACTATTTAGTTGAAAAATCTGAGTCTAACCATTGCTAAAATTAAAACAAAGCAGGTAATTGCTCTGGGTCTTCTGTATTTCATAATGCTCCAAATACAAGGAAGAAAATTTGCTCCACAAATATGTGCAGCTGCTAGCATTGGGTGTGAAAGATAAAACACATTTTAAAAATAGTTTGGTAAGGACTTCTAATGGAAACACTCTCAAATTTTTTACAATTTTGCTCTCTTTGAACATTTATTAGAGCACACATTTATCTCCCTAAATGATTGCAGTAGAAGTCGTGGTGAACAACACCTCCAGCAAAGAAAATTACTAGCTTGCATATGGATGAATCCCTTTGCTGTTGCATTTCTCAGCTCTCTTTCACTTCTGCTTTTACAGACATCAGTATTCTCTCTCTTCTAGTAAAAAAAAAAAAAAATAAAATAATTATAGACAGTATACCATAGTGAAGGAGGGAGAACTGATTGAGTAGAACTGCTGGAGAGCAGAACTTACCAACAGTCATTTACCTGTCTGCTTTGAAGTCTGATAATCCTTTTATGTAATGTGAAAAAATGTTAGCAAAGGACTGCTAACGTATACACACAATTTCCTTCATTTTTGCAGTCTCAATCAGTCAAATACACATGTGAATGCACATGCACATACACAGACTATTTCTTTCTTTGTTCAGCATTGATTATGACAGTTATCAGCAAAATTCTCTGCAGGTTTTTTTTTTCCTGTTAAAGGCTTTTCAGGAGGAATTTCATTTGTACAGTCTGAAAACTGGCAGAAACCTTTGTCAGTTGACAGACACAGAATTTCCTGATCTTGCATTATTCATTTTTAAACCATTATTCTGAAACCAGTTAGAGGACTTTGAAATGGAAAATCCCAGACTTTACATTTCTTCACAGCTTTTTATCTAGTCATTGGTCTCATTGGCATTTTCTACTTAGAAATAAGTGCTTTCATTAAGAAGCAATAGATTTTTTTAGCTGACTAGAATATTTCAGACAGTAATTTTAATGTACACCTTTATTCTAAGAAGTGAGTTTCTTAAATAACATCTATTTGCTCTCTGAAAGCATGCTAGCAGTATTATACAACACACTCCATTAGTGTGGAAATGGATTTTTTTATGTGTAATTTACTTTTCTGCTGCTGTATTACATTATAGCTGCAGCTACCAAAAAGAGACTGGAAAATTCTTGTTGTGCTTTGAAATGTGTAGAATTCGAACTGTTTTGAGGCTTTTTTATTGCACTTCTAATGAGTGTTCTGACTAACAATATATTTTGTCATAAGTGTATATGTATATCAATACAAAAATATATTTAATTTTTCCCATTTTAGAAACATTTTAAGTCAAAATGTTGCAAGAACCAAATCTTTGATTCATGAGTATAACATGTAAATATTAAGAATGATAACAGGAAATAAAAAAGAGTAGGTAGGATTGAGTATATTATTGTCTTCACCTCGAGCTATTTATTACTAACATGAGTTTTTAAAAATACGCTTCATGGGAAACAACTGGCAGCAAGTATATAGCTACGTGACCAAAGGAAGATATTTCTTGAGTGAGATTGTTGAAAATAATACCTAATGCAAATTTGACTTCATATAACACAATACTAGTTCTAGCCTTAGCTCAGAATTACACTAAATTGAAAAAAAAATACAAATGTATTGAGGAAAAAAGTGCTGAGCAGCTGAGCTTTTCTCTCACCAATCTTTGATATTAGGAAGTCTTTGACACTTTAGGATTTTCAGTATACAACCGTTTGCTAACTGAGTACTTTTTGTGGCTATTTTTCTGTGTCACAGACATCACATAATTCTACCATGGTTTGCTGTGACCAAAATAATTTCTAATTACCAATTGATTCCACTTCAAGCTTAATATAATGAGTCTTGCTGGATATTGAGACCTAGAAGACATGGAGGTAAGCTGGACATATTCAAAAAGCCAGACAGGTCATGAATATTTTTTGCAGAGTATTCACTATTTCTCTAACAAAACAGGTTGCTCTACTAATGAATATATATTAAAAGGATAACTTTTTCTCCCCACAATGCTTGTTGAATCCCTACAGTACTCTCTGTGCATGAATTGGGCTCTAATTGCACCAGGTCCTCAGTAGGCGAAATGTGTGACTATACCAGGGTTTGTGAGGACAGAGCTTCTGGGTGTTCAGTTGTCACATGATGGCAGCATATCCAGGTTTTCTGGAAGTCATAAATGATGTTCAGTCACTTGCTACCCAGCCTATACCATCACGTGGTCCAAGTACTGAGTTCTGCATTTCTCCATGCTGTTTTCCTGACACTACTGTCAGCTTTCCTCAGGTTTATGGAGGCTCTTCAACTTGGAGTTATTTTCTATGTCAATGATTCTTTCTCTCGTTTAGAACCACCTACAGATTGGCTGATGTTGCACTCCTTATCATCAACCAGGTCATCAGTGAAGACATATGAGGTACAGTATGAGGTCCAGTACTGCCCTCCAAGTGCAATGCTCATACACACCTGTCAGATGGAGGATTGGATCTTCCAAGCCCTTTTGAGCCTGTGTACATGTTTCAAACCACTTAATAGTTTGTTTTTCTAGTCCAGTACATTGCTTTCAGCTTAGCCATTACAGCCTAGTTTCCATGCCATCGTTTTATTACTCTGTTAGATTTAGGCATTTAAATTGCATATCTACAAGTGTAATCACTATTTTAGATTTTATTACCTGAATCAACTTGCTGCTTGGGAGTCAAATTCCTGTGCCACTTATGTCTGTCTCATGGGCATCTTCAATCTCGTGACAGAAAACTGAGATTAAGGCATTTCCATGTGAAATACTGTTGAAATATGTGTAGAAAAAAAAAAAAATTATTCTATATTCAAGAGACTACCTTCACTGAAGAACTGTGGGTATAACCAGTTCACTGCTTAAATGTGCCTTGTACTAAGGGAACACACCTTCCTCCCCTCATATAGCAATTATGATAAATTAAATTGCTTCTGAGCTTTCCAGTAGATAAAGCTTTAGTTGGCTATATGAGGATCAAAGTTCATGATATATAGGTGCTACCTGAAGATGTGTGAAACAGATACTTACCATAAGATAGAAGACACCTCCAAATACCTGGTCTAACTGTAAGAAAACATTTCAGTGTTGGGATTTCTTATAGTAAACAAGGCTTCAAGAATTCACCACTCAAACTTTAAGGAGGACAACCCAATCTACTGTGCAATATCTCCTGAAAGCTTTGCATAGAATTTAATAAAGGCAGAGGCAGATTCTATCCTATGAAATGGAGAACCGCATTCCAGAATGGTCTGTTTGCAGACATTCCTGGTATTGGTATTTCTGATACATATAAAGTTGGTGTGTATATGTCATGTTCATGCCACAAGCACTCTTAGGAGATTGAGCCAGAAGCACACTCTCAAGCCTCATATGCCAAGATGACAAAAAACCAATTTCCAACACCTTGTATAAACTGGCAGGGTCAAGAAGACATCGAGCTATATGCTGCTGTGACAGTTACATATGCCAGAGGTGTTTGTTATGGCAATCTGTATTTTTCATTTTCTGTTCATAAAGAATAGATTGTTCATAAAAACAGAAGGTGAAAAATATAAAGCAGCACTCATATTGATCAATATTTTTCTTTGCTCCTTCTGCATCTTTAAGATTTAACATCCTTGAGTTTGTTCACTTTCAACCATACACGAATGAGATGGAAGCAAATGTAAAAACTGTTTGTTGTTCTCTAACCAGAGCAGAGGACTGTACAAGCCATGGCACACAACTTTTCAGTTAAATTCTGTATGCAGCTGTAGAATTTTCAGTGCAATGTGTTTTGAGACTTAGAAGCAAAATAGATACTCATTTCTGTAAAGCGCCCCCTCTAGCAACTTTGGAGGGTGGGAACCATGTTACAAATGAAAACATTCGTTTTCTTCTGACACAGACACAGAGCAGGAACATCATCACAGCAAAACTCAGGAGTGAGGACTTTTGTGTGATAGAGCAATATTTATCAATCACTTCCAAAAAAAAAAATGAAGACAGAGACTGTCTCAAATGTCTCTGGATCCAGTTTCCTCATCACTGTTTCCTCTCCTTCCACCTCTAAGATGGCTAGCTCTTCACCTGTGGTTCTACTGCTGTCAACACATCCTGGAAGGGCTCAGTAGCTAGGGCTAGCTTTTCAAGTGTGGTGCTTTCTCTCACCACATAACCCACTGGGAGTCTCTGCTCTAGGCACTAGCAGGTCACCTCCAGAGACACCTACTTCTGTCACACCAGCACACTCACAGTCAGGATCCAGAGCAGGCCTGTGCCTGTGCCTCCACAAAGGAATGGATGGGATCATGAGTGAGAAGCTCAGCTGGAACTCTGGGAAGAGCTGTCCTTTCTCCATCCTTTTTCTCTAAAGGCTAGTCACCAGAGTGAAGAGCACCTGCAGGAGAAAGTAAAAACAATCTTTTGATTGCAAAATCATGAGTCCTGTGCTACACCTGACAAAGGCACAAGATCATACCAGGCAGTTCATGCCAATTATGGGATTGCATTTGCGACACATTCATGCTCGGGGACTGAGGAGCTGGCCAGTGCTGACGGCAGCCCTCTGACAATGGTGGAAAGTGTCCACAGGAAGCAATGGAAGAAATCTGCAGACTGGAAGTCAGCAGCCATAACAGTGCTGCAGTGGTGACAGTCAGAGAGGGTGGAGAAGCCCATGCTTTGGAAGTGTTGCCACAGAAAGACAAAGAGAGAAAACCAAATATTAAATATAAGAACTTTATAAATAGACAAATGCAATATCAACAAAAAGAGTGCATTCATTTGTGAGAGGCTTGAGGGTGAAGTCTTGGTTCTTAAAATCAGCATGTCTCCATAGATTTCAGTGAAACTACATTGATTTACCTCTGTTGGGTACCTCATTATTTTTACAGTAAAAGAAAGGCTAATAAATATTATGGATTGTGTTCTCACCCTGTATAAATTGTTAAAGTTCCCTTGGTATCAGTGGAACTACACTGGATTACAACAAAGGTCAGGCTCAGCTATGCTGAAGAACATTCCCTGAGTGCTTTCTGAGCTTTTGTGGCTCAGCTTCCCTACACAGGCACTCTCACTCTGTAAAGTGCTTTCAGGAGCTGAGCTTCTTACATGGAAAGGGACCAAGTTTGTCTAAAAGAAGGCATTTTAGGATTTTTACGGACATTTGGTGCAGAATAGAGGTTGTTATTTACTCATGTAAATGTAAATATATTTTTTTCATCTAGAACACCTTGATGATTGAAGAAGCTATTATCTGCATTTAGTTCATTATGTCTGATGTAGAATGAAAAAAAGCAAACACAATAAAAGCCAGTATGTCATAGTAAAATTTGGTTACTACTGTCAAAGTTTGTGAGCCACATCAGCTGCTCAGTTTGAAAAACCATCAAAAGACTATTTGTAGAGGTACCTGGGCTGAATTGTTAGTTCCTTGTGACCTTATGTGAGCCTGAACTGTATTAATTTCTTCATATCACTTCACAAAGTTATGATCATTTCTGTAAACTTATGAAAACTGTGTGTTCTGACTTCAGATATTACTTGAGGAAGTCAGTCATATATTGATTCCTGATATTGCTGGTTTAGCAAGATAAGACTTCTAATCCATCTGCTGAATGTTACTCTGCCAAAGATTAAACAGCTGTCATGCCCATTCCCCCAAATTAAAAGAGAAAAAAAAAAAGAAAAAAAGGAGAGATTAGTGTGTTTATGGATTAAAGAAGGTCTGTTTTCAGATATAAGCAAAAGACAAGAAGATGTGCTATTTTCTATGTCAGCACCAATTTCTGAAGCTTTAAAGACCATTTCTATCTACAAAGAACAGAATGGGGAAAAAAACCACAAGCGTGTGACACCACTACCTATAAAAACAGAAAAATAGCACTTGAAGGAAAGGAAGGGCTTCAGACACCCTATTCAGAGGTGCAGACTGTTAGTCTTCTTATCCTCATCCTCCTCTGTTCTGAAAAAAAGAATGTGTTTGGGGTTTTTTTCATAAGGTTTTGGTAGCAGGGGACTTACAAGGTGGCATCTGCGAGAAGCTACTAGAAGATTCCCCTGTGTCCAATGTTGCAGATGCCAGCTGGCTCCAAAACAGACTCACCCCTGACTAATGCCAAGTCATTACCATCAGTAGTGGTAATGCTTCCAGAATAACAGGATTCATAAGAGGAAAAAATTTCTGGCCAGCAACATCTGGAAGAGAAGGGTGTGACTGTGCAAGAGGAACAACTCTGCAGACACTAGAGTCAGTGAAGGAGAGGGAGGTGCTTTAGGTGCTGGAGCAGAGATTCCCCTGAAGGCCTTGGTGCAGACGATGCTGGAGCAGCTGGGCCCTGAAGCCCACAGAGGACTATGGAGGAGCAGAGACCCACCTGCAGCTGCTGGAGGAACCCATGTCGGAGGAGGTGGATGCCTGAAGAAGGCTGTGACTCTCTGGGAGGCCCATGCTGGAGCAAGCTCTTGGCAGGACCTATAGCTCTCTGGAGGGAAGAGCCCATGCTGGAACAGGTTTTCTGGCAGAACTTGTGACCCTGTGGGGGACCCACACTAGAGTAGTCTACTCCTGAAGGACTGACCTCATGGAAGGGACCCATGCTGGTTCAGGGGAAGATTATGAGGAGTCCTCCTGTTGAGGAGGAAGGAGTAATGGAAAACAGCATGGGATGAATTGACTGCAGCCCCCATTCCCTGCACCCCTGAACTGCTCAGGTGAAGGAGGGAGAGAATTAAGAGTGCAGCCTGAAATATGGCACCTTTACCCTCCACAATCAGAAACAGAAGAAAAGAAATGTGTTTATTATATTTCTGTGTTGTTTCAAAGATATATGTCCCATTTTCTACAAGTTCTTCTGCATATAAGAGAAATAATAGTTAAAGGGATATGTGAGCATGTGTAACTACATGATCACGTTAATGCTTTAGAAAGGCTGTATGTGTTGTCATAGCATTAACAACGTCACTTAATCTGAACATGTTTCATTCTCTTCATTTAACCTTCAGATGAATAGATTTAATATATCCAACTTTTTCAACTATCCCTAAGGTTCTAAAATAAGCTTCTTGTGGACACTGGGGAAACTGTTACAACCTCTTCAAGTCATAAGATAATTGTCTTCACACCAGATTATGCTGAACATATTATTCTCTGTTTTAACATAATAAGTTTAATAATTTCAGTGGTACTGCACTGAAACTAGAGTATAGCTTTTATGATTTAAACTACAATTATAATTCCTGTAATATAAGGTGACATGAAAATCGAAGGAAAGGTGAAATCTTTATGTCTTTTGATTTTTATTTTTTTCCTGTTGTTTCAAGCCTGGGGAACACTTCAGATTGCAATTATTTCATAGGGCACTTGAACATTTCCATTGTTTGAAGAGACAGCAACCCATCTTCCTAATTAAAGAAAGCAAGACTGCATTTTACATTAAAGTCTGCTGTAGTTATGCATTTTATCATTAGTCTTATTATGGTTTACAGAGTTTAAATTTCTGGGTTTTGTTCTGCCTCCAAATATAAAAAGTTTCCAAATAACACAATATTTTAGTGAAATTTCTTTAGATACTAACACCTGCTTGTTGCAGTTCACTAATATGAATTCTGCTTCAGGAGAAAATCTGGCCTTTGCCACATTCATATTGAAAGCAAGCAGGCATTGTAGAAAGAGCAGACAATAAACTGTCTGGAGCAGTCAAGAGTCATCCAAGAGGGACTTGTGAACATCCCATTTCATACTATTGCAGGGGAAACAAATTTTCCTTTGTCATCAACACATGAAATCTGTGCCTACCTTTTAAAGTTCATTCATGGATTCTAGGATGAGAGTGAGACCAGCTGGAAGACAATAACCTGTGGATGGGTCATAAGCAAAACCTGGGACAGCCTGAAGGCATCAGTGATCAGTGAATCATGTTCTTTCTGATCTTATTTTTTTTGTGTTCTTATTTTCTTCTCCTGCTCCACACTGAAGATTTTTTAAACTCAGCGTATGAGCAGGAATAAATATGTCCCTCAAGGTCATTAGAGTTACAGAAGTTAATGCCATCAAAGTTTGTCTTTAGGTATGTTTGTCTTTCTATTAAAAATAATGGGATGCTCCTCTCAGGCACATGAACTATATGACTTTGCTGTCTCATCTGAGAAATTATGATTATGGTGTCAATGTCAAAGCTTTTACAGACCCGTACAGCTTCAGTACTACTTATTTTGCCACTTGACACTAGGTATTTGCTGAAAACAGCTTAGCTGAAAATGAATGAGGCTTTTACATAGCAGTCCATCCAAATCTTAAAGCCACAAAACTATGAGAACAGCAACATAATATTCCCATTCAAAAACTAATTTTGAATTCAATCAGTGGCTGGCATCATAATTCACCAAAGTACTGCTAGAAAGGTTGATATACTTTGTGATATCATCAGCAATTACCATACTTCATTACTGGCATAAAAATTTGTTGGCAGCATTAGCCACAAATTGTCAGTTCACAAAGCTGTGCATCCTGTGAGATGCACAAATCTGAGGCCTTGGGCTTTCTTGATAGACTGTGAGGTCACTGTGCTTTGTAGCAAAGTGATTAGTGGTCAATAGGATATCTGCAGGATATGAGCCTTTGTTTGTCTTTACAGGTTTCAAGGAGCTGAAGTAAGGCATGCTGATAACTGACCTTAAATTTTTACATCAACATGGCATCATGCACAATGCTAGGGCCATTATGATGTTAATTTAACCTATTTGAAAAAGCACAAAATATTACAGAAAACATATCTGCCTATAAGACTAAATGTTCTTTCTTATATAATGGAACTGGATATTAGTGATGCACTAATCAGGGCAGCTGAAAGGACTTTCTACAAATCAGAGCAATTCATAGAATCAAAGACTTTAGAATTATTATGAAAGATCAGATAAAAAAATTGGTTTTCCTTTTTCCTTCATTTGAAAGATCCAGGTATCAAAACCCAAATTTATGGCACAGTCAGAATGGAAGCCATGCTGACTTCTACATGTCTTTCATCTCTACAATTTCACTAGGCAAACAATTTAGCAGAATTGGTATGCTCCATTCCAGCAGGTGCTGAATTCTACCACTCATCTGAAACCAATAACCTCCCTCTTTCATAGACTAACAAGCTGGACAGACATTTTTTTTTTTTTTTTGTAAAGGACAGAGTGGGTATCTGCTTTTTCATTCCAAATTGGTCCAGTTTAATTTCTGTCAAAACAGTGACTTATTTTGCTAACAGTGCCCCAAAGTCTGTCACGAGTTGGTGTGCAGAACCTAGATCCTTTGTTTAGAGTAACACTGCCCTTAGCCTTGAGTCGGCTATCTTGTAATGTGCAGTGCTATTAATCTATCAGATTTCCTCTAAAGCAAAGAGATTTTTGCAAAAGCTATTGTTTGTCAGTCTTGATCTAGTTAATAGATTTGGGGTCAGAAGATGAAGTAGACCCTGAGCCTGCAGAGTCATATGACCTGGTGGCAATCTGTCCAGCTTGGACTACCTCCTATTGAATTGTGAGCAAACCATGACTTTATGAGCACTTTCAGGGCACAGATTAACAAGATTTGTGTGGGAAGCCAACTATATATAATCAGTATTGATGCTCAGCACTAGTTTGTACGAAGAATTCAGCAAAGATGATACCAGACTGGGGTTTATAACAGCTAGGATGCTAAGTGGGCAACACACAGGACAGTGAATAGAAATTCCCTTTTCTTTTGTGCAGAGCTTTCACTCAGGCTTTTACTTCTGAATTGTATAAATTGTATAGGGTATAGAGTCTGATACTCTCTTTGTAGCTAAGGCAAGGAAGCAATCATGAAGAACTTTGATTAATTTTACATCAAATTTTCACTAGATATAAATCTGAAATAATTTACAAAGCAAACCACTAGGATTACTGTTTTGGAACTGAGTCTTCTGCAGACAGACTGCAAAGTTTATCTTCCTTATGTCTCTGTCCAAAATTCTGACTCCATGAATTTTGTGGGTTTAGATGAAGAAGGCTAAAGAAAAACAGTACAGCACCAATGCAACAATCTGATGCAGAAAAAAGTCAGGTCACCCACTGCCATTTCCACTGAGCTTTCTGAGCTTTTCAGCTTTCTGAGCCAGGAGCTGCATTTGTTATAACAAGTAGAAGAGGGTTCAGTACCGAGGAAAATGATTGCTTAAAATATTAAGCATTGAAGCTGTCTCAGACTCCTAGGCATTTTAGGCACAGTTTTCCTTCATTGCTCTCTTGAACTCAGTTTCTCAATTCCCATCTAAATGTCAACTCTAAGATCCTAGGCACTTTCTTGAATAAATCTCCTGAGCTCCATTTTATCATATTTATAAAGGATGTCTGTAAGCATCTTTAAGATAATTAAGCTTGTGGTGACTGTATTTATCTAGAAATGAAGACATAAATATTTTAAAGTTAAAAGTTGAGTAATTTGTTCACTACAAAAGCAAGACTTGCCTAAATTGTCTTGACAGCTTCATTTGAAAATCTTGTAAATTCAATCATATTAACTTTTTAGTTCTTAAATAAGAGAAATGAACTTAAGATTTTTTTTTAACAGAAGAAGGGTTCAGGGCACCTTTCAATACTTAAAGGGGGAGTATAGCAAAGGCAAGGAGAGATTTTTTACCAGGGACTGTAGCAGAAGAACTAAGAAGGTATAAATTTAGATTACATATAAAGACAATATTTTTTTGCTATGAGGTTGATGAGACATTGAAACAGTTTGCTCAGAGAAGTTGCCCTATCCTTGGAAGTATTCAAAGTCAGGTTGAATGATGTTTTAAGCAATCCGCAATAGTGTAAGGTGTTGAAAGGTTAAACTAGATGATCTTTAAAGGTCCCTTCTGACCCTGATCATTATATGATTCTATGATTCAGCTTTATCCTGTAGAATTCGAGCACTAGAACTAAAGGAATGATTTGCTGTACTGTTGAAATAGGATTAACAATGTTCAGAATGAAATCACCTTAATGCCTGAATCACTTTCTCAACATAATTTTTTCTCCCTGTGCATGAATCTCAGTGGGAGTGTGGACTTACATTTTTGTGTTCTAAATAAAACTCCATTGTATAGTAGAGTGTTTTCAGAAAGCTACTTAAAAATACATTTCACCTTGTCATTAATAACCTTTTTTTTGCAGTTTAATCTCATAGTGAGGAAAATATTTCAACATAATTAATGTCAAAAATGGAAAGTTACAGGCTCACAGTTCTTTTTCTAAATGCAGTACCACAGGGCAGTGAGACTTCAGTATAAAGAGACAGCTATAGTGGCACACTGTAGAAGGAAACAGGAGCTCTAATACTCACTTGGTAAGTAAAATTTATGTTTCTATTTATCATTTCACTTTTATCTGACCAATAATAGGCAAAGCGGTCTAGAGTATGAGAAGTGCAGCAAATTAAAAGCAATAATATACAAGGGATTTGCTTATTTTTCTTAATCTTTCCTATATTTAATTTTTAATTGTGTTGGTCTATTCTTATATTAACTCGCCATCCAAATCTAAATCCCAGATAAACACTAATAGCAGATGTTCAACATCTTGCAGGTCAAATTCCCCATACAGAAAGAAATATTGACAGGGTTTCAGTACTTTTTCATGTGTACCAGTTTTATACAAGCACTGGAACAGAGGTGGAAAGAAACAGCACTCAAGTAATCCTCTTTTACAAATCAAAGCAAAACAATCCTAGCTGACTTGGCCTCAGTGGGTAAATTATGACTTGGGAACAGACTTTAACTAACAATCAAAGCATGGGCAAACTCTCTTACTGATCGTAGTTTCTTCTATTCAGAAATTTGTGTGATGCTACTAACAAGAACACAAGTTGTCCATAAAGAGTGAACAGTGGTTACACACTTACAAATAGCAACTCAGTCACCATCTTGTACTGTCTCCCAGAGCATGTGTTTCCGTGATGTCTCCAAAGAATTAGTTGGATGAAGTGCAATTTCTTGGGAGAGCAAATATGGATATACAGTCTGAATACATCTGTTACTCTTGTTTGAGTTATAATACAATTACCCTGTCAAAATCTGAATATAGATATCTAGCTGGTAGTAGCAAAATGAGCTCTGGAATAAAAGGATTCACAGATATTTCCAAATAGTTTGGTTATTTTCCCTAATTGCTGTGTATCAGAGCTATTAGACTTCATAAAATCTAAACAGAAAAAAAAAAGTCCTGAAGCATTGCAAAGGAAGAGAAAAACAGTTCATGTTTTATGTACCAGTATCTTTCCAGATAAGCCTAATTTTGAGCAGTCCCTCTAATTATACTATTAAAAGAATCATTAAAGCAAATGCTGTTCAGTTGAGACTGTGAATGAGAAAATATGTATTGATAAAAATTTATTTCTCTATGCAGTTAATCAAGAGTTACAGCCATTTGTTTATGCAGACACATCACATGTTCATTAACCTCCAGTTCCAATTCTGTGAACTTTAGCCTGCAGGGTCACCATATGGAAGTTATTCATTCAGTTTGTGAGAAAGCCCCATATAGAGTGGCGTGTTGGGCATAACTCTGCTTTGCATTGTTTATCTACAAATATTTGCATATCAGTAACACAACAATGATTTTTTTTCCCCCCTGAATGCTTATTTTAGGGACATGATCATGAATAATATAATTATTTTTAAAAAAATTTCAATAATTATTTTTAATGGGAATTCTTAGCCTATCCTTCTTTCACATATGAATATTTTCTTTATTATTTCTTTCTTTAAATACACTAATCCATAGAGGAATGTCATTTTCAAATATATCAGATATAATTTCTCCATAGAGAGATTTTGAACAAAATACATAAGTTTTCAGTTATTCATTTTGACAAACCTGTGACATTTCAGGGACAAAGGAAGTTAGCATCATGAATATTTTTTTACATGCCTCACAGTATTATCCACCATCCATAATAGAGCACTGAGAATTGACTCCAAGCAATTCCATAGCCCAGGGATATGTATTTTTCAAAGAAAATATCTGGTCATGTTTAATAATTTCCATTTTACTTACAGTATCTGATTTGCTTTAGAGGCACTTACAACTCTTTGTCAGTAAAACTGAGATTGATTAGGACCACAGCATAGGCATACATAAGGAATGAAACCATGTAATATACTGAGTCTTAAACCCTTTTATCATTCAGGTTGCTTTTTTCACTTAATTTGTTTCCATCTAGAAAAAAGTAAAACCAATCCATACAAGACCTCTCTTAACCCTGGAGTCTCAGTCTGTTCTCCAGTGAATTACTTCTTCAAAAATTTATCCAGATGACTATTCAGTTAATTTAAAGTTCTTGTTAGAGTTCAAATCTTTGGCATGTTCTAGATTTCAACAGTATGTTTATAGATTGACTTACAGGTCAATGTCCTATTTAATCACATTCAGAGAACATTTTGGTTCTGACCTAGTCACTGTTTCAAGCTCTGCATTTCTGACCCAGCTGTTCTTTTACTCTCAGAATTTAAATGATTTTATGACATTCCAATTAGCCACAATTTAATTCCAATCGTTAAAGGCAAAATCTGTCAATTAAGATAATTTTCCTTTAAAACAAATCCAGGCAAACCTGTTGCACTTTTCTTGAATCATTTTGATAAGGTGAGGGCAAAAACTGGTGACTTTAAAAAAAATAAAAAAAAGAACCAGAATCTTAAGCTGAAAGAGTAGATACACTTGAAGACACAGTTTACATTATTTATGTAAGGTATCAATGAGTTTTTAACCACTGTCATGTTCCAGTTATTCTCTAAATCTCATCTTGCTTTGCCATACGGCTTTGATTTGATGCAGCATTTGACTTTATGATACTGATGTTGATGCCTAAAATGGATGAAAAGAATTTTCAAGACAATGTTAGTATAGATGAAATAGAGAGCAGCTCTTTAATTAAAAAGTTCTGTAAGGTACACTGAGTACATAAGTGCATGATACAGCATAGGGCTCCTACAAATTTGTAACAGTAATTAATTATAATATCTAATGGATTCATCCAACCTGAAAATTGTCTGCCCCCAGAACATCCCTCAAGTCTGCCCCTTGGCATGCCTCCCCAGAATTGCCTCAGAGTTCTCCTTCTTCACCATCATCATCTTCAGCATCACTTGCATTATTTGGAGCTTCTCCAAGGTTTCTGGGCCTTCTAGGTTGCTTTGACTATAATGATATTTTATTGTGTCCTTCTAGGTACATGTCCCAAACAAGATGCCCTTGCTAAAATATTTTTCCTTGAAAAGAACAGTAATCAAAATTTGAAAAATTTTGAGATTTTGGCACAAAGTATGAGAAAAAGGGGTTTAGTAACTGTTAGCTGCCATTTTAAAACAATACAGCTATATTAAAAATCTATATGCTACAAATCTTTAGAATCAATACTGAGATGAATGATGTCCTGTTAGGTCTATCATGTAAATAGATAATTATGTTTTCTTACATGAATACACAAGAATTAAATTTCTTCAAAAACTTTAAGCTACTGAAAAGCATTTGCTTAACAAGTTGCCATATTGTTTTCTTTACAAATAGGTGATCAAATTATTTGAACTATGTATTGTAAATAAACTTAGGCGAATGAGTCATAACAGGAGTCACTCTTATGACATTTATGCTTCTTGGTGCACCTCCACAAACTCTTTTTTTACCAATTTTCTTGATACGAACCTGTGTCATCTGAAGAAAAATACAGGGCTCCCGTTTGAATTCCAAAACCACTTCCAACCCTTACTGCTACCTCAGGTCTGGTTATCTGAGCTTGGTGAAGGTGCCAGACATCATTTATTACCAGTTTAATTTTTTGTGTGTGTGGTGTCAGCCTTGTTCATTTACATTTTTGGTCCGCATACTGCAGGGAATCACAGCTCTCTAATAACCTGTCTTTCTGAGAAAAGTGTGGAGCCAGTTGAGCAAAAGTAGCCAAAGTCCAGGTTGGCTGAAGAGTTAACGTCTTACTGAGGCCAAATGAGAAAAGAAAATATAGACAAAATAAAAGTGGGGCTAGGCTATCCAGAAAAACATAAATGATTCTCCCTCTTCTTCCATGACTTCTTGGTTGTCCTACTTCTTATTTGCATCAGTATGCATTAGCTGTGTTCCTTGGAAATTTATTCATTCATGATTGACATGGGGGTTGTGGCCTTTATATGGGACTTGTGGTCTTCCTTCCTTCCTTTGCCTGGATAATCTCATACACTACACTACAGGCTCCAAAAAGATAATTTACCGACCTGTAGCACAGATCTGCCCCATTCTGTCCATTTAACACTTGTGCCTTCTTCGTCTACTTTTCCTCTGTGAAAAGTTATCTAAAACTGGCATAATCAAAATAAAGTAAAATATTTAGGTGCTTTCCTTCCAAGATAATGGTGTGATCTGCCTTCATATGGATAGCTGCAGCATATTTTTTTCTGCACTGTCAAATCCGGGTTATCTTTAAGCCTTAATTTTCTTTTCTTTCTTTCATAGGCCATAATTAATTCAAATCTTCTGATAATTATTAACTGGAATTTTATGTGAAATTAAGAAAAGCTGCTTCCCTGTGTCATCATGATAATCTTTGGAAAACCAGAGCACAAAAAAAACCCCCAAAAATCAAAACTAATTAATTTATTTACATAATATTATAAATATCCATTTATGCCATTTGCACTTTTTTAATCATCCAAATTTCAAAATGTATTTTCCTGTAAAAATATTTTTCTGAATTTCTTAATGAAAAAATTACTCAAAAATATTTTTTCTGTCAACTGCTTTCGTGTCTGAATTGGTTTTATCTCAGCAAAGGAAATACTTATATACTGTTCTGTAATCTTGCATGTTAACCTATTCTTATTGATTCAATTTGCAAGAAAGGGTACTTCAGAACGAAGATCAAATACAAAACTCTTACTTATTAAGTTAGCCACTGTGTAACATGAGGTACCCTACGTTTAGTATTACAGTCATGCATACTAGTAAAACCTGCTCATGATATTTATCTAGTCTTCTTTTACATTCTATTTTAGTATTGCAAATCTGTTTTTCCTTTGCAAGACAATCTTCTTGAAATGTTACATATCATAATGCAAAACTGAGCTTAAATTCAACCAATATAAGCTGAATATAAATAAACCTTAAAAATAACATCAACATTGTCTAACATACTCAGTCAAGATCAATACTGTAATTCTGTGCCTGCTGTTACAGATAGACAATCTTTCAGCTTTACATAATTGACTCTCTAGTCTTTTTGCAAGGCAAAATTCCAGAAAGTCAATTTCTTTTTCCATATACCTCATGTAGTGTTTTCTTCGTAGTGGATTTACAGTTACAATACCTTTATCCAAAGTACATCCTTCTCTCTTACTATTGTGAGTTACTATACCCACTGATATTTCTTTTTATTACAAGAGTTATCAAGATAGAACTTTATGTGAAATAAATTTTCCTTTGCAATATTCCTCAGCAATTTTCTCCTGGCTCATTCCTTCCTAGGACTAGCTTTTAGTATACATAGAATATTTTGTGCCTTTGAAGCTTATCTGTCCAGACATTTACCTTTGTCAAGATTACAGAGTTTTCTGAAATCCACTGGAACAGGAGATACCTTCACTCCTGAACTGTTGTACAATATGTCCAAAGGAAAAGGAGATGAGAAATTTAGATACCTCATCATTACTCATTCTTTTTTTCCCTTATGATTTCTCACATACTTTTTTTTCACAGTGGTGGGATTTAAAATTATTTTTGTTTTATACAAGAGATATGCTTCTGTCTTGAAGAGTCATTGTCACATTAGAGATATGAAAAATATGACAAATGAAGTGAAGGACAAGGAACCTAATACCAAACAACGTATTTGGTATGCTGATATACTACAGTAGACTACAGCAGAAACAGAGAGAGCAGAGTAGTAAGTTAATGAGCTAGCAAGTGCATCTTGTACTGGCATCTGAAACAAAAGCCTTAGTCTGAATCAAATTCTGCTCCTAAGGTTCTAAGCAAATAAATTTTAAATGCATTTTTCTGTGAAACTCTTAATTCTTCCAGAGTCAACAATCCTTTTTTTGTTTTTTTTTTCAGCAAGGGCTGGGATCGAGTCAATGAAATATTGATATATGTTATAAAAAATGGTTTCGCAAGAAAATAAAACTAATAATGTAATTTCTGAAGTAAATTTCAATGGGATTATATTAGCTGCACTATGTGGAGCAGAAGAGAAGAAAGTAATGTTTGTCTAGTTACACTGGTTAGTCAAGGGCTTTCCTGAACTGGAAAACCTGCTGACTTCAATGATATTCAATGACGTGCTTGCAGCAGGAAAAACTGAAAGAACATGTTCAGTCTAAAAATTCAGAAAACACCTCAGTTTGGTATGATAAATAAGAAAAAAAGAGTTATCCAATGTTGACTTAATATTGCAGGCTCAGATGTGAGTGTTTCGCAGTCTCCTGAGCTTTTCATTCCCAGTAGGCACTCTGCACTTCTGACTGAAGACTCTCTCTTAATTTCTAATTTGTGATCCTTCCTCTCCATATTTTTAAATGGAATAAAATGCTGTAAGTTTTTGCAGAAGAATAAACTTCAAGTATTTGTGTACGTTTAAATTTAGTGTTAGAATTGTGTGTGTATAACATTAATTATGTGATTAAAAAGTAAGATGGTTTTCACTGGACCAAAATAAACACTATTTGTTAGATGACCCCCATACTTTTCCTCAGCTAAATGATACACATAAAAATATATTCAAACTCTCACATCTAATTCAAAACAGAGTTTTACTAAATACATAGTTCTTATATACTCCAGAACAAATCCTTGGGGAAAATTTAATTGCTCAAAACCTTTATAGATTTGAAAATCTGACTCAAAATAAGTAATAAATCAAAAGAAACTAAAATGTTCATATGAAGTGCATGTCTATAGTTTTCAGAAAACTTCATTTAAAATGTATTTTTACAGGTAATGTCCCAATGCCATTCTGAGCAAAGGAATTTCTTATATATAAATCTTATGTTAGATTTAAGAACTATGTGGCTGTCAGCATGTTTACCTAATTGATAATGTGAACTGTGCTTGGGTTCCCAATGACTATCTGCTAAGTATTTTCAATATTGTCATATGGAGAGTTAAAAACACCAGACAACATACGTGCTTTACGGTGAAAGATTTGAGAACTATCAAGATACATTTTTCTGAAAGTTAGAGGCAAGTATAGAGAAGGTATCTTTTCTTACATTAAAATTCTACTACATAATTTTCATTTCTCCCATCACTTATATAGAAACAATAAAATATCAATAGAGTTAAAATATTTAGATTTGAGTTTTGTAAAATTGTATTTTTTCAAAATATACTTTAAAATATTTTGTTACAATCACAAAGCTACAAATCAAAACACTTATCAGATTTATTTCACATGAACAGACCTGAATAAAAATATTTGTTTAACTGACTTGCACTGTTTTTTAATTCAGATGAAATGATGAGATCAAGTGAGTGGGAAATATTATCATCCATCTGATCACACAACTCTGTCAATTGTTATTTCATTAAAATTAGGATTCTCTTACAGTTATTATTTCACTGAAATTGTGATTCTCTTATCACCAAGGCTGCAATATCCAAATTTAAAGTCATACCTCATAGGATATCCTGAGTTTGAAGGAACCCTCAAGCAAAGTCTAATTCCTGCATACCCGCAACCTGCACATCTAATGCAGATTTTTAGGTTGTTTTTGCAAATAATAGTATCATACAATAGTTTGTGTTGGAAGGAACCTTTTCAGGGCATCTAGTCCAATCCATCGGCATGAAGCAGGGACATCTTCAACAAGATCAGGTTGCTCAGAGCCCAGTCCAACCTGACCTTGAATGTTTCCAGAGGTGGGGCATCTACCATATCTCTGGACAATCTGTTCCATTGTCTTACCACCCTCACTGTAAAAAACTTCTTATATCTATTCTGAGTCAACTCTCTTTTAGTCTAAAATCAGTACTCCTTGTCCTATCACAAAGGCCCTGCTAAAACGTTTACCCCCACCTTTCTTATAGGCCCTTTCAAGTACTGAAAAGCCACAATAAAGTCTCCCTGGAGCTTTCTCTTCTGGCTGAACAGCCACAACTCTCTAAGTCTTTCTTCATAGCTGAGATGTCCCACACCTTTGATCACTTTTTTGGCCCTCTTCTGGACCCACTTCAACAGGTCATTCCTTTACTGAGGACTAGAGAACTGCATGCAATACTCCAGGTGGGATCTACTGAGAGCAGAGTAGAGGGGTAGAAAAGTGTGTTCAACCCAGGCGGGATTAAGATAACTTTAAGATTTGTCCTGCCATTTATGAACTGCCATTGCAAAGTTTAAATTAAAACTTAATATTTATGTTAAGCTTTCAGTGCCCAGCGATCCTTGTAAGCACACAGATTTGGTAGTGAAGACAATAGCCAACACATAATTTCCAAAATCAATATTTTTTTGTTAAGTACAAAAAAAAAGGAATATGAAAAAGCATAAAATGTTAACACTTTGCCTCTAATTTGAATGTTAGATATAGATAAGTACTGCCAATGT
The DNA here is from genome assembly GCA_035047845.1 of Dendrocincla fuliginosa. Taxonomy (NCBI): domain Eukaryota; kingdom Metazoa; phylum Chordata; class Aves; order Passeriformes; family Dendrocolaptidae; genus Dendrocincla; species Dendrocincla fuliginosa. Next base: position 26,713,166 of record JAWWMO010000043.1, on the reverse strand, counting down.
TTCAGACTGGCAAAATTATAGAATAAATATGTTAAATGGAAAAGACAAAAGAAGCTGTATGTGGGTAATGAGGAGACAATGGTAAGCCAAGGCAAGGAATGAGGCAGCAAAGCAGCTCCCCTGACACCTGATGTTCAACTACTCTGGGAGGTAAACTGTTCTCCTTCTGACATGTTATTGTTTTTGCCCATAAGTAAAATAAAGTTTTTGTTTATATCAAACCTCCAAGTCTATCTTATGTTGCCCTTATGTTTCTGGGGCTGGATGAGAATGGGCACAGGGCTCAGGGACCACAGGCAGCTAGACAATAACTAACCCCCTTTGGGCCATGAGCAAACTTCAAGCAAAAGCCATGAGGATTTTTATTTATTTATGGAGTTTTGCAAGTAGACAGTTTCCAGGAAGTTTAAAAGGCTTTTATATTTTCATGATACTTCCATTGGACAAGATGCACCACTCACCAGCCCCCATTTCTAATATTGCAGTCATCCTGCCACGAAACATTTCAGCATAATATGACACAGCAGTCATCATGTTCAGTAAATTAGTAGCATGATCAGATGATTTACCTAAATATTAATGCATTTATAGTAGCACCTTTCTGATAATGTTAAATATGAACTAAATACATGAAATTTCTCTTGTGTATCTCCCTGGGGGACACAGACATAGGAATTTATAAATGAAACTCAGAAAAAAAAAACATTAATTCTTACCTGTTTTACATGTTGTGATTATGAAATAATCACAGAATTATAAATTATCACAGAATAATCACAGGCATAACAGAATTGCTAACAATTCTTTGACACTCAAATCTTCTAAAACTAAATATTAAAAGTAGGTCAACAGATATGTCTGACATCATAAATGGTTGTGCTTCCTTTGTGTCAGTAAAAGAAAGCTTGTCTTTTCTATCATTGCACCTTTTTCTCTCTAAATAGAATTCTAACTATCTTCATTATTTAAGGGAATTATCTTATTCCTGTTCAGGTATTGGCAGCCCTTATAATAACCTAAACCTTGATGGAGCCCATCAATTTTGATTGTTACATCACAGTGTACATCTTCCCTTGATAAATATTTCATTTTATTCACATGGACACCTTTCATCCATGCAGATAGAACTGAGACAAACATGTATTCAAACCCATTTATAGGCTTAAAGGCAGATTATTATCTGTAAACACTGTAAACACTGCTCATTGGTTCAGTTTTTTTATTTCCTTAGTTGACTGATGTTTAAAGAACTGGAGTTGCATCAGTGCTAAATGTGTGCTTTCTTAATTATCTATAATTCTAAGCTTTGCAGTCTATAATTAAAGAATTTGAATCTATATTTTAATTTAAAGTACGTGTATTTTTATATTTCCAATCTGAAAGGATGTTTATGTTTCAGACATCAACTAGGCAATGCATGTTAAGTTTTAAAAAAACATCACGTAAAAACTTCCAAGTTCCAAGACACTGACATGGTTCATACTGCATTTGCTTCAGGAAGATGCCCCAGACAAACCTCAGTGGGCCCTCCACCATGAAACATTGAGGGGGAAAGAAGGATCCTGCTCTGTTACTTAGGTACAGACAGTTCACCAATCTGTGGGACAAATAGGCATTGTGTTTCACCAGGTTATGCTGGAAAATTGTGGAATTTGGCCAAGGCCATGTCCATCTCTCCTTTGTATGAATGCATGATGTGATAAATATTTTATCTTTCTCCAATATACCTACTTATTTTTTAAAGCAATATTGCAAAGGCTTCCACAGATTTACAGCTTTTCCTTCGAGGCTATTGCTGGCACTATGATGAGGGAAACTGCAGAGACACTCACTGTTCATGGCAATGTGCAGTGGAAGTCAGAGGTTGTGAGATAGCCAATGTTAATAGCACTTACATTCCTCCTCTGTACACGTATATCCAGGCTGGATCTGTGGGGCTGGGCTTTTCAGCAGCGGAGGGATTCACCTGTTTTATTTGTAGGATTTGATTGTAGAATCACAGAATTGTTAAGGTTGGAAAGGACTGCTAAGATCATCGAGTCCAACCATAAACACTGCACCACCTTTTCACATCCATACCCCTTTTGAACACTTCCAGTAATGCTGATTCCACCACTTCCATGGACATTGGAACAGGCGTTCCAATGCCTGTCCACTCTTTTGGTGAAGACATTTCTACAAATATCCAACCCAAGCCTCCTCTGGTGCAGCTTGAGGCCATTTTCCTTTGTCCTGTCACTTGCTCCTTGGGACAACTGACCAACACTCACTTTGATATAACTTCCTTTCAACACAGTTGTAGAGAACGACCAGGTCTCCTCTCAGCTTTCTTTTCTCCAGGCTAAACACCTGAAGCTCCCTCAGCTGCTCCTCATAAGACCTCTGCTCCAGTCCCTTCATCACCTTCATTGCCCTTCTCTGGACACACTCCAGCACTACGATGTCTTCCCTGACGTGAAGAGCCCAGAACTGGACACAAGATTTGAGGTGTGCCCTCACAATGCCGAATACAAAGAAACAATCATTCCCCGGTCCTACTGATCACACTATTTTTGACACAAGCCGGGATGCCATTGGCCTTCTTGGCCACCTGGGCACACTAATGGCTTTTGTTCATCCAGATGTTGACCAACATCCCCAGGCCCTTTCACACGGTCACAGACCCACACAAACTCCAAAATTCAGTGTTTCTTGAAAAAGTCCTAATTTTTCTGAGCTAAAACTATGCCTGAGACTCTTCCCAGGCACTTCTAATTTACTAGGACTGATGAAATCTTAGGCACTAACTACTCTTTGGACAATTTAGACTTTGCCCTTTTCAGTGCACTTTGAAAATCTCATTCTTCCACAGCTAATTCTTCTCTGCAGCATAGGGAGAATTGGTATTTGTATCAAAGATGCCAACTCACTAAAGAAGAAGGGTAGAACCAGAGAACTTTTGTGAATCTAGCTATTCATACCTTAGACACCTACAGGATTAAGTAACCTGTGTGTCTACGTGCATGAGTGTGAAAGAAAGAGAAACAAACACACAACAGAGATTAGACTCACTGAGACTAAAGGATAAGATAAAGAACTTGTGCTGACTGTGAGATGACTAAATCATGCTTTGAATTTATCCTAAAATTATTTAGGATAAAAAGTTCCATTACCTTTCAATCAAGGTATTTACTTGTGCATTAAAGTATTTTAAGGATTTTTAGACAATCCCATCAGACGTTTTATCCAGTTAGCAAAAGAGCAAATATGTTCAAAATTACTGTCACAACCTTGCAGTGATTTTCAGTAGTGACTAGTGATTTTGCAAGTCAGCCATTTCATTTCGGATGACTTAAAAGGAAAAATACTTGATTCTCAAAATGTCTTAAAAAGTTAACCCCTGAAGAACAGGCTCTTTGACTCTTGGCAGCCAGTTATTGAAGACTCAATATCAGATTTGGAAGCGTGTCAGAAGGCAATCCAAATATGTTTAACCAACTGTAGAGAGAGAACAGAAACTCTTATTTTTGTTGAAGTTCATAGATACTACTGTGTTTAGTATGTATCATAAAAAAACTTCACTTACTTACATAACTGATTTTTTATTTAGTTGCCAAGATCTAGATATATTTTGATTTTTTTTGTGAACATTTAAGAAAATAAATTTTAAGTAAAATGCACATTGTTTCATTTGCTCATATCAAAATATGTTGTTCCATTTACTCACATAAAGCTACTAATTTCAAGAGTAGATTACAAGAAAGGGATACTTTAATAAAAACCTGTCAGTAATCCACAAAAGAGCAGACACAAAACAAAAATAGTCTGGACCATAAATCTTCTAACTCACTGGTTGATAGTCAGATCAACCAGTCAGATTTTACCTTGTGTAAAATGTGATATAAATGACAGGCTTCTGTACAAGCTGAGTGATATATGCCAGTTAAAGCAAAATGTCTAAATATTCTTTGCAAGTTTTCCTTGAAAAAAACCCAGAGATCAGGTTTGGTGAAAATTAATTTTTTAAAATCTAAAAGTCACTGTCTCCAAGTTTGAACAACCTACAAAGAAAGAAATCAGCACCTGGGGAAACCTGCAGCTACATAATTTTGTGGAATCAAAAAGAAGTTTAAGATTAATCTTTAAAACACAATTCATGTAGAATTGGAAGGCAATTTGGCCTTGGTTTTGACTTCTCTAAGTTTTTTGATAGCAATCTATTGAGGAAAGTACTAAATTATTTATAAAAAAAAATCAAGACTTAGATTAATGGAACTTTACTGAGAAAACCAAAGGCTCTTTTAGAGTCACTGAAAAAAGCCTAGCACCTTCAGAGAGTGATCCAGCTCACACATCCTGCAGCATATCCTGAAGTGACCTGTCTTTAAAATCCTATTAAGAGCCCTTAGCATGAGTACAGCCTCAGTTAAATGGCTAAAGTTTTGTAAGTTAATCTGGACTTAGAAGTTCTATGAAGGATTTGGTATTCCTTCATGAAACAGCCCTAAAAGTCCCTTTAGATTCTAGATCCCACTGCAAGTACTGAAGTGTTTTCTGCTGCAGGGCAGAACCATCTCCAAGGGGGAATTATTGTTATATTTAGAGAGTTTTCATCTGCTATCTGCTCAACACTTTCCATCAGCTAACACCTGATTTGGATGATTAAAAAAAAAAATAGGCAAAGAAAAAAATGAGACATGAGATACTAACTTTATCTCCAAACTTCAGGCACAGAAGATACCTTTTCAGTATTATTAAAACAGTGTGAGAACATAATACCCTTAACGCACAATATTCATGAAGAAGTACTTGAAAAATCATGGTATGGCTTTTCCATTTACCCTCTGTTACTCTACACCTCCTACAGAAGGAAAAAATATCTTGATAATTGCAAAAATAAAGTCCAAGGCATCTGTTTAAAGTGAAGAAATGGAAGTTTCCTTCTTAGTCATAATTTTTGTCAGTATTTGCATGCTTCTCTATTTCAAACCTTGGTTCCATTTTTAGACATGGTTGTTCTTTCCCTTTGGAGACTTAACAACTTTCTTTTCACTGCAAATAAAGCCTTAAAAATCAGCTGACCTCACTACTAGGCACTAGGTAAGGCTATTATAGATTCTGTCAGGTATTTAAAGAAATTTATTTCCCATTGCCAATATTCTTTCCAAAAGTTTATATCTTATCTTGGTCACAAGTTAATAGATCCTACAGTTGAGAGCTCGGTGGCAAAAGATGTTTCAGCTTTCCTCTGCACTGCGTTCTTCACAGTTTTATATACTTCCCTGAATATTATTTCTGTGGAAAACATTCAGTGCTCTCTCCTTGATTCTGACATCTCAAGAGTCAGAGATAGTTAACAATCATCCAATGAGTTACAGAGAGTAAGAAGGGGATCATGAAACTGGGCTTTGTCTTATCAGTGAAACATGTTTCAGAGCTTCAAAGGAGGAACCCTGAACCAGGGACCTCCTGAGCTTTTATCACATATTCTGGGGTCTTCCTATTGAGTTGTTGGGCCCCTGATGTGTCACCTGGTTGTCTTTTGTCAGCTGCTGTGTCTCTTGTCACCTGTCTGGCTGCACAAGTCCCTTTGCCCTTTGTAATGGGAGTTGTGCCAGTCCACAGCCCCTTGAGTCTGGTGGTGGGAGGTCATGACCATGGACTCATGGACAACCATCCAAGAAACCCACCAACTGCAAAGAAGAAAAAGATTGAGCATGTGGAATGATTAGCATGAGAAACAAGAGAATAATTTAACCAATTAAAGATAGAATACTAATTAATTAGATTCCTAGGTAACTTGTAGCCAATGAACTGTGTTTGCCAAAATGTAACTGTACAGTAACATTTTGAGAATTGGTGTACTTGATTTGTGGAAAACTTACACCTTGCACCCTGCACAGAATAAACAATGTCTCTTTTCTAAACAAGGACCTGTGGTTGCGTTTAGAGAGTCCCTAAATTAGCCAAACCCTCATCTATCAAATCACTTATTTCTTTGTAGAAGATTATCCAGCTGGTGTCAGCTCTTCAGCCTGAGGAAAGCCTTGAGCCTGAATGTTTCTCTTTTGTAGGTGAATATACTAGACATCCAGCCATTGTGGAAGATAGTCACTCTCAGCACCTTACTCCCAAGATGTGGGACTTCATTTTAAAATGAAATAGGTACTTCTCCCAATGTTTTATGACGGTAATGTTTTTTCTCCTTAGAGTATGAGAACTGAAAGAAAAACATTTCCATTTACAAGACATTTCAGATACCACGGGCCAAGCATCCCACTGACAAAAGCAGCCAACAAAGAAATAATTGCTCTCAACCTAACATAGCGGCTAACATTAGTAAACAGAAGTTAAAGTTAAACCTTTCAGACTTTACTCAGCTGTTTGCCTTTTATAAACTGAGTCTTTTCAGGTGTTGCAGCTGAAGTAAGCACCAAATATTTGCATAGATAATGAGAACATTCAGTTACATTAGAAAGGATATAAGTAAGAAATTTAAACTTTCATGCCTCAGGTCATAACAGTAAATGCCTGGGGCTGGAAAGTAATTTCCCTTTTGGCAGGTTATTCCAAACTCTTCATTATAGGAAGTATAACTTCATTATAGGAAGTATAACTTACTAACCTCTGTCAGGAACAGATTATTGGGTATCTGGACAAATGGACTTCTTATCTGAACCCTTAAGATATTTCCTGTCAGATTTGGAAATCATCTATTCATAATGAGGGAAGAATGCAGGAGAATAAGGAATATGCAGTTCTTTCATTTCAGGCTCATCAAAAGCAGGTTAGAAAGTTAAGTACTATAGCCTGACCTTGGATCCTGAGACACTGAAGTCCTACAGAAAATTCAGGACCATTTGTGTGATTAACACTTGTAATCAAATGGATAAAGCTATAGGGAGTGCTAAAAAAATTATGTTCTATGTTTCATTTATTAATTGAAATGTGTATAAGGAAAAATATGAGGGTAATACATTTAGCTCCCAAGGGATGTAAAATTCAATTTTGACATTTAATAGAAGGATATGAGAAAAGGTCAGATGTTAAATAAAGTACTGAGACATTTGTGAGTGGGATGAGGAAGATAGTACATGATATGGTGGGTTAATATAGTTCCAACAAGTTTTCAAAAATTAAATATTTTTTTACATTAAAGCTTTTGTCACTGTATGATCACGGTAACCCGATATTCAGATACAGCTGCTGCATTTTTTAAATATTCTACATCTTTGGATTTTTAACTCCTAAATCTTTCAAAGGTGAACCACTCATCCAATAACACTCTTAAATTTTGATCAAGAAGATATTTGGATGGTGACATAGTTTGAGTATTGGCAATATTTTCTGTGTAATGTTCCTCTTAAAAGTCTCTTGAGGTGCAGTTCCATAAACCAGCTTATGGTTTATCTTTTATTTCACAAACTAAACACCAAACAAATAAAGCCACAGCATTCAGGGTCATAAGATGCACTGCTAGAACTTCCACAATAGGTTATCCAATATTTTTTAAATTAAAAACTGTTGGAAAACACTAGATGAAGTTAGGTTTGTAGTTGTGGTACCAGATTTAGTAGTCTGAGCATTTAATTCACATACAGGAATTACTGAAAAGGACTACAGGTGCAGTGATGAGGATTTCAGTTCTGCTCCCTCTGGGATTTCCATCCCCCGAGCCACTGCCATATGGTTTCTTGCAGCCTTTGTCCTCTAGTATTCTTCATGAACTTCAATTTATTTCCACATAAAAGCACAGCTTCAACAGGATGGTGAGAAAGGGCTGCTGTATGCTATTTACACAAATCCAGTGTCTTTAGGTGAAATTGGATGTTTATGGAAGCACATTTTTTACATTATTTACCACTATTATGGCCTTATTACATCTTCTATGAGCCTATAAGGCCACAGGAAACCTTAGCCCTAAAAACACTCAGCTTTTCCTCTCACCATACAATGGTGGAAGGCTAAGCTGTCTACTTGGAATTTTGGTTTTCACTGATCTTTTCATTCATTTAGATTTGTATTTTACATCACAAATGGTACATTTGTCAATTAACTGTGCAAGACAATGAATGACAGTGAAATGAAACACAGTCTTGCCAATAAGAAGGTAGACTGGGATCTAATCTTATATGACAAAATGCTAAATAGACCATGATAAAAATAGACCATGTTGATGTCAGGAGGAAGAAAGTAACGATTTTTTGATCATAATAGTACTGATAGTAAAATATTCCAAAGAGAAAGAATTATTCTATATTACAGAAAACATGAAAGGATCACCAAAGATGCTCAAGAATATGCAGGTTCATCAGCTGCTAGACTCCTGAGCAACACAACTACAGAATGATGCATCTGACAGCTGTCCTACTTGTAATATGCTGGAAGTGTTCAGAGTATTCTGATCTGTGTGGTAAACAAATCTAAAGGAATGGAAAGGATATGTGAAAATGAAGTTTTGCATAGCAAGAGCTCATATCTGTCATCTTGACTATATTGTGGTCCTTTGAGTTCATATGTCCTAGTTGTGATCTATAGTGTCTGGTGTGTTATTTCCTCAGTGTTAATACTTGAGGATCCAGGCAGCACAGACTGTTTAATAAAGCACAATCTATTTTGTTGGCTTTACCTTCTTTTCTTTGATAGTTCTGCACCAAATTATCTATTTTGTAATGGCTTCACACCTGGACAGCTAGTGCTTTGTGCATGTAGTGACAGATTGCTAGTCTTTGTGACACATCATTTATGTATGAATAGGTAGAAGAAATGAAACTCAGCACAGCTTCTGGTATGGTGTTTCTTTGTCACAGGAAGTTCTGAGCACCTAATTGAGAATCCGAGATAAGCATTCACTCCTTACACCAACTTTCCACTTTCTCAATTGGCATTTTGGTTTTCTGTATGAGGCTGTGATGCTTACATATTGCTAAGGTATGTAGCTTTGCTCTGTCACTCTTTCAGATACAGTTGTATCTGCAGTGCTTGTCTGCTAAGAGTACCAATTGCTGATCAGTTTCCACCATCTCTCCTTACTCTACAAGTGTGTTTTAGCGCTCTAATCTCTCTTGGGCCATAGGAAAGGTACTTATGTGACTATTTATACATAAAAATATATCAAGATTTAAAGCATCCTGTCATCATTTCATTTCTTAGTGTCCTACTCCTTACTTGTGCTTATTGTTATTTCACTCCCGCAAAATTAGTTCCCTATTGCATTGCATATGTGAGAAGCACCAAAAAACAGAAGGCCCGTGGTTTGAAGAGGAAGATCCTGACTTAGAAATCTAATCATGATGACTTGAGTCTATGAGAATTTTAACACTGATTTCATTACTTCTAGAATGGGTTTCTCATTATGTGTTTCACATCTGAAGCTTGAAAATCAAATATATCAATAAAATAATAACACCTTTAAATACTTGTTCATGTGTTATTGCTACTTGGTCCTTTCTGCTTTGGTAATACAGGTTTGCTCTTTGTGGCCTGGATACTGAATTATCTGTTAGGCTTATGATTTCATTGAGCTATTTCTATTCACTAATCTATGTGATGATGTAAAATGTCATGCCCATTAATCTGAAGACAATATGTAGTAAAATAGCTTCTTTTACAGGAAAAAGGTTTCTTAGATGCTTATTACAGGAAAGTGGTACATGAAGCTACTCTAATAGTATCAGGCTTGCCTCTAAAGAATCATAATTATTAGTCTAAAGGAAGTAGATATAGATGCAACTGCCTGCCCAGCATCAAAGACACCGTCAAGCTTACCAATCACAGATTACATCAGAAAATGTATAAAATAGCTGATATGGATCTCAAGGTCTAGTTAATCAATCCTCCTGACACCAACAGGCCTGATAAAAATTTTAAAACCTTACAATAAAAAAATAATCTATTCAAATGTTTCATTTTTTTTTTTATAATTCAAATATTTCTTTCTCTGTGTCTAACCTAAGAGTCCAGTTGTTGCATTGTAAGTTTGCTAGTTCTCCTAGATTCGGAGAACCATTGATTATCTTCCAGTTCACAGCAATCTTTTGTGATTTTGAAGACTATGTCTCAGACTCTGTAAACCCAAGTTCTTCCAACATTTTTCATAGGTCATATTGTTCTGGTTTCTCTAAAATCATCCCATAGATCTCTCAGTTGCTCCTCATATGACTTACTCTCTAGATCCTTCCCCAGCTTTGTGCCCTTCTCTGGCCTTCTTGGCCACCTGGGCACACTGCTGGCTCATGTTCAGCAGCTGTTGACCATAATCTTCAGGTCCTTTTCTGTTGGGCAGCTTTCCAGCCACTCTTCTCCAAGTCCGTAGTGTTGCGTCAGGTTATAGTGACCCAAGGGCAAGACCCAGAACCACTTCTTGTTGAACCTCATACTGTTAGTCTCAGCCCATTGATCCAGCCTGTCCAGATCCAGAAGGCTCTGTGGAGCCTTCCTGTCCTTCAGCAGATTAACATTCCCACCCAGCTTCGTGTCATCTGCAAACTTATTGAGGGTGCACTTGATCCCCTCATGCAGATCATCGATAAAGCTGTAAAACAGGACTGGCCCCAATGTGAACCCTAGCGATTGGCCACCAACTGGATGTAGCACCATTCACCACCAGCTGTCCAGTTGGTTTTCAATCCAGTGGAGAGTGCACCTGTCCAAGCTATGTGCTAGTGTCTTCTTCATGAGAATTCTCTGGGTGACAGGGTAAAAGGTTTTACTGAAGTCCAGGTAAACGTCTACAGACTTTCTTTCATCCGCTAGAAGGGCCACCTGGTCATAAAACAAGTTGGGTGGGTGAAACAGGACTTGCCTTCCTAAAGCCATGCCAGCTGGGCCTGATCCTCTGCTTGTCCTGTACATGCCACGTAATCACACTCAAGATAATCTGTTCCATAACCTTCCCCAGCACCAAGGTCAGGATGACAGGCCTGTAGTTCCCCAGATTCTCCTTCCAACCCTGAATAATTCTGAATTTACTGCAATTAACACCCAAACAAGCAGCATTAGTTTTAGCTTAGGTTCAGGGACCTACAGAACACTTTTTTGAAACAAAGATAGATCTTGGCACATACAGACAGTAAAGTGTTCAGAGACTCTACAGAGTTGGAGCATTTAAAAAGGTTAGAAAGTAATAGAGAGTCTTCATAGTGATTGAAGCTACCAGCTGACTGCTAAGGCAGATGTGTGTCTTCAAAGAGCTGTAGACTTACTTTAATCTTGCCTGAAGTTATGATAATTGCATTTTTTGGTTGAAAATGTTTAAAGATCTTTAGTGTGATTTGCTAAATTTTTAAAGTACTAGCCTATCAAGTAAAATTCAATAATTATGAAAATAAACTGGCTTATATTGATCTGCAGCTGAAAATTTCTCATTTTTCAAGTTCTTTTCACTTACCATGTGTGCAGAAGCTTTACTGTGTATTCACAGGGTATATTTACATTAATTATATAGTATTAATTTCCTAGTATCTCTTATCTAACTACATAGTTTCAAAGAAATGTGGCAATCAATACTAACGAAGATTTACTCTACTTAAAAAATGAAACATTGTTTTCAGACACTGTACTATAGTTTGCACATTTTGAATAAATATCTACTTCAGTGAGATATAAAAGGAATATTTATATAAAACACTTCCAAAAAAGAAATTAGAAAGAAGTAATATGTCTATTATTAAACTGAATACATAAGTTGCATTTAAAAACTTTTCAGTTACAGAAGTACTAATTGTTCAGTATTAGAAATTATAGGACAATCCTAAGTATATTATGTTTTGGGTCGTTTGTTCTTTTTTTTATTTAAAATCAGTTACGTTAATAAAGGTTCCATTCATTTAAAAATAAACAAGTTGAGTGTAAAAGATCAAAAAAAATTTATTGAAGATTTTAATAGTTTCTTATCTAGAGAAGCACAGGTACACACATAAGTGAAGCATTTTATTGCTCCCAGAAAAAAATGAACATTCAGTCCTTCTACAACCAATTATTTCCAACCAAATTAACATACAATGCACTACCATTTGAGATTTTAAAAATGCACCAAACAGCAGATCAAACAAACAAAAAACCCTGAAGAACTTTATACTTAAGGTGGCTTGTAACATGTCACACGTATTTGCTGATATGATACCTGCTGTCAAAGCACACTTGGCAAAGCTCTTACAGGTGCGGGTATAACCATTGCAACTCCTCCTGGTTAAACTTCATCTCAGTGTTTTTCTGGGTGAACATTTCGGTCACTCTTGCTCCCTGTGCAGCGGTTTGCGCTCTGGAGGTAGCATCGGCTCTAACTTCTGCCAGCGTTGTGGAGGCCAGAGAATATGAGTAGCTCGAGCATGTAGAAGTCCAAGAGAAACCTACGACCAAAAAATAAACCAGAGAGATTATTACACATTGCATATAAATGAAAATATGAAAAATACAAAGCATGTGATGATTTGTTATAGCAACTGGAGAATACAAAGCACAGAAGTGAGTCCTCTCTCATGCACATAATGAGGGGAAAAGAAAAATTCTACAGTGACAATTTTTTTTCTCTGTTTTGATAAAATATTTTGTAGAACTCAAAACAGCTTACTGAAATGCACTGCCTGTAACAAAGAAGAACTAGGGATGTTTTATCATTTTCAAGAAAAATAGCAGTCCAAAACAGGTGAGGCATTCTATAATCCACATAAAGCTTTTGGTTATTAGTTATTCTGGATCCAGAGAACAAAATTATGGTGTACTCTCTATACTCCATATTAGGAAGCAATGAGGGAAAAAAAAATATATACTTGTATTCTTATGCTTTAATGATCTGGTATTAGCTCTTGTCAGATACAGGAGTTAAATGGATTTCCGGCTTGAACTTGTACATTGCTGCTTAAGTTTTTATGTAAACCCCGTTCTTCAGTTCCATTCCATTTCTCATTTAAAAAAAAAAAAAATTATTTTAGTAAGCAGGTAACTCAGCATTTTATGCAAATAGACACCAAATAGGCCCCTAGGAATATCCTCAGTTAATTTTCTTGATTTAATTTCATAGGATTAATGTATATTCACCAGTGTCTCTCTACTACATCATCAAATCAGTGAAGCTGAAGTGCTGTATGTCTAATTCCATATTCCATAGCTTGATGAAGCAGGTGCTGAATTACTTGAATATAATTTGGTTACTTAATAACCCATGATATATAAAAGAATCTGAAGTAGGTCACCAAAATTGCAGTCTAGTATCATATTTCACTTGTTTCATCCCTTACAGGGACCACTTGTTTCCCAGATTGCAAAAAAAAAGATTGCAGCTTTTTTCCTATGTTCAAGCAAAGGACAGGCTGCTAAGTGACAACCCTTTTCAATGGGATTGAGCAACATTTTTTTATGTCCTGACACACTTCTCTGTAGTTTGGTTGATATTTATGAAATTCACAACATTCTTTATCTTAATTAGCTCATAAAGTAGGCTGCAAATGTAATATTACCATGTTTTGTTCCCCTAAGTGTACAGCAAGATAGCACACACAGTACAGGCTGGTGCCAAAATATAAAACCACAGTAAATCCCACTGCTGCATGTAAAATGTGACAGCATTAGTACAGAGAAAAATGTTGAAATACTCTTTTCAAACACAAATAACATATCATTTTCAAAGCTCTGTGTTTTTTCTCAGTACATTGCTTGTTACGGATGTCAGCAGGAGGTCTGAAAATAGACTGAGAATATAATAAATGAATCAAAACTTGTTTTAAGCTGAGGCTGGGAATAATTTTGCCGAGAGGATTACTTCTATTAACTATCATCTGCCTTGAAACTAATAAAGATATCTTCTTATAAACCTGATTTACAGGACAACATGTCTAGAGTTAAAAAAGAAAACCAAATATTGTTTGGTGATGGAAGCCTTTACTAAGTAAGAAATTACACTGATGTTATAGGACTTCTTTTATGGTAACTTAAAGGTTCACTTTAAAAGCACCCTGAAGTTTGAATTCTGCAAACAACCTTAGTATCTTCTTCATTGCCTATTATTATTCTATACTTACCACATCTGCCATGAATTTCACTGAGAAAAACTGAACTGTTCGCAGAGAATAACCTGCTCTTGTTAACAGGTTTACCCTAATCAGGCTTAGATAGGGACAAAGCATAAACTGACAGGCTACACTTTCTATTATAACAGTGAAGTACTGAAATAATCTATTAATTAATCACTCCCCTTACAGTCATTATTTTCTTCCTTTATGTAAAAAAAGAAGTTTATTCCCTTGAAACAGTGTCTTAACTATAAAAAAGATCAGTCCTTTAGAGGCAGAAATTCTTTGAGGAATGTATTTCATTTACAGACACTAGTAAGAGGTGCCAGCAATCTAAATAGTTTGGGTTTATTTCTACATTATGATCTATTTGTTATTCTTGCTGTGGCAACAAAAGACACTATATTGAATTGAATCTATGTTGTCCCTAAGCTGTTTAGGCATTTTTTTATTTTTAATCTTTGAATATTAAATTGAACAACTGAGAAGTCATTTTGTTAGCACAGCAATTTTATCTGCAAAATCAGTTTTGAATTAATAATACTGCTTTGAAACTATTACTGTAATAAAAGCACATTTCCTCAGCATTTGCTTGTTGCTACTGTGTTAGCTGTATGGAGACTGATTTGTTTGGGCACTGCATTAGGAAAAGATAAGCCTAAGATTGAGAGTGCTATCTGCAGTGGTATTTACAACAATTTTGCTCATTCTGTCCTAACAGATTGGGATAAATGCAGCTTTATTAGTATAGAGACTTACAATATTATCCCTTCTCCTGGTTCCAAAATATGTCACCACAATGGGAAAGGCAGTATTCAGACTGTACAAGAGTCCTGTACACATGTAGCATGCAGTGGAGTACATCAAAATTTCTATGGAAATACAGGTGATCAGTTTGGATCTCAAGAAAAGAAAAACTCTAAATAAGGATGTGACCCTAATGATGCCTAAAATTCCTGGGAAAAGGCTCAAAACAACATTAGTGGAGGTAAATAGATAAGTACCTTTATTTAGAAGCTTCCAGGTGTACACCAGAAGTATGCATACCTGTGGCTCAGTGATGTTACAGTTTTTATAACTTCCAGTTACAAATAATTACAGTGCTTCAAATTATATTTTCTATTCTCTGAAGCAATATGGTCTCATTACATTTTTTTTCTTCATATACAGGTTAGTAAAGAAGCTTATATATAGCCTTTTATATGGTCAGCATTCTGGAACATCAGTTGCATTCAAAATTTTCTTCTCACATTTTCTATTTCATAACACAAAGTCATCAGTGATGGGTGGGATTAATTCTGTAGCAGTGCAGGTCTATTCAGACCATATTTTGCTCGCTGGATACTTGTTATTCCCCACAATAGTTCTGAAAGGTGCCAATACACATTAGGTGAAAAATCCTCTAATACGGAGAAATCCTGGGGGATTTAGAGATGGCACCATTTGAACAGGCATAGAGGTTCAATGAATTTTTTCAGATCTAATAGCTCACAGCCCTGCTACCTCCATCCCATAAGTCAATCAGCTGCAGTTTGACTATACTGATGTTCTGAAAGACTGGCAGTGACAAATTTGCATGGATATTGCAAACTGTGTAAAGGTACCAGTCTAATGAGAAAGGCGAGAAAAAGTTCTAGAATATTTAAGCCCCCAAAATCTCAAAGAAATCCTCAAGATAGAAACACTTAGGCAACTATGCAGCACTTCAGCAATAGCCCTAACAAAAACATATAGCATGGGATAGTTATCTGTGCCAAATTAGTTTGCTTGTCTTTAAAAAAGGTTGTGGCACTGGGTTTTGATATTAGGTTGTAGCTGTAAACTGGTATCACAGAGAATTGTCCCAGTAAATTAGTCTCCTCAAAAAATCCATACTTTAATAGAAAATAAACATGATTGTTATTACATTTCATTTTTGTACATGGTTGAATCTTGCAACAAGTACTATCAGGTGCAGTAGCAGGAAAAGAGCTCAATAAAAATCAAATCCAGTGGATTACAACAAAATCCCCGAGAAACCACTTCCTCTGGTAGAACTGTCTGTGATAATGAACAATGGCAGAGAAACAAATATCTCTATCTCCTTTTATGAATCTAAGAATAACACAAATATGAGATTCAATTGATTATTTTGTAAATAAAACCATACCACAGCACATATTAATTTATATCAGTTCACTGAGGGTTGACATACCAAGATGCCAACTACCTCATGAATACAAAAAGTGATAGATTCCCTTCTAATACATAGTGAAGTGCTGGTGTATTCATAATTCTTTCTTCTCATAACTGAACAAATCAGACCTAATGGAGCCATGCATATCTAGTGCCAAAAAAAAGAATGCAGCCCGTTAATTTTCTTACTAAGTGTTCCATTAGTTTGATAGCTCCAGCTCCAGATAAAACATCCCGTATGTGCTAGTCTATAATCAATCCCACAGTGCTAGTCTATAATCAATAGAAGTCCTTTTCAGTTATCAAATTCAGTGCTCATTTAGATAGAAAATATATTTTAATGATCTGAAAACATAAAAATGGCAAGTTTTAAACAGTGAAAATAGACACTCAAAAGTGATGTAAATTTCACATATATGCAATCACAAAATAACATGTAAGAGAGAGAAATATATTTCAAATTCAATGATTAATTTCACAGAATGAATAAAATTTGCATATTAGCACAGAATAGCTGTCTGAAATTAGTATAACAAATGTGACCGCTCCAATCCAATATGGTTTTACAATTCAAGATATTCATATGAAAAGAGGTGAGTAGTCACTGCATTGTAATAAAAACTCAAGTTATTGATTGAATTGAAACAAAACATACTAAATACCAAAATAATTGGCTTGCATTCTCACTTTTCTATCATGTCTACATGCTTATGTTAAATCTAAAGTTACAAAAGAGGAAAAGGAAGGAAAAAGTCACTGAAAATAGAATATATTTCACATGAGATTTTTCTACACTTAGATGTGCAAAGACTAGTTAGCATTGATCCATAATTTAAATTCATAGGAGTAGTGAAGATTTAAATGAATTCAGTATAAAATAGTTTCTTTTATTCAACTCGTGAAGAAATCAGCTGTCAATGCCATTGACTAAATTAAACAGTGACAGTCTTGGTATAAGAATTCCATGAGCTGAATTCTATCTCAATGTGTTTTCTCGGAATTGTCTTGGATATATTATTGAAAAGGACACAGAACTAATTAGCTTCTTCACTCCTCAGTTTTTTTCTTTATTTTCTAAAGAGATCTTTTTTAAAATAGAGGTTAGCATTTTACATAGCACTACTATTCTTTTTTCTTCAATAAGTATAGCAGTCTTAGTAAATATTCTTTCTTGTTTATGATTAACAGAACTGTTACACTAAATAGGTCTTCAGAAGGATTTACAAACCAATCTATAATTTATTTTAGATTTCTGTAATAAAAATGGTGGAAGAATTTGCTTAGTGCACAGTATGATATGCTTTGCATGCTGCATATACATAAATATAATTTAAAAGTTAAAAGCTTTTTAATATTTTACTGGGTGATGCACAAAGTTCCCAGACTAAATAGGATTGTCATTAAGTCACATAACTCAACAGAAAAACAAAACATACTAACAGCTCTCATGAAAAAGCCTCACATAAAAAGCTGTAATATATTTGCAATTCAATATTTCAGGAATTGATAAATCAAGTGGCAGGAAACAATTATTAAAATACATTTATCTTCACCCAGAAGGTATTAGCTAATTCCAAAATCTATGCATATTAATTATTCAGGACTACATAAAAGCCTTCAATGTGAATTCCTGTTCAGCAACATATTGTGTCAGTGACAGCAGTCAGAAGAATGTCAGGCTTAGTGACATTTTTCAGCTTACTATGCTGATATTGATTATGTGCATTGTCTTTCTTGACTAAACAATTAGGACACTACACCCAACTGCTATACATTTCAAATTAAGTTGATTTCCAATTTGGTACCTTTGAGTGTCATTAATTTAGTTTCAGTCTAAAGCTTTGGCAAACACTGGTACACTGTGATGCATAAAAGGGAAGGAATAACTGAGCGGCTCTGAGACCTCACACTCTACCCAGGGTCTCAACTCCTCCTCTGCTCCTTGGCAGACCCAACTCATCCCCATGGGCTGGTTCTCCAGCAGACACAATCACACCTTCTGCTTTGTTGTCCCTTCTCTGCAGTTCTCTGTTCTTTCAGGAGAGCCAGACCTCTGAATCCTGGCACAGCTCTGGCCATGGAGATTTACTGCAATGCTCTGTTCAATACAGGGAAGAGCAGTGGTGTGTTCTTTCTCTGCTCCCACCACATGCTCACAGAGAAAGCAAGCCCTAATGATGCAAATGTTAGTATTGCAAAGCTGAGCAAACAAGCTGACAGGGGAAATTCCACCAAATTTCTAAGGATTTCCAAAACTGTGCCAGAGATAATACACATGCAAGCTCAGAGAGATGACGTTTCAGACTCATTCAGGATGAGTAAAAGGAAAGAAGGGAGTCCTATTGTAGAAGGAAACAGTAGGCTTCAATTTCTTCAAGGCAAGCAATGTGCAAAAAACCCACATGCTAGTTCTCTTGCATCTAATTTATATTCTTCATACACTTTCCAAAAGCTCAGAAAAGTACCTGATGTCATGGGTCAAAAATCAAGGCTATTTATGAACTTCAAGAAGTTCCAACACTACATGATGTCATGGAAAACATTTCATCCCACAGCTGCCTTGGCTGTCTCTTAGGAGCAGCTTCAGCCTGAGAGGCTCCAGGAGTGAGCACTTTGATGGGACAGCATTGGGAGCAGCAAATCCCAGGCATATGGGAATGCTTGTTAACCTTAAATTTTCCCTGGCAGATACCTGGTAGTCACTCAAGGTCACATTACAGTTACAGTAATTATCAAATGCTGGAGAAAGAAAGGAGAGGAAAAAAAAAATAGGAATGGCAGCAGTAGCCAGAAAACTTAATTCAGTGGAATTGGTGAGAAATTACCTCTTAATTAAAACAAAATGGTAAAAGACCTTATGATATTACAATACAAAACAAGTCTTTTCTAAAGCTAGGAGAACTGTTCAGAGGTTTTGAATGACAACAGCTCCCATGTTAAGCAAACAGAGCTCTCAGCCTGCTCACAGCATCTATAGGTTTGACCCTCTCTTTTAGTTTTAGATTTATTCTGATACAAATGAAGATGTTGCAATACTCATAATAAAGTAATTTGATTTTCTCTTACCTTAAAAAGATGACTGTTCAATAGGCTATTCTACTTAACTAAGTAGTTTAAAATGTCCTACTGTGAGGTTTCCCTATATTTTCTTCTAAAATGGTGTACAGAAACAGTTTGACTTACAGAAAACATGCTGTTGGCAATATAAACTGTGAAAAGCAACGGGGAGTAAATATTCAATGAGCAGTTAGGATATCAAAATGTCATTAAATAGCTGCATGATATGTTATTAAAATTATAAAAGACTTTTTAATAGAGCTCTTTGTGTGAGGATGGCTAGAGCTCATCTAAAATGGTAAATTTCATCAAGATAATTCTGTAGATGTAATCTCCCTAAGTTGATTTACTGGAAAAAAAGCCCCACATAAATAATTCAAATATATACAAATATTTTTCTCCTCCATATAGCTATAAGAATAGCTGTTAATTTAAGAATACTTAATAGTTTCTCTCTTGCCTTTATCTGATTTATTCTGGGGTTTTTTTGTTAAAATTATGGAAAAGTAGATCAAGTGTTCTAAAACCAGTTTTTATTCAGAAAAAAATAATCCCAAAACCATTAATATTTTCCTTAGTCAATATTACAATTATTTAACATTCTGTGTTTATATGACACCACGACATTTTTCAAAATAAAAGGTTTCTTGGTATAATTTAAATCACACAACTATCTTTTCACTTCATAACAGAAATTATGATTAAACAATTAACACTATATACTCATGAATATAATTTCCACATCCTACATAAATAATCCTCTTCACATTCACTTTCTTCTTTAGTTCACTCCTGATTAGCTTAAGACAGAGGCATAACAGGTTTTGCAGAGGAAAAAAAAGTTTCACAAAAATAAATCAGAAGTATACCAAGATATATATCCTTATCGTGGTACATCCTTAAGCAAATACTGTTGCAGTTCCTTCAATCAATTCTGAGTTTACAAGGATTGCACATCTCACATGTGAGATGACTGGCTATTTCTCAGTGAGGGAACAATCATGCCTGTGGAGAAGGCAGTTTTATGGAGTAATGACATGACAGATCAAGTCCCCAGGCTTGGCCTTCACACCAGCAGCCCCAGCAGACTGAACAAGAGGAGGGGTAGGGGACCAGCAGTCAGGTCCCTTTAGTTATGGAAACATCAAAAACCAAGGAAGAATGGGAGGAGCCTATCTATGAGCTTCCTGACCCTTACATTAGATGTCCAGTTAATTGGCTTAAAGAGAGGTACTACTTTCTGCCATTTGAGATGTCCCAGGAAACCTCTACTGGCCGCTGTGGCTCCTCATTCAGAAGGGCACAGGCTTCCTCAGAGTCCTGTGCTGTACTTTCCAAAGGAACATAAAATTTGCCTAAGACTCACTAGGACATAGGAAAAACAGTTTTGTAGAACTAGAGTTCTCCCATTGCTCTCTTTGAGACGTGTGGTATTCTTGGCCCACATAGTTATTTTTTCTGCTTTCCCCTTGCTCTCTAGCCTTCTTTGATGTATCCTTACAAAACAAGACACGATACTGTAAACCAAATTACCAACTCATGGGCTGCATCTTTTCAAAGTAAAACTGTTACCTTCACCTTTAGACAAATACAGTAACCAGTTGTGGCTGGAGGGCAGGTGCCCACCAAAGACTCTCTATCACTCCTCTCCATAGCTGGACAGGGGAGAGAAAATTTAACAAGAGGCTTGTGGGTCAGGACAAGGAGAGGGAGAGGTTGCTCACCAGTTACCATTTCAGGCAAAACAGAGTCAGCTTGGGGAAACTGATTTAATTTCTTTCCAGTCAAATCAGGGAAGGTGAAATAAAACCAAATCTTAAAAGCATCCCATCCCTCCCTTCTTCCTGGGCTCAACTTCACTCACAAATTCTCTCCCCTTTCCCCTCGGAGAAGTGCAGGGAGACAGGGAATGTGGGCTGCAGTCAGTTCATTACACTGTTTCTGCTGTTCCTTGCTCCTCAGGGGAAGGACTCCTCACACTCTTCCCCCGCTCTAGTGTGGGGTCCCTCCCAGTGGAGACAATCCTCCATGAACTTCTCCACTGTGAGACAGGTTCATCTTGGAGCCAACAGGCATTGGCTCTGTTGGACACAGGGGATGGCTATCATGACGAAATGTACCATTTTAGATGAGCTCTAGCCATCCTCATGCAGCTTCTCACAGAAGCACCTCTGTAGTGTCCCACTGTCCCCTCAGCAGAACCTGGCCACACACACTCAATAGACCAGATTTAATCCACTGCTTTACCATCAAGATCTATATTTATCTCAAGGAAAAATTAAAATTTGCTCCAAATCTATACATAATAAGAAAGAAAGTACTGAAAATTAATGAATTCAGTTGCCTGCATATTTAATAGCATATTCTCTCATCGTCATAATGGAGTCATAGTTCAGCAAAGCATGTACTAAACTTTAAATATTCAAGTAATACACTTGAACACATTATTAAAATTAAGTAAAATAAAATAAAATGAATAAATTTTCAGTGACCTGATCATCTAGATTTATCAACTCTTTAAATACTCAATTTTTCAGATTATATGTAGCTATTAAGATATTTTAGCAAGATATAACCACACAAGACTCTCAGGTCATCAGTACAGGTAAAGAATTAGCACACTTAGGATCTGAAAGTTATAAACGTTAAAACTTAACACCACTAACACTAATTCATTGCATGGAGTTCTTTCACTTCCAGTAAGAAAATCAATGTGATTAAAATTCCTTTTAAGTGCTTACCTTTATAACAAAATTGCATTCAAAATATGCTGCAAATCCAATCCTTATTTTGTTCCTCAGTGTTTTGGGGGACAAAAAGCACATTATAGTCGGCAGCAGACTGTGTATTCATCACTATTGCTACAATGCCTGAAGATCCAAGTACTGTCTCTGGCATTAGCTGAGGAGACAGCGGGAGTGAAATGTGCAGACAGCAAAATCTCTTATATTTTCATCAGTCTGCTCTGGACAAAATTTCTGCATGTTTACTGAGCTGTCTTTTCTGCTTCAGGATCTTAGCACTCAAAGCAGATGAAAAAAGTGCTCCATATTTTAATAAGATCATTATTAATAGTTCATCTTCTAGCTTGCTGGAGTACTAAATTTCCATCAGCTATAAGTAAAAGCAATGGAAAGATGGGTATAGCAATTGTTTTGCAATGGATGTTTGGCATCCATTTATAGCAATGGATCTTTGCATCTTTGCTCTCCCATGACTGCACAGCCTAAGCAACTGAGTCTGAGCTTGGTAAAATCTCTACATTCTTGTTTCCAAAACATTTTGTGCATTTTCTTGTTCAGTGAATCTAATGCACACTATTCTTGAACAGGCAAACCCCTAAACCTACAAAGAAAGGCTTCCATGCTTTATTCCAAATTTCTCACAGTGACCTAAGTTTTCATGCTATCTGGAGCCACGCACAAGCAGAGGTAAATATGAAACTGCTTTGACCTCAGAAGTCTACACCATTAGCCCATTTGAACAGTTAATCAGTCTTAAACTGCAGGCTGCCATATCATATGCTTGTAGACTTGAGGATGTGATTTTAAGCATGACTAAAATACACATCATCACTGAAAATCATGATTCTCTAAACACAGCAAATAAGAAGATGGAAGTTAGGAGCTAATGATAAGATAAAGTGTGGTTCTTATGAAATGTGAACAAATACGGGGCCAGATTTTCAAGAGAAGTGGAGTAAACGAAAAAAAAAAAAGGAATATGCAGATAATAGACACTTTTTATGGGAGTTTAGAGTTCCTTGAACAAGTATCCTGAAATTGGAAGACTTCCTCCCCAAATATCAGTAATTATACATATTAACTGAGCATTAGCTGTAACTGAAAAACATTCCCAGTTAGTACTAACACATTAAATAAGAGGGCAAGTGCTTCAAACTTATACTGAGCAAGACTAACCTTGAGCATCCATGGCAACAGCAGAGTCCGGTGCCAGCACCTGCTATGTTCTGCAGCAAGGCAGCTCTCTCTTTAATCTCAGAATACTACCTTACATCATCTTTCCTCATACTCTCTGCAAGATCTCAGCTGAAATTAATTCACAGCTATTCCAAAGCCCTTTAGTACACATTTGTGTAAGGTACTTTCTATGTACAGACTGTATCTGGATAGAATCCTGATTCTTTCCTCCCTCTTAAGTCTGGCTACAACTGCTGAGTGACCTCTCCTGTGATGCCATTCTGGCAGTCATGTTAGCCTTCCCATCTGTGTGCCAGCTGGCCTCATTTATTCATCTGCAAGATGCCCTAGTTGCTGCTGGTAGCATTCCCCAGGCATAAGAAACCATTCCTCCATTGCTGGGCAGAGCAGGACTCAACTCCCATTCCCAGACTGTCTTCTGCCTGACTCCCTTGTGCAATGCAAAGGGAATCCACAGTAAATCATCAAACACTTTTTTATGAGGAAGGCTGGAGAGCAAAGCATAATCACAAGCAGAATGTGGACAACAAGGGACACAGAAATAATTTCCAAAGACAGATTAATTTCCAAGTTCAGCCAAAAAGTGAATTCTCCAACAAAAATCTAAATCCTACGGAAACTGAACAAATATTTCATTCTCTGGCCACAGAACACCACCCTAAACTAGACCTTAATTGAGATTAATAGGGCCTGCCTTACCTCTCTTGTTACTTTTTTAAACCTCATCTAGATTCAGAAAAACCATGTCACCTGTCTGATTGCAACAAAAGCAAATTGTTGTGATCATCTTTTAAATAATAAAAATTGAGGCTTTTTAAAGAGAACTTAAGATTCTCCTCAAAAGAAAGGTAAAATAAACATGAAATTTGTAGACTGTGTATTTTAAATACCATAGTAACTATACATAACAGAAAAAGGAAAATAATTAAAGGGCTTTATTCTCGGAGATAATATTTCAGCTGGCCTCAGTTATAAGCTTTACTGATTAAAAGAGTCTTCACAATTTTTTGGTTTTCAAATGTTGAGGTCACAACACATTCAAGTTCTGTTAAGTAAAACACACTCTTCCCCAGCCTCTATGACTGTATGTATATTTAAATTTCTTACTATCCTGTACTATGGCATTACTATCAACACTTCTGAATCACTAATATTCATTTCTGAAAATGTTAAAACAAGTCCTTGAGGTGATGAAAATGCTAGGAAGAGAGTACTTCAAAATATACATACACAGAAATTGAGACATTCTTTTTAAAGTCAACATCTTTCTCAAAGCTATGACAATCAAAAAAAGTTCAGTCTCCACTTACCACTCTTTAGTACTTTATACATACTCATTTACATAAGGAGAAAACGTGTAAAATGTTGAGCATCGTAGACAAGAAGCTACTAATAAAGATATCAGAATCTCTATTAATTCAAATTGCATTTTAATTTAACCAAATTTATTGTTTACACAAACAAGGTTGAGTCTATTTGAGGATTATCATTTGAGATTTCTTCCTTAGAACCATGTCAAAATTAATCCTTATTTAATGAGGTTTTTGAAAAGAATTTAAAATATCAAAATTCTGAAACATGATAATTAAAGTTATTTGTAAGTAATTAAAAATGATAGCTCATAAATAACTTGTGATTGGTTCCTAAAGCCATGTTAGAAACAGTGCTTAGATGACAGCCTGTCACATAAATTTTTGCTTGATACATGGGCCCTGTTGAGCACTAAATAGTGACTTTTTTATTGTTACTCTCTTGGAAAAAAAAAAAGTTAAAATTCCTGTTATTACAAGTACTTCCTCCTACCTTTTCCCTCCTAGTTCCTGACACATTGACATCATCGCACTGAATACTAGAAAATCATTAAGTACTTAGTCTATGTCCTCCAATTTCTCCATTATTAAATGCCACTGTTACAATGGAAGAGAGACATAAATTGAATAGAAAAGGTAACCAACTGCTCGTGAAGCTTTAATTTTTCTGTGTTTGACAGAGACACTAACATGATGAGCTATGACATTTCTGTGTACAATCCTTTTTGGATTTGGAGTGTGTCACATTCTATCACTCAGGAGTCAACATGTTTCTCATGACATCTCACCCACAGGGAAAGCTTGGGTGTGAGTTTTTGTTTTGTTTTGCTATTTTAAGAGTATGGCAAGGATTACAGTAAAGGTTCTGAAAACTTCTCAACCTTCAAAGTGTAGCATAAAAACTGTCTTTAAAAAAGATTTTCATAAATATGAAGTGCTCTTTACTTTTCATAAACAGGACACTTGAAGTGCAGAGTGTTTGAAAATGTGCTTGCAAATAAAAACACCAAAATTATTTTTGCTAACAATATTTAGTTGCTATTCTATGGAAAGACACATGACAATAAAACGAATTAATATTAAATGCCAAAATAAAAATAAAGGTATCTTTATTAAACAAACCAGGGTCACTAATAGAAGTCAAGCCTGTAATTCTTTTTCATAATTTCTTGATTGTGATAATAGTGCTTAAAGCTTTTAAGAGTCTGGTTCTTGCCATTGGGATTCCTAGAGAAAACAAAGCTACAAAGCTACCCAGAGACAATTTTTTATATATATATATATTCTTTTTAAACAACAATACATGTTGCATTTGAAAGTCACCATGAGCTGTGAATTTCTTAATGCCTTATTTCCAGTAATTTGAACATTGACTGGAGGCTGGAACCTTTCCTCAAACTGATTAGTAAGTTACTTGAAAGCCAGTTGCTGTAAATTTGAAAGGACTATCCCTATATCCCTATAAACCAGTGCTATTCTTCGTGTATAAGAACATCTGAATCTGACCCTAAGATTTACTTAGCTTCTGCTGTAAAATGAGAGATTAAAAAGAAAAAAATAAAATAATAGATTTATGGAATATTGTCAAATATGTGTATGCCAAACCATCTCTTGAATTTTGCAGGTTTCAAATATTAATTTATAGAGCTGTATAAGCAACAAGGCTTAACAGTATTATTACTCTGATATAAGTAGATGACAGTCTAGTATTGCACTACATTTTGCTTTTGATGAGGACAATTATTTCCAATAGGCATAATATGAAACAATCCCACAGCTTGTCATGACTTATCTGAAAAACATAAGACCTTGCAGCAAATACATAGATTTATGGATGTCCCTATTCCATGGTACTTATTGAATTGCTATAAAACATGCTCTTAATCATAGGGGAAAAAAAGAAGGGAAATATTTACATGAATTCTAAATTTTCGGAGGCGGGGGGAGGGGAGGTGGGGGGGGGAGGTGGGGGGCGGAGGTGGTGGTGG
>JAWWMO010000043.1:26652490-26686607 GCA_035047845.1 Dendrocincla fuliginosa | reverse complement strand
AGGTGGGGGGCGGAGGTGGTGGTGGGGGGGAAACCCAAACCTCAAATCTTTAGACTTCTATTACAGAAACGTGAATGCTACAAAAAATATTCTTTTCAGCATTAAAAATGTTACTGACCTGAGGGAATTGGGAATTGTTTAGAGAACTAACTTGTTTATCTAATGGAACAAAGCCTTATGCAAACAAGGAGGAATGCTTGTTCTTTCTGAAATTTCTGAATCTCCTGTTCATTTATGTAAGACAAGATATGAGTTGTGAGCAGCCAATTGCCTCACAGGCATTACACTCAGACAGCTATTAGAATACAGTGCAGACTACTGTAAAATTTACAAGCCTGACACAGAGCTTATTAGATTTAAAGGATGTAATTGCATTTGTTTCAATGGACACTGGATATAACCTTATTGGTATGTTCCTTTGTCTACTGAAGCATATGGACAAATACCCACAAAAGGAATCATACACAGATCCTTATTTAGAGCTCCTTGGCTGGAGGAAGTAGGAGATTCAAAGATTTTTAGCAGTATCATCCTTGGCTTATAGTGTTGCATTTTTTCCTAATTCAGGGATACTTGTCTTTACATAGGAAAAGTTCCATGGCGATCACCAGGAAACAATTTCAAGTCATTGCTCTGTATTTGGAACACAGGTTGCAATCTTGCCTTTTTTAGAGACAATTCCTACATGAACATCTCCCTGGCCCAAAAAGAGGTGCTTGCATGCAGGAGGGATAATAAATAAAAATACTTTAGGGGTTTTGATAGCCACAAATTAACATAATACATGTCCTTGAGTGATGCATCAGAAAAAGATTGATTTAACCCCCCAATTAATGCTTTGTGCTGAAGTGCTCTAATATCTAAAACACAAATGTGAGAGAGCAGTGATTACTATTAAGGTAATAAGCTTATTTGGAGAAGTTTAAAATACATATTAAATTTAGTAAAGTAAAGTTATAAAATTGAGTTTGAGAAAATATTTATGTATAAGACTAGGGGTCAACTGAGGACAGATTGAATTGTTTGTTCATTAGAGATTCTCTCCACGTACCTTGAAATCCCATGAGAAATTCAGCAAGCTTGGATTCTTCCACCTAACTCCATAGCCTAAACTGAAAATCATGCTAAGCTCTGTAGATGACCAGTGAAGAGAAAGGACCTTGACATAGTAATTTAGACCAGTGGTAAGCTTTATTAGTTTTCCCAATTGCTCTCCCTTGACTATGGAGGGAGTCTAGGCAACTGTGCTATTAATTTGGGTGTCTCTGTTCAAGGCTTACAATTAGATTTAAAAAATCTGGACTTCTATATTGACTTAAAAATCATGTAATGTCTTCCATTAAAATCCATCTGTTCAAAAGATATGCTCAAAATAAATGGAAGACATTGTCTGACATTAAATTAGCTTCCTAAATGACTTGGTAGTAAATTTAGAGAGGACAATAGCAAAGCTCCCTTCACCAGCCCAGGACCAGTATACAGTAACTGATATTGCATTTCCCAGTTTAATGAACAATATATGGGTTTTTTTTTCCTCAGAAAATTCCCAAAAGTCCTTCTTTTTATACTGCAAGGCTAAAGGACAGCAGTAATAACTGCAAGTTGATTACAGAGCATAGGTTACACTGTTTGTAATCTTAGTGACCTTGAGTGGAATCAGGCTTCAAACGCAATTTGTTAAATACCATTATATTACATGACAGCTCTGGGAGTGAGGGAATATGAGAATACCAAAGCCAAAGTCCCTTGGGGTAGCCTGATAAAATGTAGCAAAACCTGTCTAAATAACATATTTGTTGTATCTGGTTTTGTTGCTTTAAAATGTTTTGCTCAGGAAACTGCTAAGCTCAGAGGAAAAAAATCACATCTCAGCCATCACAAAGGCATTGTTGTACACTGTTTCTGTTCTAACCATGACAACATACTGCCACCAAAAAATACAATTAAAAAAAATTAAAATCAGTGATGAAAAGATAGATTAAATATATTCATTTCAGAATTCAAGCATAACATATAAAACTCAAAGATCTGTTGGCTAGCATTTAATCACACAATTTTTTTATTTTTTTTTTAAAAAACCTCTCAGTTTAACCTCAATTCCTAGGTTTTCTCTATTAGATTCCACTTCCTGTGCAGTAGATATGCTGTTTTCTCTATGGGACCACATCTGAAATGAGTCAGTCATTCTGTTCTACTCACAGTCAAAAGAACTTCATCTAAAAGTGCTTTAAGATTGGATCTTTTGTATGAAGCCTGAGCAATCTGCTGCCAGTGAAGAATAAGTATATATTGAGAATTCACTGCCAGAGATGCAATCGTGAGGTGCAGAAATAATTGCCAAAAAATATCAGAAGCTGGTGTGCTAGAGAAAGTTTGAGTTTCTTCTGCTTTTAGATTCTGTGTATCCAGCCTACATACTAACTTTACTACCCAGAATCCATGAATAATATAAACAGCATCATACGCAAAATTCATCAAGAGCTGTTCCAACACAAGAAGCAGCTGATTTTCTAATGAAAAAGATAGGGGTAGTAGCCATATATTTTAATTTTATTTTTAGATACAGCATAAAGTCACTGTCAGGTTTCTAGTTGACAATGGAATGTAGTCTTGCCCCAAGTTAATTAACACACAATGCTTATGAGTCATTTAAGTTTATAAATTTAATGTACACTTCTATTAAGACAATAAGGAATACAAGGGGTTTTTTTTCACAGTATTTGTTATGTTTAAATAAACTAGAGGTTTGTATATTCAGTTTGAAATAGAAAAAAACCTAAACAAAACAAACAAGAAAAAAACAACCAACCAACAAACACACAAAAAACTCCCCCCCCCCACACACACACAAAAAAAGAAGGGTTATCCTGAAAGATTTGTGCTGGAGCTCTATTTCTGCAGGTAGTTAATGAATATTTTCTCTGAAAAAAGTATCTTTGATATAATTTCCTTACATTTTATACTGTATTATGAATTATAGAAGAATCCATACTGGCTGTGTATGTTATTTTAGAGGGGTCCCTACTCTCCTTAGAAGCAGACTGAAGTAAGGAAAACAGAATCATCAGGTCAGCAGTCACTTGGTACCATCACAGCCTAGCCCAAGGGAAAAATGAAAGTCAGCTTAAAAATTATCTTGAGAAATATTCCTTCAGAAGGAGATCTAAACCAGGTTAAAAGGAATCAGGGCACTATTTCTGTGAAAACAACAATGATCAAGCAGATCAACAACTGAGACTTTTACAGCTAATTGGAACAAATGATAAAGATACAGTTCCTAGAATATTGAGCCTTTCCAAGTGAAGATCAAAGAATTGCATGTACTAAATGTACTTCAGATTTTCAAGTGTTTACTATGCTAGTCCTAAGTCATTAACTTACCCTAAAAATCACCCCCCTCTCCACAAAGAAAAGAATTTTTTTTAAAAACAATCTGTCTCATAAGTCACCAACTTGATACCTACAGAAGTTGTAACATTTTTAAAAGGGTAATGAGAGCTAAGACATTAAAGACTGTAGGAAGGTTGGCACTGCTGGCACTGTTCAGAGGATCCAGTGCAGGACTACACAGCAAGGCAGCTATCACTGCTCATGCACCAGGGAGCTCTCTGTTTAACAGTGCTATTCAAGGAGACACTGATTTTAGGATAATTTGGATATGCTGTTCCATCTGCAAATTAAATTGTACTTTGCGTTTCACAAACACCAAGAACTAAGTAGAAGTCAGCTTCACTTTTTTATTTTTTTATTTAACATTAATTTTGCTGGAAGAGGCATGTAATCTACAGATTTCTTGTTGTGCCTGACCATTTTAATTTTTGATCCTTTTTAATGCACTGCAATAATCAGTCTATAAAGAGCAATTACTTAGAGTAGAAATGACTGGCATCTCTAGACCCAACAAACCCCAGCCGAATAAATTGTATTACTGCAGACTCTGTAATTTCCTATGTAAATCCCTATCACTTCTTTTCATGTTGTCAAAGCTTTTATCTTCTTTGGGAGCACAGCTTTGCTCTTATAGGGAGGCAAATGTAACAATAAATTTGGGAGCACATGAATGCATGAATCATTGTATGCTTGTTAAAATGAAAATGGAAGCAGTCTGCTGTCCAGTGAAAATGTATCCACATTTTAGGTATTTAACCACATATTAGGTATCACGGTTTTGTAACATATTGCGATACTGCATTATAAATGCTGATATTCAGGAGTGAAATTGTTAATTTTCATTCTACTTATGGTTAAGACATATTCCCATCTCTGTGCAGGTTCTGTCATTCAGTAATTCTTCTGTGTCAGTCTTCCCTAAAGCTCATTATTTTCCAGATATTGTTCACCTGCTCTTCTATATCAGGCTGTAATAATTTACCATGGGTAGACCAGTTCTTGAAGATCATTCAGAAGTTAAAATTTGCAGAAACCATACAATATCCTTATCCATAGTGGTAGATTAATCTGAACTATGTATATGCTAATTTATTCTGTATTATCCATGGAATCCTGGTTATCTATCAGTTAAAAGTGTGGCTTAGAATTCATAAACCTAGAAACAATCTTGAGATGCAGCAACTTTAGCTGCCACCTCTTCCTACACTTCTCATAACTGTTGCAATTCATTGATGATTTTACCATCTGTCTCAAAGGCTAAAGTACTTGGTTTAAATATACAAAAGCCAGACAGGCAACTCTCTTATTATATGCAACGACATCTCTAGCTCTGTAAACACAAGCTTAAAATTTCCCACTACTTTTTCAGTTCTACCTGTGTTAAGAATTGTGAGACTAGAATGGACTTGTCACCAGAATTGCCTAATCTAGGCTTTGTAATGGCAGCGTAAATTAAAATACAAAATACCTCCCAGATAATCTTAAGGTTCTATCCAAATGAACTGCCTTACTGGTTGGCACATGTCATTGAGACATTTCAAAGAGAAGCTGGGAAGGTCTGTTAGATTAAATGAACCCTTGTCATTACATTCTTATTCCTAAATGTTGTAGACACGATTTGGGCAATGCAGTATCTCTATTATGTAAAACATGATAGCCATGCTTTAAGTAAGGTAAGAAATCACAGGAATATGCTAAGATGGAAGATCCCTGAAGTGTCATTTCTCTTATTAACTCTTTTTTTTTTTTTGGTACAATTTTTCAGTGTAACACTGGGCATTAAAGCATACATAACTTTTATATATTATAGTACCTCATGATGGGTAGTAGTGGTATAGTGTGCCAAAAAAGAAAAAAAAAATAAAGAAGGAAAAAAAAGGAACACTGTAGAAAATATCCATAGCTTTTTTTAAGTGATCTTATTCTGGCAGTACAGAAATTTAATCTAAACTCCTACATCAAAGCTTGACAAAAATACATTCAATTCAATTTTATAATAAATTGTTTCTGGAATAAGATTATCTGCTATATTTCAGTCCAGACACATTTCATGACATCCAAATTCCATCTTTTCACAAACAGACATTCTGAGTAAGTTTGGCATACTTTTAATTACAGAAGCAGATATATGCCTCTAAAATAAAAGTTTTCAGTATTCAAACTTTGCAGAGACCACTTCATTTAGGACTCTGAGGGTGATATCAAATCTGAAATGACACTTATGATTTTCAGGCATATTTTCCTCTATAACACATACATTCTTCACACTTTAAAAAAAAAGACGACACAGTTACAGCTGCTGCCTACTGATCTAT
Organism: Dendrocincla fuliginosa; assembly: GCA_035047845.1. Classification (NCBI taxonomy): domain Eukaryota; kingdom Metazoa; phylum Chordata; class Aves; order Passeriformes; family Dendrocolaptidae; genus Dendrocincla; species Dendrocincla fuliginosa. The sequence continues at coordinate 26,680,902 of JAWWMO010000043.1, read as the reverse complement.
GTGCACTGAGCAGCACATCAACATATTCAGCTTATCGAAACTGTTTGCAAGAGCATGTTTGTCAAGCAAAACTATCTCAGAGCATGGGAGAACTGATGTCTCAGTTGGAATACTTCACTAACTCTTCTATAGGAGTATAGAAGGGTTATTTTAGCTGAGACTATGCAAACAAAACCAAAAAATTCTCACAGACTGTTAAGCAACTCAGAAACCTCAATACTGTGAAACCTAAAATCATTTCAGGCTTGAGCTTCCATATGCAAATAAAATCTAGAGCTACTCAGAATACAACAGCAAGAAGAAAATTATAAACTTTAATATTCATCTATTTCCAAAGTACAGATCATATCTCAAACAACAAATGGGTATTCTAATGCAGAATAAATAAAAAATTACTGATAATGCTGATGTTTTTAGAGTGCCATTCCTCAGTGAGTCGCAGCAAACTTCATAAGATGGTATCATTATGCTGACATTGTACATGCGGAAATAGGCGCAACAGGACTTTTCTGAGCTTTAAGCACATACAACTAATAATCAGAAAACACTGATTGTCATATAGAGACCATGTCTGTTCATTTGCCACACTAGCTTGGCTCCAGACAACATTGTCTCTTCATAGACAAAACTTTCAGTTTGAGGGAAACTGAAGAACAAATACTTTATGACAATGATCTCTCTGTTGGTTAACCTTTTAGATCTCTGATTCCTGAACCTAAAATTCCATGTGTGTCACGTGAAAGGGGATGAGGGGAGCAGAAGTCACCTGACTCAGAGAGGGGAGATTTTCTCTATCCACAGAGCTTTATTTGTCTGTTAGTGCCCCAGTGAAAAACAAAACCATGCCAGTCTGATCTAGTCTGTCAGGTATTCCACATGGGAACCCTTCACCAAACAGGTTCACAAGATCAGGGTAATTCAATTGGCCTTTTTCAGGCACTGCCACATAACAGCATAAAGCAGACCTCTCAGCAGATCTTTCCACTTGTTATCTGCAGCCGGCAGACTCTCAGCACCTTATAAAGGACTCGCTCTAATGGTTTACAAAATAACACTCTTTATTAATACAAATTGTGACAAGTTAATAAGGTTCGTGGTCACCAGTGATAGGGTCTAGCTGCAGGAACACAAAGCAATCTAAAAATACTATGCGCAAACACAAGCAAAACTCTAAAAGCCCCCAATCTACTAACATTCTGTGGAGCAAAGGTGAGCTCTAGTCCTTAAAGCAATAATCAGCATGCAGAGAATAAGTTTCTCACCAGGACAGGCATCCCTGCATGGTGGGGGAAAAGATAGGTTCAGCTAATCCCAGCAATTTTGGTGGAAATCTCCCTCTGATTTCTCCCCATTTCCAAGTTCCTTTTATACCATTTCTTTAGGTTTAGGTGGAGTTTGATTGAATGCAGTCATAAGTGCTAAACTGTGTGGTGTTACATGGCATTTATTTTTTCTTGATAGACAGATCCAGCACAGGTAAAAGTGTCACCATGTTCCCTTCCTGCAGGATGCTTGCAGAGAGAGGCCGTAGCACTTTCATGTTGCTTCCCTTTCCATTGTATCCCCCACCTATCAGGTGCTTATCAGTGTTTTGGGAACCTTCGTGGGGCATCATCACTGTGTGCAGCTGGGTCTCCTCTGCAATTTTTATTTTCCTTTAACTTTTAACTCTATCCATTACTCCACAGTGCATTAAGATCTGTGCTTGCCTACAGAAAAGACAGCTTTTCCTGAATTGTTTTAAAATGTCATATAAGCATGGACAAAAAAAAGATAGACTGGTTATTTCACTTTTTACTATATGTTGTTAAAAGCCCGTTCCCATGGTCTGCACAAAAGCAGAAAAAATGACATAGCTAAGACTTTTTTATATTAGACTTGTCCCGACTAAGCTATCTCTTAACAGACCAACTCCTTTCCTCAAATTTCACAGTCAAATAAGATTAAGAGACCATGACGAAGCACGATGAGAAATCCAGAAAAAATAAAAGTAAATTATTGGAAGTAGAAAACCTAATAGCAATTATATGATTACAAAATTCATCTTTGTACACTAGAATACTCGTAACACATTATAATGCTTGATAAATCTACTTGTGTACCATGTATTATATTTGTATTTTTATATATAAATATATACAAGTAATACACTATCAGGTCTTTATCATAAAGGAAACCAATGACATAAAGTTTCTCAAAATGCTATTAAAAGCACAAAAATGTCAATCCTTTTTCCAGGCGGGGGGGGCGGGGATAAAAGAGAAATTTCAGTAAGGCCAGAGTTTTGCTAAGGTTCAAAGGAGCAATCATTTTGACTGGCCTGTGATAATGCAAAGAGTCTCGCTAACTTGAGTGGCACCTGCAAGTTTCAGAAGGTGTAAAGCAATTGACATTACTCATTTAAGGAATATGAAATGTGAGGGCAAGGACTCATAAGAACTTACCTTTTTCCATGATTGCCAAGTTATTCTGATCAAAAAGTATCTCAGCAGAAGCTTCTGCACTTTAAGTATTTGCAGTCCCTCAGTTGTGGCCCTGGTTGGCCTTTATTTAGCAAAATTAATCTAACTGTTGTACTGCCATGTAGAAAAGATTGGCTCCAAATTAGTCTCTTCTGGTATGAGATACCAACAAAATCGATTGCTCAGTGCATTCATACTGACCTTCCACTCCTTTGAGCTTTAAAATTCCAAAACTTTCATTATTACATGAAGGATTTTTACATACATAAGGAATTCATTTAACCACCCTAACACACATACATATGTAACTCCCAGTAGAATTGGAGGATTGTTATAGGATTGTTATGTAGAATGTTATTAAGAAAATAATCTCCTTACTAGTTCAAAGGGCCAGATTCTCTTCTCAGAGTAGGCAACAAATAAAGAGAGCCAACAGAAAATGCAAAACCCAGAAGACCTTGTACCCCATGGTAATTAGAAACCCACTTACGTGGGGAAAAACTCATGCAGTTAATGTCATAAAGGTGTCTGGAAAGAGACAGAAAGAGCTAAACAGGCATGCCTTGTATATGATGAGAGTATTGACCTGCGAAGAAAGATGCCTTCATGCAATCAGAAGAGATTCAATCTACATCAAGCACTTCTTGAGGCATTCCTTCTCCAAAGAGCTACCTTTGCACTGTGCTAACCCACTGAAAGAGAATATCACTGTAGAAAGATACAAAATTCCCACGGCCACAAGAAGGTGGCCTTGTGAACCTCTGAAGAAGAGACATTAAACTGAAGATTGGCTACACAAAGCAGAAATATTACAGAAAGAAGGGAGCAGCAGGCAGGATTATGCAAAACACATGTAGCAGCAATGTTTGTTTTCTGGATTCCAAGAAGACTTGAGCTGTCTGAGGGCACTGATCTTCCTAAAGCAGAGTAATCATAAGATTGTTTATATTTGGAACCTAGGGACTTTTTATGTCAGAAGGAGAGATACCTTGAAAGCTTAGGGACTTGAGAGTTAGGAAAGAACTCTCAAGCCAGTTGGTTTTATATTCAATTTTGAGGTTTAGATGTCTGAAGGTCATTGAATTTATGCTTTAAGGATCCTTTTTTTGACCGCTATGAGTAAATAATTTTTGTGTTTGTTGTGAATCTGATAAATACACTGTAATGCCATTTTCCCAATGAAATTATCAATTGAGCAAAAAACCATCTTATTAACCAAAACCAGGCAACAACAGTGTGATTTGTGCAGATCTCCACTGATTTCAGTAGGGCTTCCCATAATGGCAGTTATCCTTCCACTGAGAGTAAACTACAGGGCCAAGATCAAGCAGTCTAAACAGCTTCACTAATTGCGCACACATTGCAAACAGCACAAACAAAAAAGTGGAAGAAAACAAGCTACTTTTTTTTTTTTTTTGCCTGCTAGCCTTAAATACAGACTACAACTGTAGTGACTACAACTATTTTAAGGAAAGTATTTATTTCCAGACTATATAGAGTTATTAATGAAGTTTCCATAATGATTTTTGACAGCTTTTCTTCAATACACTCCATAATATAATGTGGACAATAATTCTTTCCTTCCCTCCTTCCCTCCTTCCCTCCTTCCCTCCTTCCCTCCCTCCCTCCCTCCCTCCTTCCCTCCCTCCCTCCTTCCCTCCCTCCCTCCTTCCCTCCTTCCCTCCTTCCCTCCTTCCCTCCTTCCCTCCTTCCTTCCTTCCTTCCTTCCTTCCTTCCTTCCTTCCTTCCTTCCTTTTCTTCCATCTTTCTTTCCCTCTTTCTCTCTTTCTTTCTTCTGCTCCCAAGTTGGTATGTAAAGGAGGCTTAATAGCCCACAACCACTGCGACAACTTGTGTGGCAAATGGTCTGCCTAAACTCTTCTAATACCCTTCAGGCCAGTCAAACCACCCTTGCTTTTAGCTAAAGATTTCTCTTTTTTTGCACCCTATCATGTTTGCAGCTTTCCAACCCCTTCAAACTCCCACTCAGACAAGTGGCAACAAAATGCTCAATTTTGAGACAATCTGGAGATTTTCCCTTGCTTGTCACAAAGTTTATAGCATATTACAGTGTAAAGCCATCTTTTCAAACACTCAGGAAACTCATCTGATTTGCTGCCCACTAGGGTCTATCTCATTAGATTACGAATGTCTATTTATAGTATCTGATGTGAGCACATTTGCAAGGTAACATGTGAATCACACAGAATACACAGCTATACTTCTCTATTCATAATGCTGTCAACTTGAGTTTTATATCAAGTAGACATGCTGCGAATATGATAAAGAAAGTCATCTGAGGGCTTTTCAGACATTTATTTTAAGGTTATCAGAATTTAGGGTAGTCCACAAAGAAAATGATAAAGACAGACAAGCCAGTAGCTTAAAACTAGTAGTTTATTTATCTAAATATTTTGCTCCAAAGTGTTGTGGTTTTTTTTTTTTTCAGTGTGTACAGCCCTGATTCATAGTCTCTGTTAAAGACAGCTTGATAGTCTATATTACTTTCTCCAGAACTTGGCACTCTGAAGAGTAGAATAATCCCATTAGTATCAGTAGACAAAGGCAGACAAGTGAAAAACTTTAAACCGACATGTACTCAATATAATTTCAGACAGTTGCAGCCTTTTACATCCAAATCTATTTATCTGTAACAAGTAATGCTGGCCCAAAACCCAAGGTTATCATCTGCTTTCTGAATCTGCCATAGCAACAACCACCTCTACCTGTACTGTCATCAGTGACAGCAAAAGAAAATTTCTCCCACCAGTCTTCAGAAATGCTCCTTTGAAGTTCAGTTAGATAAAGGAAGTATTTTCTTCTGAAAATTTTCAGACACAATGCTCAATTTTTTTGCAGGCACAGATAGTCAGTGAAGAGAAATATCTGGGTGAAATATTTCTGTACTTTAATATTTAAAGTAGGAATGTAGTTCTAAACACTGATAATTTCTAAATTTCTCAGTGAATATCACAATGACTGCCTATGATCTAATTGTACCTAGGAAGTTTATGAATGCTATTTGTATTGAGCACATTAAAATATCTGATTAGAATCTATTATTTTATTCAAATAGGTTATACAAACCTTTAAAGTTCCTTATAGTAACAAAGAAAATTAAGCAGTTAACTCAGAGAATCACACATTTTTGCAATCTCCAGTGGTACACTCCCATTTTGGGTACAGACAGCTACCTATTCACTAGTAAAAATGAAAATTATAAAAATTAATAAAAATTTAAACCTCTCTTTTTTTTCAGTTGCATTAGAAAATAAACTCTGATTAAGTGAGGAAATTTGATTTACAGATAAAACACAATCAACTGGAGGATTTTATTCCATAAAAACAAAAGGCTGAAAAGCTGTCAATAATGTAATTAATGGATCTTAACAGAAAGTGAGAATTCTGGCCTCCCTTTTGTGTTTATTGGTACTCTTGTCAGCATGTTAGTTAGATATACACAGTTTGTTGTGATATACTGACAGATTTGGACTGTATATATCGCTCCCAGTGGTTGTGAGCTTGAGCTCAGTTTGCACAACATATGCCTTCACAAACTGGATTTTCTCTAAGGAATAAATGAAGGGCATCTGATATATACTGTTGCCATTATTTGACTACTATTCCTGTAGTCCAAGGATTCATAACAGTTAGATATTATTACTGCAAACTTCTGAAATAAAGATGGAAAATTCCTGGTAAAAGGGTTTCTTTTTCTTTCAAGACATATGAGGCATTCAAACAGTAAGTATTTAATCATCAACAGATTCAATTAGAAGGACCGTCTACATATACACAACATCATTCTAGCAGTCTTATGTCTTTCTTCTGGTTTCTATCAAGGACAGCCATATATCCCTCTGTCAGTGACAGTTCTGCACTTTCTGGCCTCTGGCAACATGGGCGTGGATCATTTCTCAACTTTGCATCCTTTTGAAGGGTTCATATCAGCTGACCAACAGTCCTGAGAAGTCTAGTACATGCCAACTATTAGATGAAAGGTGAAAAGAAATCTAAGAAACTACTGGAAATATTCAAAAGCATTAAATCTTGATTTATGTAGCAAATTCAACTCAGTCCTTTCAAGTCCTTTTCATTTATCTTGTCTGTCTTTTACACACAGGGATAGTCAAAGCAGGAATATTTTGTGACCTGATTCAACAAAATATTTCAGAATATAATGAGAAAGAAAAATATATTAAAAAATAATAATAATTACAAAATCAGGTACATTCTGAATCACAGTGTATTTAAGTGTCTACCACAGTGCTGGGAAAGTCATTGGATTTTTCTGCAATATTTTTGTTGCTATTATTATTATTATAAAACATCAGTACTATAGAACTGGACTTAGATTGACACCATAGAGTTTTTGCAAATATGCACTTAAGACCACAATGTAGCATTAAAAAAATAATTAGCACTACATACTGTTAAAATTAATTACTGACTAATCTGAATGAAGCATTCTGAGAAGTGTCTTTAAAAATACAAAAAATAACCATGTCAGATTTTGCAAAATAATTCTGAAAAGGAATTTTTTTTCCCCTCTCTCAAATATGAAACAATATCACTTTGAGTCTCATATACTTCTAAGACTCACTTGCCATGGTACTACCATGCAATGCTCGTAGTCAGACAGACTGCTATCAATCTGTCTTGTATCACTATTTATTCAGTGATTCAATTAAGATTTTTTTCACTACAAATCCAAGTAAAAAGTACATCTTTCCTACAATAAAGAGCAGTGCAAGGGAAGGAATCTAAATCAGAAAATTTGAACAATTACGTGATCAATGATAATTCCTTTTATTAGCTAAATCACATTTTGATTTTATTCCATTTCTCCCTTTCAATTTTTGGATATGAAGATTTTTGCAACCATTCTAATCAACTCTCTTATCCTACTTGATTGTATGCAATGAAGCAAGCATCCTCTGTGTATGGTAATATCTCCATGGTAACAGATTATAAAACATAAGCACAGGATTGTGATCACTGTTTAGCAAAGAAGGTGATTGAACATGAGGAAATTACACTCCCATGTGATTTCACTTCCTTGGGATTTCAGCAACAATATTTAAGGAATGGAATGCCCCAAGCTGCAATCCCCAAGTTTTGATTAAAAATATAATTGGTTGGTTTATATATTTATACTAGATAAATAAATCAGAAAATAATACATATTTCTTATCATATTTTATCTCTAAAGTAAGGTTACTTATGGTTCATCATGAGCAAAAGTCTTGCAAATAACTTAATATTCCCATTGAAGTCAATTTGTCTGTGGGAGCATTTACGCCCTTAAGGCATAGCACTTATTTTAAAGGATGTATGCTTTTAAAGTGTGCTGCAAATGGCATTTTTGATCTGAAATATTGTCATAGAAAATAAAACAGCAGAGGTTCCTGAATCCACTTTTTGAGAATGCATGAGCAAGAAAAAGGATCTGATCAGATATTCCCTTACTTACAGTTATGGACTATTAATAGGAAAAGATGAAGCACAATATGATTTTGACACACTTTTAGGAAAATCGCCTTTATATCTGTTACTTATCTCTTTGGATAAGTAACATACTCATGTTTGAAGCATATTTAAGCAGGACGAAAGAAAGGTGTCAAAGCTTCCACTTCAGTTTGTTGCCTCTCATCTCCTGTGTCAAAAGAACCTATCATCTTTTCCTCACTATAAATCTACTGTTTTAATCAGTGATATCTAGTGCTCTTGAACTTACAGAGCATAGATTACAAGAATTACAAAAGGAAATATTTAGAACCTATGCATTATGCCATATTAGTTGACTTTGAGAAAAAAAAAAAAATATTATTTACACTGAATGAAATAGGCTGAGTGAGGAGTTTAGACTAAATACCTCTCCATTCATACCATTCCAGGATGTGTTCAAGGAGAGAAAGATGATTTACTTTCAGGAGCAACTATTTCTCTGCACTGGTGGCAGAGGGAGCCAACACAACCAGCTAATTTTACAAAGCTTCAAGTTGCATGTCCTTAATTCCAACCTCAGTTGCAGTCCAGAGTTTTATTTATTTACAAATTAAGGGGACTGGCTTGCAGAAGATGCATTGCTCTCTTGGCACTCTTTGACTGAATGAGTTTGTGTCTAAATATCTGCTATTTTGTTCCTGCTCTATCTGTTTCCCTACAGCCCCAGAAGTATATAATCATTGACCAAAGAGAAGACAGCCTACCTACATGGCATTTTTCTTGCTGTAGCCTGTTTGGAATAGAAGCAGTTCGAAAGATGCACATTTGTAAGCAGTAGTTTATTTACATTACTCGTGAAAGTCCTTCAGTTAAATTTCCACACAGCATGCTCATTATGTCCATGCAAGTGTGTCTGTGGAGCTTTTAAGATTATTGAGACAAATAGTGAAAGTAACAAACAGCGAGAGCTTCCTGTACTGTGTATAATCAGATTTCCATTTTAGCTTATCCTGAGCTCCCTCAGTGAATGATCCTTTTAGCCATTTTCATATCATCCTAAACTCCATATGTTAAAGGTTGAAGAACAGCACTGTACTGATTTAAAATCTCTAATTAAAAAAAAAAAAAAAAAAAAGTCAGCAATCTGTAAGAAAATTTCTGGTAAAGTTATAGGTATATTATCAGTTATAATATTCGAATGAATGCATTGGGCTCAACAAATAGTAGAAACATTACCATGGACTGCATTGTGCACAGGTCACATTTTCCATATACTGAAATAACTTTTCTTCTCTCTAAAACCCACTTCTGAGCTAGGAAATAACTTGTCTGGAAGCAAAAGATCCTTGGGCAAAATTCTATGGACTTCATTATTCTAGAGATCAGACTAAATCATCCAGTGATCCCTTCTAGGCTCCATGAAACTTACAGAAACTACATGACCTTAATGAGGAAAAGTGTACATATTTAATAGCCTTTAATAGATCCACACATTTTAAAGATCATTTCGCTATGACCTTTTCAATTTGCTATGACCTTCTACAGTAACCACTTATCAAAACTTAACTTAATGAGGAATAGAGAAATTCCTTACTAAGAGACAATATTGATTTTAAGACTGCAAGTGAGAAGAATCCAGTACTACCAAACAAACTGTCCTGGACGTCGCTACCCTTCATCACTATTAATTTACTATTTTATTTTTCCCAAATTCAGCTTTCAATCACTTAATCCCATTAAGATGTGTTTGTTAAACCCTTTTTTTGTCAAAACTCTGTAAATAAAAATCTATTGTAAATAAACACCACATTCATAGTGAGAATCACATGCTAATATTTTGCTACTAGACCGTAATTCCTCAATCTCCCCCTACAAACACAAGTCATACATGGCATTTTTCTGTGAAATTCTAACATATTCTTCTTAAAAACAAAGTTGCAAATTCAACTGGCTATTCACTAGCTAGTTCTCTGGTGATTCTATTTGGAACAGAATAGTGGGATCAGACTAGGGTTAACTCCAAGATAGAAAACACTGCAGTGTGTATCACGTGATTAACAGGTTATTAGGGCTTGCTGTATCACTGTTCAGAATGGCACCTGTTGGTACCAACTACTTTCTAAAGTCACTAATTCCACTTTAATTGACACTGCTACTAAACTTCTAAAAAATAAATCTACCTGAAGACCCTTTAGTTTCCAAAATTATATAAAGACACACCAGGAGACTTGTTATGCTCAGCAGTCACATTATGTTGCCTGTTTTAACCCTTACTTCTCTTAAAAGGGAAAATAACTTTAGAAATTGTATTGATGCCCTGTGGATCTAACATATTTCTCTTTTTGTAAGATCCATTAAAATATATTTCATTAATATTCATATTGGCCCATTTGCAACTTAATCCAATCTTTTTATGAATTGACTCCACCACGAGGATTACACTTTCACAGATGAAGTGACAGGAAGACAGAGTAGAAAGACCTCAACAACTCAGCATGGTTCCTGTACTAAGATTTTGAAGCTGCAACAAAAAGTTCTTTCACTTTCAGGTTTTGTATAGCAGAGTACATAAAAGCATATTTTTCCTGGAGATTGTTTGTTATTTTAAATGCTTCAAAGGCATTTACTTTCATATTTTATCATTCACAACACAAAAGCTACCCCACTTGTTTGACATGTTGTCAATTACCACCAAAAGGCTCAAATTTGGGAATGAGCAGTACAAATGAGGAAAGGTCACCATATCCCTATGAAGCAGGAAGGAGCCAAAACTGTTGTTTCTTTACTAGGATTTTGAGGTCTGAAGTGACAGTAGTTTAAATCAAGGCTTACTTGTAAGGAAGCTTTATTTTATTTTTCATCTTATTTATCATTCATTTTGTAGCAAATACTTCCCACCTTTACATCATATCAAAGCTGCCCACACTGAAGGAAACTTATTGTCTCTCTTCAGATTCAAACATCCATCTGGGCTGAACAATGCTCTATGAAAAGAACCTGACATTGCTTCCTTAGGGGTTTTTTGCTTTGTTTCTAAGTAGAAAGTTTGATATAATTGAAGTTTTCAAAGTTGAGTGATAATAAAACTTTATGTTTCATTTTTGGACAAAAGCTCAGCAGACTCCTAAGTGCAGAGAATCACATCACTTCCAAGTCTCACTGTACTGTCACCATCTGCAGCCATACAAGAGAAGAAGAAAACAAAGAAGAAAAGGAGAAACAATAATGAAGAAAAAATAAGAGCTTTTTGCTATGAAGAAAGTGGGAATCGTTATTAGCTGTATTCCTTTTCAAAGACATTAGGTGTAAATGCAGATAAAACTTCTGGCCACTGCTAACTAGGAAATAGAAGAAACAAAATGCAATTTGCATCTGTAAACACAGGAACATAGAAATCACCATGTGAAGTCAGTCTTGAGGTAGCCATATTAACAGTGGATCTCTGAGACCAGATGTGGATGAAAAAAATCTATGAGTATCTTCATGTAGGCAGCTGCAATCCAGGAAATCAAACCCTTTTGTATGTGGCCTCACTTGCTAGATGAAGTACTGCCATAGTACTTTTCCAGTATGTCTGAGCACAGCAGTTACCATGAGTTGTTAGTGGAGCTGTCAGCATAACCACGTAAGTTAAAGTCAGCTCTTAGTTTCAATAACAGTAGAAAGGTTTAGGAAATGTTTTGTGTAAGTAGAAACAGACAAATATCAATCACCTGTCACAAACAACAATGCACATCAAATTGTGTGCTCAAGTAAGCAGATGGACAAACTATGACTAGAGTTTGTTGACCATCAAGTACAAAACCAAAAAAGAAACGTCCAGACTGTGAGAACCACCAGCAGTGGTTCAGATAACATCACATTTTGGACAGACTAATCAACACGTAGTTCTCTACCCAACCCTATAACTTCACTTAGTTGGGCAATGTTGCAGTTAGTCATGATTTTCTGGAAAGACTTCAGGGAGAGAAATGCCATGACACTGCAGATGCATCCAAAATCACCAGGGAACAGGGAAAAGCACAGGGGGCCCCATAGCCATGCTCCAGGACCATGCAGAGCCTGACTGACACTATTCACCTCCCCTACTTCTCTGCAGGATTGTGGCAACTCTCCTGTGGAAGTTGTGTAGAAAACCACTACACAAACCTTGCCAGCTTCTCTGCCTCACTACACCACCTCTGTCATGACACAAGCAAGTTGTGTGACTTGTAAAATATATCTGTCACTGAAGTAGTGTGGTATTCAAATCCATTTAGACTCCATATTTTCATCAGGTCTTTGACCATGACAAGATGGCAGGTCAAAACATTTTCCTACTAAACATCAAAAAAACTCGTTTATTTTTCATATTTCTGGCAATAATGTATTAACAGGTGCATAATGCCTTGATTTTCAAAGGCATGTGTACCCCTATATCACACAAATTTAAAGATCTTGTCATCATGCACATGCACATATGTATAGACACTGGAGAGCCAGTGTTTTCTTTTCTAATTTACCTAATGCTATGTGGGAGGGAACCTGCCTTTATATAAATTCATTACTGCATGAGCACATTCTTCCATGTGCAATATGTCCCTCAAAGGAGAGGCACTTAAAACTGCATATGAAAATACTCCTATGACTGTTAATGCCATTGAAGATCATTAGGGTTTGGTTTGGGGTTTTTTTGTAAGTAAAAAAAAACAATGATCAACTATTTAACAGGTGAATAAAGCTGATCTTTTTTTCAAAACCAATATTTTTCTATCATGATACTTATTAATGCTTCATACACAATAGAGATAATAAAAATTCCAAGTGAAGGATTGCATTAAAAAAGAGAGAAAAAACTTATTAATCAGTTTTGTCTAAAAATGGCTAATATTATTTTAAGCTAGATAGTCATACTAAAATTCCAAAATCTTTTGAAAAATTCAGCTGTGTCCAACTTGATCAACCTTTCAGATCAATAAAAAAAAATTCAGTAAAAATTCATTTTCTCAAGTGAGATCACTGTTACCTTGAAAAAAAACCTCAAAAAAAAACAAAATAAAAGAAAACCCCACCAATTTTTAATTAAGATTATTTAGGCTATGTCTATTAATGAATTCAAAGATGCATCCTGGTTTCATCTCAGCTCCAGATGTGCACTTGATTGTCTTCTGACTCCTTTGTAAGGTAAAATCTAACCAACCATTAACTGCACCCCAGATCTGGGAGACCTTGCCATGGTAATCTTGGTACAGCAGGAAATGGTCCTGAAAGTTTCTGATTGTATACATATAGCATTTTAGAGTATACTCAGCTCCAATTTTAACCTCTTCTATAACTAAAATGTTCTGATTGTTTTTATTTTTTCCTGAAAAGTTACTTTTCAGCTCCGTGGATTAAGATTTCCTCACTGATCAATGGTAACAGATAAGACCCAGGATCCAAGATGCTCGAGGGCAACCTAACAGTGACTCAAAACACCTCATTGGCCTCAGACTTGAAAAAAATTGTTTGGGAACACAGAACAACAGAAGGCATTCTGAACATGGGGACTCAACCTGCAGCACTGCAGCACTTCATTAAAATACATGCTTGGGGGCTTTACATGTCCCAGATGAAAAGATTAGTTTCCTATCAAGTTAAATGTGTCAAGTTGTTCTAAAGTACATTTCAGTATTTTTAGTATAATAAATCAAATACAAAGACTTAAATTATATTCCCTTTTCCTATATATTTTTAGCTCATCAGTTGAGCTCAATATCAGTTATTCAGTCCTACTTATGCAGTCCTACTTACAAGTTCTTTAAAAATATTGGATTCTGTGAAATCCATTATATTGTGTATAATTCCTATCTGATTTACATTATTTTAGGCAGATGAGGTTAAGCCCTTTTTTACCAGTCTTTGAACAGCTCTTCCATTATTTAGACTGGGAACAAAGGTTGATGGGACTAGGTTTAATGGAAGTAGCAAAGTACACTGAGTCGTGCTGCACTTGGTAGTGTTCTTTTAATGAAGTTTTTTTAATTATTATTTCATTTGATACTACTATAAATAAAAATAGATTGATACAGCATTTTTCAGTGAAACCAAGGATAAAATTGTAGGCAACACAGAAGTATTGGAAAGAGAAAGGGCAGCATTTCTACACAAGATTCATTAGCCTATCATTGGGAATCTGGTAAAACTCTTAGCAAATCTGAGGACTTAATCAAACTGAGTAGAAAGCTTAGAGTTACACTTAATGATTCGATACATCCAACCTATGTTTTAGAGTTTAAAAGCTGGACTTAAAGGATGGAGACACATGATCCTGACTTCCTTTCCAGATACTCAGACCAACCAAAAGTTACTTTATTCTGAGATGTGTCATTTCATTACAAATACAAGTTCTTATGTGAAAAGCCTCTCTTCCTCAGTTTGAACAGACAGCCTTGAGTCACAACTCAGAAACGTGTGTCTAATTTCTAGATAAGATACCTAACCCAGTAACTTACTTTTTCTCCTTTTTCATTTTTCCTTTTTTTTTTTTTCCATTAAACTAATTTATGACTTTAATTATTTAGGTCTAAAGAAAAATAAGTACATTCAGGCCAGCATGCCTACAGTAGCTATGCATGATGATGGTGTCCAAATTTTAAACAACTTTCATATAATACTATTTGTGCAATAATTTTCTTTTGAAAACACAGATTCCAAATATCTTCTTTAAGTTGCCTGCTTTTGTCTATTTATGAACAACTGCATATTGTATCATCTATAACATTAATAAGAATAAACCATAAAGGCTTTGATTTTTCCTCATACATGTATTTAATTTTATATTCCTAATGCATCTGAAGAATATATTTGCTAACTTGACAGCTGTAGAAAAAAAATTACACATGCCTTTTTCTGAGGGCATAGAACTTCTATATTAATTTGCAATATCAAAGTGGGAGAAAATTCTCAGCATCTTCTCATATATTTTTCTTAAATGTTTATGTATTCTTATATTGTAGATGTAAAATATGTTCCTTACCAGGTCTTTCACAGAATATAAAAGCTTCCTCTTTGCATCACACTACAAATTCTGAACATCTTCATATTGATTTTTACCTTTGAGACGGGTTTGAAAATTATGATAACAAATGCAAAACTAACTCAGTGATGGTATGTGCACTAAGGTTGTTTACACTTAATACTGCTCTTTCAAAGGGAACTTCTTGCAAACTTCCTACTTATACATATTTATTTAATGATAACTCTGACCTTTTTAATGGAGAAGTGAAAAATTTAGTTGGTAGAGCAGATTTATTTGCTATATTAGAAATCAGGGTTCAAAATTGATTCAAGACTATTTTTGTTCTTAATAATATTATTAATAATATTATTATAATTATAATCTTAATAATAATATGTGCTTAAAATAAAGTAAAAAGGAGAAGACTTTGAACAGTGTCTTTTACTGCAGGAGCTGTAATGTGGCATGTGTTGCACAATCAAATCACAAGAGGTGAAGGAGGAGTAACAACACTCCTTACACAGCTCAGAAGTTCATTGAACCTTTTAAGTGGGTAGAGAGGTGTGTGTAATCAGCATCCTTGGAGACTCATTTTCACCTTAATAACTAGTAATACAGGAATTTCATAGCTGTATAATTGCAGTCTCACAACAAACTGTGGAGGCAATGCTGAATGCTGACAGCTCTCTCTGGAGGAGGTAAACGCTGGTCAATATGCACTTATAACCCAGTTCCCATATGAACAATTCCTTTACACATCATTCAAATTCGGTTCTACAAACCTTTTTCTTTCTTTGCTTCTTCCTCCTCTTTTTCCTTCTTTGCTTTTTTTTTTTCCTCACAGCATTTTTTCCCTAAAATTATTCTGTTTCTGTATTACATGTTCCTTTCATCTGACCTGCCCTTCTTTATGTCTTAAATACAGAAAACAGAAGATCAAAGAAATCAACAAGTTTCTTAGTGATGCTGGAAAAATTAGTTTATAAGAGAGAGGTTCAGTTTAAATCCCATGCAACTGGCAGGCTGAGGTAAGAGTTAATAGTGCATGAGTTTTCACACATGAAACACTAAGGAATTAAAGAGTAAGACCCAGCAAGTAAATGGATATGTGAAGCATGTCTACAGCTGGCACAGAGCTTAGGAAGACAATCTTTTTGGAGAACAGAATAAAGGGGATCTGGAAATTCAAAGCCTGTTGTGTGGGAAGCATGCTGGATTCAGACTGATGACTCTGAAGCAAGCTTGTGCAGGTATTTTAGGCATCTATACATATTCTTGTTTCCTGTAGAACTGAGTAATATCTCTGAACTCCAGTTGATTAGAACAAAAGCAAATGGCACAACTCTGGCAATCTTTTGCAAATTTATTGCTTAAACTTATGACAGAAAATAGTTCACCAATTATCTTTTATTTTATACCCTTTTGATCATCATTTTTATTAGCTGCATTTAATAGCTACTGAATATGGTTATTTAGCTTTTCAATTATCTAGCTGTTCTTCCCCTTGCACTCACAGGCAGCTTCAATTCTAAATTGTGCCTACTTCAGGCTCCCATTCAGGCCAGACTGTGGGAGCCACCATTCCATCTTTCTGTCAGTTTACTACCTGTCAACAGCAGGAATCTCTCTGCCATCACTTTCATCTAAGGTTGACATTTTCTTGCTCAGATTAAGAGAATGGGAAAGGTAGCTCTGAGGAAAATTCTGGAAAACTTTGGCATTACTGTCTTTTTTAATGTAGTACAAAAGGATGGCATGCATTAGGAAAAAAATGGGGCATGATAATGGGAAAATCTCTACAACAGTGAAAGGGTTGTATTTAAAAAGATTTCAGAAAGAGATCATAAATGACTTTGAATTAAATTATTTCACAATTTTCTTACTTGAAAAGAAATGTGTCAAATCATTTTTCAATGAAAAGAGTGTAGGAATCAGCCTACATTCATAAATATGACAATAGCTTTAGGTGCTTCAGTTCTGAATGGCTCAACAATATACCAATCTATAGGGAACTGCATTCAAGTAAATACTAAACATGCAGGCATTTGAGCTACAATTTCCTTTATATTATTCAGTTGGGTTATCAAAAACAGAAATAACAAAACTCAGTTACTTCCTGGAGTGCAGCCTAATGTTTTAGTAAAAATATAAGATCTAATGTCCTATACGGACATACGAGCTTTTCTTTAAAAAACATTATTATATCACTGCTATTATGTGTCAATGTAACATTTCTGAAACCAATTATTAAATAAATAAAAGATGTGATCATTTTTTCTTAAGTTTTCTAGGTTTTTTGTGTATTTAACTATAAAGCTGAAGAGTTATACTGAAACTGTAAGGCTGTTTTTAGTTCAAAATTAATTGCCTGATATGTATCTTGTAAGTTAAATTACATCTTAATCTTGGCTGTAAAGAAAAAATGGATAACAATAATAATAACAGGAAAGTCATTATGATAACAGTAGTTATTATAATCATCGTGTCTGTCAGTATTAAAATCGTGCTATTAAAAAAGTGCTACCAGATTGAGGTTGGCTTTATTCTCTTGCAGAAATCTTTGTCACACGAAATTTAAAGTAGCAGAAAGTAACACTGAAAGAGCATGTCTCATGCACACATAAAATGGTTCTCAACTATTTTAGTAGCTGGAGGTAGCTGGAGACAAAGAAGTAACTGGTACATGTTTTCTGTGCATTTTGATACTTAGTTAATTACTCTACAAAAGAAAATAGAAGAGACAAACTCTTCCAAGCTGCAGTTGTCATGTCCGGAGACTCTGAGCTGTTCAGCCTAATTGAAGTCTCATTATGCAACATATTTGTTTAGGAAATAAGGTGATTTTAAACTAATTGCTTTTACAGAACACAGAAATTTTGTCTGAGTAACATAATGAAGCTTTATGAGGTAAATCAGACTAAGAAAGCAACTGAGGAAAAAAGTCTAGTTACAAGAAATGTCAAAGGGAACTGGTTGAAGTAGTAGGATTGGTCTAAACTACTTCAAATGAAAATGTTGCAGCACCACCTGAATGCCTAGAACAGGACACAGGAGAGCAGATAACTTGACTTTCACTATGGTTTTTTAAGACAAAATACTTTCTACCTGTCATTGATACTATTTCTTTTCTTAAATAGGTCTTTAACAGGTCAATTTTATTTGAAGATTTTTTTTCTTAAAAGGTTGGGGGGTTTTTTGTTTGTTTGTTGGGGGCAGCGGGGTTGCCACAACAATGTCCTGTAACCCTTAGATACCAACACTGCAATACTGAATTCAACTTTCAGCAGATAAATGTAGCATAATTACCATGTATGCAATATAATAAAAAACAGCTACACAGTATATTAGTAAGGTATACACATTTTCACATAGATTAACAGTACAACAAAAGCAAACTGATTGTAAAATAATATTACAAATTGGTTAAAATCTCAATGTAAAGAAACAGAAAGTACTGCTTTCCCATTTCAGTAAAAAAAGGACATACTATTTCCATAAAATATTTTCTTCTGAAACGATTATGGTCCTTTACTGCCTATAGCTAAACTCTGTGTTATGTGTGATTTAAATAGATGATGCTCTATAGTACTTGCATTACAGTATGCAAATATACATAAAATTGTACGTACAATTAATGGTATTTGTTTCAGGGATATTTCATCACTAAATGCTGATTTCCTGCCAACCTAGAGATGAAGTACTTAATTCTAAATGACACCACCTGCTCCTACCTATAAGTGAATGAAAAAGCTGCCAAGTAGTATGTTGGGAATTAACTTTCAACCTTTTCTTTAATCAGGCATTCCTCCATAATGCCAGCAATCTCCTGAAATGAAAAGCACCATAGTATATGTCTGCAATTCAATTTCAAACCCTCATTGTGGTGTCTAACTTAACACATTTTTTCCTTTACTATTTCACTTTAGCTGCTGGTTGGGTCACCAGTTACTTCAAGCAGACATAGTAGATAAACGCCCACATCTTATTTTGACAAGGACAGTGCAGTTAAACAAACATGTATAAATTAAGGCTTCTCTGATTTTAGCCCATTTTAAATTCAAGGCCTATACTCAAATTTTCACTTTCTCAAAAGGACATCAGTGAAAAAGAACATACACCATCAAAAGCCTGCCCATACAAATGCAGAACAAATGTAGCTTTGGACAATAATGCATAAGGTTGCTTTTGGGGGATACTTTGCTTATCTTTGTGCTTGAACATTCCCTTTTCCCCTAACCAACTGCTAATAAAAAGGTAAAAACCAGTACACTTTTATACATTTCCTTCTATATCCTTAGTATCACACATGATAATTTGTCAGACTGTTTTATCATCACATGTAGAACTGTTTCAGAAAAAGAAAAAGTAGTCCTACAAGTACTTTGCATGATAGAAAATAGCAAGATAACAACCCTTTCACTTTATGATTACTGGCAAGAAAAGCCACAGTGATGTTTTGCTACAAGCCATCAAAGCCTGTTTATATCTGGCTCCCCTTGCTGAAGTGGCTACAAATACTTTAACAGCTACAACAAAGTCATTTGTACTGTTAAAGTTCCTCATCCAAACAGCCACTCAAGTTTAACAGGTGTGCTGGTGCATGTCTAAACAACACACAGCCCAGGTTTCATGCCCAGTATTTGTTCACGTACACAGGCTGTGTTTCTGCTACACCATAATCCTTTGTGCCGTAAATATCATGCTGTTCTGCACTGAAGTGAAAGGGAAGGAGAGCAGAAAGTATCACCTGCTAAGGAATTAGAAGAACAGTAATACAACTTGCCTCTTCTCCTCAAAAAAACCCCCACTTTCTGCAAATGTTGGCGTCACTACCTACACATGCTGTGTTTTCAAATTCCTGACACTGAAAGTGTTATCTGCTTCCTCAGCACAGTCTCCTGATAAAATACCTGCTAAAGTCAAGGGCTTTTTTCCCCAAAAGAGTTAGTACTAGACAGAGTCAGAGAGGCTTAAACCAGACAATTTAGATGCTCTACAAGATTACCCTATGGGGCTATTTCCATAGGTAGACACACTGCTCAGTTGGGCACATAACAATGATCCTTTCTTTTGCTGCTATGTAACTGATAACTAATAAAAGATCAGATTCTGGATATTTCACAGCTTCTTCAGAAAATCTTCAGAAAATCTTACTCATAATAAAGCAAAAGTGGGTCAAACAATTTCACTTAGCAATCCCACTCCAAAATCATAGGAAGTACTTTTATTTTCTATGTATATGTGGGCACTTATAGATATGAATTAAATGCGTAGGGTTCTCCCAGCAGAATTCACAGCACTCCCTCTCTTAAAGTTCCTTCTAAAGGTACAGAAGAGAGGTTCCCAGACCGTAGTTCCCAAAGCTCAATGTGCTGAGCACTGAATCTCTAAATCACAAGCAGGAAAAGGAAAAGAAAGAATGGTGGAAGCTCTGCCTCCTGCATGAAATAGGGCAGGCTATTCTCTGTCACACATCTAAGACTCCAGGCCTGAATTTCTGTTTTAAAATTCAGTTTAAACCCACTTTCTGTATTTGAATGCCAATTTCTATTTTTCTGTCTGTGCAGAGGCTCAGCTCTAGCAGGAGGGACAGACCAGAGAGGCTTATAGCTCAACAATTAAGACTCATAAAATGAGGAAGTGAAGTATTCAAATCTATTTGGGCTGAAGAAAGCCTTGAAAAGAGTCATAAGTGTTTATCGTAAGTTAGACATGCTTGAGCATTTCAAAAATCAGGAAAATCAGAAATACTTGAAGCCCTAGACAAAAGGAGCATGTCTATATATATCCAAGGAAGTTTTTGCATGAAAAACAGGCACTAGTAGTGTCTTAGGCATCCACACAGTTTAGAGAGGAATCTCTTATCTTCCTCCCACTCTTGCAGCATTTAACACATTGCAAACCTGGTGGTGGCCAGTGAACACCAGGAAAAACCTAATGGTCACCATTGTGTCACAGAAACTGAATAGTTTTAGCATTCAGTTTGTCAAGGGGACAGATGCTGCCATAAAAAAAAAATAAGTATTGAAGTGCCACTAGACTTGTAGAACATTTGTGATTAGGAATAATTCAGGAACTTGTACCAGTAAAGACATTTTATCATTAAGCAGAAGTGGAATGTTCTCTTGAGATGGTGCATAAGACTTAACTATATCTTTCCTTAATAATGGCTGAAAAAGCATTAGAGTGCTGCTGCATTGCATAGAGCTAATCTACAGTAGCAAGACGCAAAAAAAAACCACTTAGGAAAGTCAAATACTGAAATCACAGAAAAATGGTATTAGGTTTGAAGAGGTGGTGGAGTTGAAAACTGATAGCTCATAATTCAGGTGAGGCACTTCTTATTTTTAACCTACAGGCTGAAATTCTGCTTTATGTCATGAAAAAGACAAATAGTTCCTTCAGGGGGGACTTAAAAATTGTTTACTGTTCTCATCACTTTGCCACAGTTAATACTCACAGCCCATAATGTATTACCTGGCAGTCTAGAATTATTGCTTTGCAGCAATTTCATAGGGCTTACTTCAAAAGAAAACATGATACATGCCACATAGAGGATAAATAATGACAACAACTAATAAAAGATATATTAGTTGTATTTTGAATTACGAATAGTTTCAGTTTATTCTGTTTTGTCCTGCATTTGTCAATAATATATTAAAACCTTTTCAGTAATTGCTCTTTCTAACAATAGAAGGTATTTAAATGTTCCAATACTCATACTGAAGACCTATGAAAAATGGACACATATACCCATTAACTTACCTTCCAAAGGTCAAATAGAAAATCTAAAACAGAACAGTACATTGAATGCAATTTTTCCAAATTTTCTTTCATCTCCCTTTACTGTTT
Organism: Dendrocincla fuliginosa; assembly: GCA_035047845.1. NCBI lineage: Eukaryota > Metazoa > Chordata > Aves > Passeriformes > Dendrocolaptidae > Dendrocincla > Dendrocincla fuliginosa. The sequence continues at coordinate 26,659,161 of JAWWMO010000043.1, read as the reverse complement.
GCTCCTTATCTCATTTTCCCACTTCTTACCTTTCAGCTCAGAATTTACCTTTCTCTGAAAGCAATTATAAAAAGATGTAATTATATGAAATTATTGCAACAAGCTTCACAACTTAGAAATTCAAATACTGAAGTTGTTCTCCCTGTGAATTTCACATATTAAGAGGTACCTTCAACACTTTAGACTAAAACACTGTTTTGAAGAGCTGAAGTCTTTTAAAGTCCCTAAACCTTTCTCCCTTTTTTCATTTTTTTTTAAGAGCAGACAAAAAGCAGTCAAAATTCATTGTCTCATCTAATTTTAATCTTCATCAACATTATAAGGCATGCCTGGTGCAAAATAACGCTTCATGGAAAGAATTGCATGTTGATATTAAGAAATGAAAAGCAATTAATCATCCCCTGTATGAAATGTTCTGCAGTCACTGTTGTATGTAATTTTACTAGCTGTACTGAAGCCAAAATGCATTCTGAATTTTTCACTTCAGGGAAGGAAATTGAGAACCTATTCTGGTCTGGATTACGATCCTTTGCATTCCACTAAATGTTTTAGAATTAATACATTAATTTAGTCCAGTCATTCCTGATAGTTTCATAGTTTATTGAATTTTCAAACATGTGGGCTTATAAAGCCCTGGAAATTCTGGAAGGGGATTTTCTGATGGCGGGTATAGTCAGATTTCCTCCCTTCCTGATACCTTGGGTTTATAGGCTCAGTTTCCATTAGGAACAAAACCTAGAAACTGCAAATAAGTAGGGTAGGATATTTTCAGACTTGAGAGAAAAATCCATATCATGTCAGATAAACTACAGGCTGTATTAACTAATATCTCAAAAGACCACTGTTTGCATATAAGAATATAAGAATATTATATATATATATATATATAAGAATAGGCCTAAATACACTAAAAACATTTGAACTAGTAAAAACCATGCAGATAATTATAGCTAAAGTACACATTCAGATGTCCTGTTAAGACATGTTGGTCAACTTTTAAAAATATCTATAGATTCGTGAGCCTAAGTAAAACATCAACATCTAAAGTAACTGCAGTGTTATGAATATATTAAGTTCATTAATTAATTCATTTAGTAAACTCTAGTAGAAAGCGGTGTTTGAAAATTTCGGGTTTAGAATTGACAGAGAAATTATTGATTCTTAGGAACTAAAGGCTTAATTTAGTTTATTCATGCAAATATTCATGCAAATAAGGAGTTAGCCTTTGCCGTCATTCAAGTAATTTACAGAAGCTTAAAGCACTACACTGCCTGTCCTAAAGGACTTGAAAACATGCTATCCATCCAAGAGAAGGTGGAAAAGTACACAGAAATAGAGATCATGGAGCAGAGTGTGAGAGGATGTATGGGTTTGACAGCGTCAAAAGGAGATCTTGACTAGAGCTGAAATAAGATAGACAGGTGGGAGAGACACCACAACTGGGACAGGTCTCCCAGGACTGTAATTACATCAAGGACCTAAAAGTCATCTGGTATTGAGGAATATGAAATGTCTCAGAAGTTGTCATTTCCTAAAGCCTTCTATTTTGTGATGGGCCTTCTGGTTCTGCAGTACAAATTTCTACCTGCCCGTTTCATGCAGGCAATTTCTTGTTTATGAAGAAATCTTTTTTCCTCCAGTGATGTACAATTCATATGCATGTATTACACAGAGCCAGCTTTAACCAAATATCTGATAATTAACTAAATCTCTTTTTCAAATATGCTGGGAAGACATGCATATCTAGACTCTGTTCGCAGTGGTGGTTTTTCCCAAAATACTGTTGGGCCCTGTTGACAGCTTTGCTGTTGCTTTCTTAATAGCCACAAGCACTGGTCTTTACAAAACAATAACATCACTTCAGAATGTCGACACTGTGGACAATTGGAAGTCCCAGTTTTCACAGCAGCAGAGCAGACCAGCACTTGGAGAAGACCATGGTTTCTGTCTAGGCTGTTTGCCACACTTTTTGTCGACAGAAGATGGGGCAGGAGGGCTAGGGTATACATGTGAGTCTCATCCAAACATCCTGCTGGGATGTGGCTGGGCATGCTCCCAACCCTATGATCTGGAAATAGCTGGCATCCCACATTCATTAAGTGACTGCCAGCATTCAGCCCTTCTGTTGTCTAAACCTGTGCAGATTATATCTGTCTCACATGGTGCTTATGAGGCCAGTGGCATCAGGAGTGACATTATGCTGGAGCTAATTCTAGTGAGCTGCTTCATAACTATGGGCAATTTGAAAATTATAATGACTAGGAAAAAAATCAGAGTAACCTAATAAAGGTAGGTGAACAGGAAGCATGACGACAGATCAAATTCAATTTTGACACAGGCGGAATATTGCCCATTAGAAGTAACAATGCAAACTATTTACATATAGTGCCTAGTTCTAGCAACTGTAAATACTCTCAGAAAAAAACCAATACAATTGTAATGTAATAAAAAAGTAAAAATATTGACCTGTTGAACTCTTGAGTACTGACAGAAGCATAAAAACGAACAAGCCTGTATGCCCTCAGAGAATCATTCAAGTTCCTGTACTAAGAAATAAACTGTATCTTTAACGTACTAGGTAAATTTATTTGATTTCAAAATCACTATTCATCAACGAGCACAGAAGACGCAATTTTAGAGGTCCATATCTACACCACAAAATCTGGCCTTAGCTCAAGTATTAGCTACTCAATGTTAAAATGTTATTGGTGTAGCATATAAAAGTAACTGCATTATGAAAGGATGGATCTTGCAAAATGGTGTCATCTCCTATCTTCTCTCCTCGCCAAGCTGCCACCATTTCCATTTCATTACAATGATGCTATGAAAGGATTGTAAAGGGCCTATAGATTAAAAAAAAAAAAAAAATACTGGAAAACCTGTGGGTTTATTCGGAAATTCAGTTTAAAATGAAGATAGATACATAACAACATACCTGCCAAGAATGAAAAATTTCCCATAGGATTAGCAAAATGACCTATCAATTGCAAAGAAGGAAAAAAAAAACCAAAACAAAAACAACCCCAACAAAACAAACAACTCCCCTCCCCCCCCCAAAAAAAAACCAAAAAAAACCCCAAAAACGCAAGCCAAACAAAAAACCCAAACAAACAAAAATCACAGGAAGACAGGAAAACAGTAATATATCATTTTCTTTGTCTCACAGCTACTTCTGACCACATTTTAAAAAAAATATCTGCATGTCCTAAGTGAAACAATGTGAACACGCATTACATGTTTTGGACATATTTTTTATCAAATCTTATCTAAACACCTTTTCTGTTTCTGGGTTAGATTTGAAATCAAGAAATGTTAAAGAACCTTTTTCTCATGTAGTGTTTTCAATTTGCTTTTTGTTGTTGTTGTTATTTTCTAATGGAACAAAAATATTGGTAAAGTCCACAGTTCAGTTGTGAAATCCAAGACACTACACTCCCAAATCCCCAGGGAAATTATACGGCCTCTGTGCCAAACAGATCTTTTATCTAACAAATGCAAGTTTGCCAAATGTGGAGTCTTAAAAGTTGAAGACTTGAAGAGATTCTGTGCACTACCATAGACTACCTATAAATTTCATAATTTTTTTTCAAGCTTAATCACATTTCTGGGCTTGTGACTCTATTTATGTATTTTTTCAGATGTTATTTTCCTTTTAATCTCTTTGATTTGGACAAATGCTGGATTATTTCATACTCTTATGTACAGCTAACAAGTACTCAGGCAAAAATACGTCCTCTATATATTTACCAATATAGAAGCATAAGATGCCATGTCACTTTAATTTCTATTAAAGCAGAGAGCTTGTTTTTAGTTACCTATCAAGTAGAGTGTACTCTATCAGAGAACTATGACAACAGCAATAATAACAAAGGTTTAGTAACTTAAGCACAACTTACTGCTCAGTATTGCAGGAACATCTGTGTGCAGTGTTTTCCTGCAGCCATATAAATATAAGCAAAGAATCCTCAGTTGGGCCTGGACAACCTAACTATGGCAGGAAAAATCTATTCCACTGTGTTCAGCAGAGTGTAATATAAGAAAGAATTTGAGATAAGTAAATTTCCAATTCTAGAGATTTGGATTGTCTTGGATGTGTATAAAAATTCTGTACTTCCTTGAAATTTAACAATAAATGAGTCTATGGAATCTAATCCTGGAGTGGAAATCTCACAGGAATACACAGCTTTTCAGAGCTGTATGAGATAGCTTCTTGCAGTACAGCCATAAAACTGAGAAACAGCCTCTCACGTAGGACTCTAAAACTTTTGGTACTAGTCAGAACCGTGTCTGTGAATCAGAAAATCTAAAAGTATTTCATGAATGCATCCAAATTTTTTTTGACTACACAGATTTCTTGCAATTTTCAAATTCATCTGGGTATAGTTTAATTTAGTTCCAGTTCTTGCCATGTTGCTATATACTTACAGAATTAAATTTCTGACTAAACTTGGAAAATAAATTTGTAATAAATTCTGACAAACAAATCTGAGCTTCTATGTCTACTGTATATTAGTAGTAGTGGTCAGTTAATATTTTTCATTTTTTTTTCAACTGTTAGTCTAAAAAACAATTCTCTTTCTTATCTTGGTGATTTCTAACTCAAACTTAACGCAAAATGAACTCTATACTGATGAGAATATGAAATGCCCTTGTAAAACTGAAACATTACTTCCTTAATGTGACAGTATTGCCAACATTATGCCCCAAACTCATTACTCAGATCATGAAAATCAGTTTCATATATAACGTATTTGTTTGCGCTTGTATTCTGGCTGTTGAACTCTAAGTCCAACTCTGTCACTGTGAGTGTTATAGTTTCCTCCTGATACATTTTATTGAAGTTCTGTGAATCCCCTCTTATTTGTCAATATAAGAAACATATATATGTCTGTATATATATGTCATATATTCTGTATAGTAATATACAGAATGGAGTAAAGAAAATAGTACTAAAGTAGTATAGATTATGTTCTCAGATATTGCATATAGCAGATGCCATCTCAAAATGAAAATTAATCTGGTCACAAATTGGATATGATATTCAAGTGAAAATACAGACCTATTGTCTTTCTCAGACTCAGTTCTAATTCTTTTACTATAACTTCCATATGTGTCTTTAACAATTTATATTTACTCAATGGTTACATATCCTCTTCTGCTTATATTTTAAAGATGAGTTTAATTTTTTATTTTCTGACTATTTTCCATCTACCTTTTCAGCTTGTTTGGTAATGCAACTTTGAAGCACCTGCGGTCTAATTGACACACTTTGTAAATTCTCTCTCATACAATTAATGGAGGAAACAGAAATGAGAGCGGGTTTTTTTGAGTCTTGTTTTCTTCAGTCTTGTTACCTTTAGAAATGCAATAAAGAAATATGTGACAGCACCAAAACAGTCTTAAAAAGAAAACTTCGATAAAATTACATATTTGCTACTTCTCCTCTTTATATGTATGTGTGTGTGTGTGCGTGAGTGTGCGATAGATACTATTTCCTGCCTTCTTAAGTGAATCTGAACATGAATCAACATCAGTCATAACCAAGACTTACCAAAACACTTCTCCACAGTGAAAATTAACCAAGCTGCATTTATGGGCAGATAACAGAAGCAGCACACTTATAATTGAGACTTTACATTATCATTATCCTATGAAAGCACATTTGATTTATTTGCAAATGAAACTAAATTCATGAAAGCTTATTTTTCCCTTTCAATTTCTATTTAATGCTTTACCATTCACTTCATAGGTTTATGTGTATTCTATGTTGTAAAATGGTATCAGCAAACCACCTCAATAAATCTTTCTAAATTCCCTGTAACTATGGACTGTTTCCAGTTTTAAAATGCAATATATTGTCAGAATGTGCCTGTTATTATACTCAAGTACAAGTCTTTTAGCAACCACTTCAAAGGTCAATTCCTATATTCATGGAAACAAATTAAATTGCAACACTGAAATTAATTAACATGCAGTATTTTAAATGTTTAAGCCTACTGTTAAAAATCAGAATTGTTATATAGACTCTGTTTTTTGAAAGTTATTATCTGTGATTCATATTTCTTCATGGCATTTCCCTTTATGCCACTGATACTTCTTTTCCCCTTTATTGATACAATTCACTATTTTCTATTAGACAATACTTTGAGGTAACTATCAAAAATTGACTGGAATAAAATATCTGGAATATGAGGAATTGTGTCACAGTGGGATTCACTGACTCATCAGTGAAGCTCATAAGAGAATAAGAAGCTAGACCACGTGAAAGGTCCATATGCTGATTCAGATCTCATTTGAAAGATGACATCCAGGATCACAACTAGTCAGATACTAAATCTTATCTTATAGGTACGGATAGTAGGAAAGCTGGAGATTTTACTCCCAAATCTGAAGAAAAGTTTCCATTTTTTGTAAAAACTGAGCTACAATGAATGAAATAATGTGGCCAGCAGATCAAAGCCTGAAAAATCATTTGCATGGTTGTACAATACAACACTATCTCTCTATCTCAGTCTGGAAATGTTACCCATACAGTTTAGCATAAAAGTACATCCAATGGCTCAGCTTGCAGACAAAACAAATAAGAACTCTACAGAAGCAGGTAGCATCCTTGTTGCACACATCAGTGATTACTGGGTCAGAACCACCTTGTGGGGGTGCATCTGTGTGTG
>JAWWMO010000043.1:26607475-26652390 GCA_035047845.1 Dendrocincla fuliginosa | reverse complement strand
GAAGCAGGTAGCATCCTTGTTGCACACATCAGTGATTACTGGGTCAGAACCACCTTGTGGGGGTGCATCTGTGTGTGTGTGTGTGTGCGTGTGCGTGTGTGTGTGCATGTGTGTGTGCGTGTGTGTTTTGGGGGAGGGGACCAGCCTCCAGCACAGTGTCCACATGGTCAGCCAGGAGATCAGCAGCCACACGACATGAAGGCTGCATGGGGGGCCTGTCAATCAATAAGGTCCACCTGGTAACCCACCCACACCACACGCCTGGAGCCTCTGACTGGCTGTGATACCCTCAGTTCGGCCAAGGGGCCAGTGAGAGGTCAGTGAACAAAAGGTTCACTCCCTAGGGGGAGTAGCCACAGGAGATAAAAAGCATGCAGGAGCTCTCAATCTTGCCCTAGCCTGTTCTACTTAAAGATGTCAACATGTGACTTCTAAGTGGTAATTATATTTTTCTCTTCTCTCTCTCTTTCTTTCTTTCTTCTTCTCTTAATCTCTCTTCCTCTGTTCTTTTCTTCCTCTTGTGGGTAACCTAAACACCTATTTTCTGTATTTCACTTAAGCTGTGGATATCTCAATTAAGTTGCATAGAATTTGTGTTTTCTAGGTGTAACAAATATGGGCTTATGCTACTGTCATCATCCTCTAGAAACATATTAAGAGAGGAGGTGGCTACATGCTGTGAATCTGACAGTCCTGGCAGAATGAAAAGCAGTCACAAAGAGGAAACAATGATCCTCATAATGAGAAAGAGTTAGTTAATCTAAATTACTATGCCATTCTATCTTCAAGAAATGTGTGAGTGTCAATCCCCAGTGGATGATTAAGGATATACTAGATTAAAGAATATCCTTCTTGGACAATAGGACTAAGACAAAAATCATTAAAAGACATGTTGGAATATACCTAGAAAATTACTCCTAACCCTCTCTGGAATGCAAAATTCAGGCTTCCAGTATTTTCTTTTGCAGTAAATGAATTTCATCATTTACTGACATAGAGTCTGTTTGGCTCTATATGAAACTACTTTGCTAATAGTAAATTGCAGGTTGTTGGCAATATTTGAATAAAAATGTTCTGGTGTGCCATATTCTCTCCAGGAATGACAGAACTTAAAGAATCCAATGAATTGCCTCAAAACACTGTCAAAGAAGGAAATTCCCATAAGATAAGCCATGACAGGAACTTGTGATAAGAACAGATGGCAACAGCAGGAACCAGGCCTGGTAAGGCAAATGTGGGTAGCCTATCTGAACAAGAATTCCCACCATGGAAAACTGCGAGAAAGGAAAGCATTAATTACAGACCTAGAAAAAAAATGAAGTTTGAAATTAGCACACAAAAAAAAATTCCACTTTATGGCACTGTACAAGCCATAGGAAAGAAAACTAACTGACACACAAGTTGTGGGAACAACTGAGAGGCCTTGTGAATATCCAGGACTTGAACTACATAAAGGTGGTACTCCAGAAACATGATTTCAGGAGCATGTTTCTTCTTCTTCACCACCAACAAGACCAGAAGAAGGACCTGATGGAATGCTGTCGGAATCCATGTGGTCATGATAGCTTTATCTATTTACTTAATCTCTGTCTCTTTCACTTTTTCTTCCCCCCTCCCTGCCCCTTCTTATCTCTCTCTCTCTCCCTCCCTCATATTTACTGTTAAATAAAACTGTACTATTTAGTTTGGCATATAGTCTTATTTGCACTTTAATTTGGGCAGAGGCATGTCTTAATAACTGGATCCTAAAAAGTAATACAGACTGAAAAGTATTACATTTCTTTGATATGGTATATTAGTTCTATTCATTAATGAATCTCTACCTACAGGGAGGAGGTGATTGATTGTGACCCTGCAAGTTTGAGATGCACTTGCAGGACCTACAATGAGGATTTCAGCAAAAGCACTAGGATTACCACATAGGTCAGACACCTGGCACTTTCAAGATGTGTATGTATAGCTGCATACCATCTTGAATGAGCCTGTCCTCCAATATCTGCAGCTAATTCAAGCATTCTTGGCTTGTTTCAGAGATATGTGATGGTTGAGAAGATTTCTCTGTGTCCTAACTGAGATGGATATATCGGGATTAAGTAACCACGCAGAAGACATAGTATAAGAAGGACAGATTTCAAACACATTTGTTTTCATCTCAGATTAAGTGAATAGTTCCATGTGCATTTACCTCACACTGGTGGCATCCGATCTTAGATCACTTGTCAAAAACTGGAGAGAAGCTGTTTCTTATCAGGCAGGTTCCTGCCAGCAGGGTAGTGATCATACCCCTAGTTAAGCATCTGCCATGCTGAGGGAACTATTTTATATAGTTCATGTATATCCTTGCAATTGTCACTGAGATAATAGAAAAATGCAATGTAAAGCTATCTAAATCTTCTTTCAAGACCTACATCTGATTCAGGTAGACATTGATTCTCTCATTCACTGAAAGTGGTGATAAAACTGCCATATCACCCTCCACTGGTGTCCATCAGCTGACTTCCTCTGTAGTTTGGCTAAAAAACTGAAAAAATTTAGGGTAGAATGCTAGTCCTGCAACTCAGGAGATGTAAAACCCTTGAGAAGACTGTTGACAAGTGCAACATGGAAGAAAATTGCCATAATTTTATATCTGAAACTGATCAAGCCTCTTTCAAGGCTCCCCTTTTTCTTAAGGCTAAAGAAATCACTGAGAATAAAGAAACCTCTTCCCCTGAAGTTCAATAACGTCTCTTCTACCAAACCTAAAATAAAAACAACATTTGTATACCTTTAAAAGGCATTCATGGAAACAAAGTTGATTTCGATACTGTGAGATAAAAAGTATATCTGGCTTGTTACTATATATAACTATTCCACCTAAGCACAGATTGAAATGTACTCAGCTCTTGACCCCTATTTCATTTTCTCAGTAAAGACTCTTAAGCTCTGTTCAAGAAAAGCTGTTATAAGCTTCAATTCAGTGAAGGTCTAGAGAACTGGCCCATTGCAAGACAGACAAATCTTAAAACATGCAGACTGCAGTGAGGCTCATATTGAAGGGGACTTTTAACTAAAATCATTCATTTCATGTTTGTGACTGATATACAAAAAAAAAAAGAAGTTTTTATTTCTTTTTCAATTTTATGCATTAAAGCTAAGCTTGAGTGAACATTCTCAGTGTGTGGGGGGGATTTAACAGTACAATACCACATACAGAAATTATGAATTGTTGTTTGCATTATTGTATTGATAAGTGGATCCTGATTTAGAAAATCTTAACATTAGCTCTCAGACACAGATAAAACTTCATCTTCCTCAAAATAAAAATAATTTTAATGTGGCTTCTTTTCAAACTTTTATTTTTCAAGAAAAATTGTGGGATCTGACCCTACAATTACACTGCAATAAATCCTGGAAGAAACACATAACAGATTTTTAAACAAACAAAAGAAGAACAGCTACTAGATTTTTAACAATTTTCCCACTAATTATTTTAACAGAATCACCCATTCCATATGTAAGATTTGTTTTGTAAAATGCAAGCAACCCTTCCTATTCTACTCCATAGCTGTCTAAAACTCTAATTTTCAATTTGTCATTTTATAGGATGCAGTTGTACATTTCCACTTTAACAATTTACAAACTCTTAGAGGTTAAACCAAAGGCATATCAAATGTTCTATTTCAGTTAAATACCAAGTAATACTATGCTCATTAAATTAGCATGATATCCAGAAGTGTTCTTCAATATGCTGCATCACAACAATACAGAATCAAAGGGTCTTCACAAATGCAGGTGAATCTGGGCAAGTCGTATAAAGGGACTAATAGAAAGTGAATCCTTCTCTGTATTACTTTGTTGTGTCTGTCTTAAAAGTGCTAACTAGTTGCAATATTGAATTCACACAGGAATCTCTTTCTTGGGACAGGAAGCAATTAAGCTGTAATGACATTCTGAATATTTTTTTTGTGAAATGGAGCCTCTTCAGACACATCAGATCGGATTCACATGAGGAATGCTCTTAGTCTTCAAGACACCATTCACTGCAGTATAGTTGTTGATCCTCACAAAACAAATAAATGCTTGTGGGTTTATATTAGTAGTTATATCACTTGATACCTTTCACATGAATAGTTTCACACAGTCAGCACAGGATAGATGAAATCCCAATAAACAGGGGTGGTGACCTTTCATTACTTGTAAACATAAGGCAAACTTTATCAAATATTCAACAAATTCGCTTTCAACAGCACCTGCGTTCTAAGCCCAACAGGGAATTTGAGAGCAAGCAGATGGATGAGGTGCTTATATCAAAATACAGTCCCAAGAAAGAGATCAGTGTGGAAATGCCAACTGAGATTTTATTTACTATTCAGTCACTGAGATGCACAGAGAATAGGAAATTGAAAATACTGATGTGATGGGAGTTATACATGAAAGCATCCAATAAAACTCAATTCTACTTCTGTGTATACTTATAGTATACTGAGGTATCAGCAGCCTCAGCTTTCCTAAGATACTCCTCCTATCAAGGATAGTTTATACATTGGCTTTACCATCAGACCTCATCATTGAAAATGTCTCCTTTCTAACAAAACAATATAGAATCGATACAGATGCAGCTGCAACAAATACCTTTTTCATTCTCTTTGGCCTCAGCAGCTTCAATGTGATATAATTTTCTTATATTGCATTATAAGCAAAGTCATTTTTAGAATTTTAAGCTCTAGAGACCACATTTGTTCCTGACCTAACTTGAGTGATTATAATGAAACTTTTAACAGGAACAATTTTTACATGGGTAATTTTTGGTTTTGAAATTCTTTATATACTCCTTAGAAAATATTTTGACGAACAAGAATGGCTTTCCTATATATACATAAATAAATCTTTTTGGAGAGAAGTTAATAATTTATATAGTGAATATAAATACTTTCCTAAAACAGGATCAAGAAGATCGTGGAATGTTCTGTCTATTTTGATCACTTAATGCTATGAAGAGCTTCTCAGAACTGGCAATTCTTAATTAACACCTCATTCCTGAATATATCTTCTACTTTGAGAATCCTCACTAAAGACAGTGGAAACACCTGAGATAATTTCAGTACTTGTCCTAGATTAATACTTGTGGTGAGGAAAAAAAAAAAAAAAACAACAAAAGAAAAATAATAATAATAAAAGAAAGTGTTTTCTCACAACTCAAACTTTTTTGACAAATCTTTCTTATAATACTCCATTAGTATTAACACATCATAAAGTAAAGTATATTTATACTATTCGGGGCTGATAAGCACTCTTCAGTACTTTTGTAATGTGTAACTGATCTTTCAATTATTAGCAGAGATTCACTTAAGAAGGCAGAAGAGAAGATTAAAGTCAGTACAGCACTTATATTCTTAAGCTGTTTCACTTAAACAAAGTGGAAATTTTATAAATTTTTTATTTTTTAGTATTTCTAAAGTCCTAAACTATTAAAAGGAAAGCAAAAAAAAAATAAATACACAGATACACTGAATTATCTAAAGATCAAACATACAGGTGGTGTTGTTGCAGCTGCAGTACAGATGTTTTTTCCTACACTGTTTCACTGAGTACTAAGCAGATATTCAAAATGTTTGAAAGCATAGTAAACAAACAACTGAATCTAAAAGCCCTTTGCATTTATCAAATAGTCATATTCAAAATAACTGGATGCCTACCAGGTTCTAAAAGATGAAAAAACAGTAAAGCTACACTCAGGGAAACACTGAAAATAATTATTTTGATATTACACATGAATACATATTTACATTCTTACTATGATTAATAAAAACGGCAAGACTGATGAAAACTACCGTGGAGTGGGGAATGCAAAGGACACAATCACTTGTGTGCACTACTAAAATGATTTCCTAGGCTGTGCAGGACAAAATGAAACTCGCTCAGTTACAGGTATTTAACATGGTATGGTACTGTGACACAGAGGCAACACATGGAGGCACCAGGGATGCAGTGGGATGCCACATGTTCTTTTGACTTCTCAAAACCTCTTTCAGCTTTTAAACTACAATGACATGAAGTATAAGCATTCACTTTTAACAAAAAACTGGTCCAAAGTTCACTCACCTCACTGTGGCCATCAGAAAGAATGGACCATGGAACCACAACTTACTCTAAATTTCTCATTCAACTCAACACATACAGGGTGATGGAAACTCAGCTTCTGGCACATGAACATCTACAACATTACACATGGTAGCTCAGGTGGGACCATTAGTTATTTTGCAAAACTTTTCAACATTTCAAATTTAACTCTTTCTTGACCTTTACTTTTTCAGTGTTCAGAAGAAATCAAATCACACAGTATTATCCCAAAAGTAAATTATTTCTCTTGAAGTAAAAAATTATACTTTTTCTTAATAAATTAGTGGATTGTTAGTTAAATAGTTAAATAGTTTTGGTTCCTTAAGACTGTCTTGATATAATTTCCTCAAGTAATACTTGCAAGTACTGTATTTTTGTACTGTCTTCTGATATATGCTTCCTTCTTTTGCCAGAGAAAGGACACATCTTACGCACATGAATTATCTCAAAATATTTAGAGTGTTTTAGCCACTGACATAGAGAAGCTTTAATTTCTTTTGGGATTCTCTCTCTCACAAGGAGTTACAAATCCAGAGCAAGTTGAATGGGGATAATATTTCTCAGGGGAATTAATGACCATTTCATTATTGAACAATGCTGGCACTGTGCAAGTGTTTTGATAGAAGACATTGGTTTTTGCTGCTTCTTTTTCTTAAAGACTTTGTACAAATAATAGCCTTTCACCTGCAGTCAGTGTTTGGACCACAGGAAAATCTGAAGATTATTATCACATCCCTGTTCCATACTATGCAAACAACCACTAGAAAACTCACAGTACCTCTACCGTCTTCTTAAAAATATAGCCTTGAGCCCATAGAGCAGGGTGGAAGATTTTTTCCATGCATATAAATTTACAAGGAAAAGAAAATTATAAAATCATTTTCCATTCTGAAAGACATTCATTTTGAGCCATATTGATAAAATATAGAAGACACAAGGAACAAGTATCCAGCTTAAGTAGAACTGAAAAAGCGTTGAATAAAAGGGAGCATGCAACCACCACCTCCCAGAGCAGATTAGGAATCAAATATTGACAAAGGTAAACTGTTTAATGCCTCTTACCGACAGCATCTGTGATTCTGTGATCAAGGCAGATTTAATCTACCTCAACCCTATACTAAACAGAATTCATTTCCCTCTTTGTTCTACTGTGGTTATACACTCAGTTGCCTTGAACAGGGTTCACACACACTCAACACATCTGCACAAGATTGCCTGACTCCAGAGGGACTCCTGAACTACCACAAATGATGAATGAAGCATCCTCTACAGCAAAGTTAAAAGGCCCTAACCAACAGTGACTTTCCTGTACAGGCAGAAAATGGCCTTCCAATGAAGCCAAGGTCATGGATGATGCTGAAGAGTTCTTTGTGTCTGAAATATCTTCTCAAAAGCAGGGTTTTGGCAGATCTCCAGTTGTGTTCATGACATATATTCCATCTGATAATAATGCATGTAGCCCTTTTGCTCCTATTACTTCTATTTGCACTGTATAAATAACTAGGAATGTACTTGGGGGCAGGAAAGGCGTAATTAAAAAGAGAAAGAATTCTTCAGTTGCTTTTTTTTTCCAATCCCTAAATTATTTTAAATTATCAAGACCTTTACATTCTATCTATGTATTTCCCTTTCACATTTTTGTTCAAACAATACTTTCCTCTTCTTGAACCTGGAACATCTTTATATTCTGTTAACAACTGGGAAGAGAATAAAATGAGCTTCACGGGATGACATAATACCTAAAATTACTCATTTCAGATATGTGAATTGCAGTCTTTTTAAAACACATAGGAAAATACTAGAAATTCTTCCTAGACTTTCTACAAGTGCAGTAAGGCTCTATAAACACCTATTACCATTTTGCAAATAATGACCTGGTTATAATGGCTATTGAAGAAAGTGTCAGAGGAAAACTGGAGCTTAAATCTACAACATTTTATTGCAAAGTATGATTTTTTTTTTTGTGAGAAATATGGCAGAATAATGTATTAATAAAATAAAATAAGAGGTAGCAAATTGTAAGAAACAAATTTTTGTGATTCAAACAGACCTGGAATGCATAGAAAGTTTAAAACAGGTTGTCACTGTTCACTGCATCACTTGACTTTTTTTTGCCTTGCTTGCCTCCTTGTGTATAACTGCAATGTATGTAGTTTCCTATTTGCTGTTGTATTTTCATTACACACTGCATTAGAATTCACACAACGATCTGTGAAGACAAGCTATGGCCTGATTTGGTGCTCCAGTTATTCAGATCATGCAACTAATTCTCGAGAAGCAGCACAAATCCTGTTATGTGTGCATGGGGTTTTTCTATATGGGGTATGGAGGAAAGAATCTGAACCTCACCTTAATTCAATGCCAAGGTACAGCCAAGGTATACTCCTTGACCTGTGTATTAGAAAGCAGTCCAGAGCTCCATCACTGACTGTGGCTGAAAGAATTTTTCAGGACTTTATACCATCTGTTTTCAAACAAGGTATAAAGGCTACAACAATAACATTATCACCTGGTATAAAATCTGATACTCTGAAGTCTTTAGAATATTGATGTTGAATACTTTTGCAATTGTCATTGTTTCTCACAAAATACACTAGGAAGTTCTAGTTGTTTGGAAACAGCTTGTCTTGAAATCTACACACACTTTTACAGCTGTTGTGTCTGAATATATTTCTGTGGAAAAAAAAGGAAGGGAAATTTGATACCCAGAAGTTATTTCCTATATATAAGGAAACATATACAAAATATAGATCTGTATGGAAGTAATTTTCCTATACAGTTATTTCCTATATATAAAAGTAAGCTAGCAATTAGAATATTCTGTTCTCTTTCAATTTTGATCACTAACTAATTAAAATTCAATATAATTATATTCCTTGTAAATACTTCCTAAGAGAGAATTTTCTGTTTAAATGTAGGACTGCATTTCCCAAAGTTTAGGTAGTAGTAGGAAAAAATTCATATGACATCACAGCATTGAAAAGTAATGGTAAAGAATATAATGCCCTATGAGTATTTATAATAAATTATTAAAAATATAATCAAATCGTTTTCTTTGCAATTGAGGTTACTTCATAAATATGCACCTAAGAAGCCCAGTATTCCCATGAATTTTAGCAAGTTAGATTGTGGGTTGGTTCTACAATGAGAAAAGATCATGTAAAAAACTCCAGCTAAATCCTAGGGCAAAAGTCTGTACTCTCTAATTATTCTGTGAACTCTGGCAAATATTTCCTTTTGTACTTTATAAAAGAAAGCCACTGAGAGTAAGACTTGACTTTATTTTTATACACAAGGATGACAGTATTCTTCTGGACAAAATGTCCAGCACACAGCTGGATAAACACATCATGTGGTGGGTGAGCAATTGGCTCACGGGTCGAGCGCAGAGGGTAATAGCGAATGATGGAACATCAGACTGCTATGTATTTGTAACACCTTCCCTCCACCAAACATGAAGAGATAAAAAAAGTTTTATTCTTCATGTAACACTAGTCACATAAAGGTAAGACCATACATTTGGAGTGAATTCCACAAATGTCTGTAAATAAACCTTTTTCAACACATCTGTTGCTTCAAACAATCATGCTTTCTATTGTAGGAGGAGAGGGTTCAGTGCATTCTCTTCTACAGCAGATCTTACAGATATTTCCTTTGCCTCTCGTATTACCTTTGCTCTTTAGACAGGAGTACGAATGAGCCAGGGAGGAAGTACAATAATTAGGATACGGTAAAAAAGGGCAAGCAGAATCTGGGGCACTTCACTTGTGCTACTGAAAGAATATAAGCTTTTGATGCAGCCCAACATTCTTCCAGTCACTGCAAGTACTGACGGTTTCTCTTTGGCTACCAGATTGATTCATCTATATAATTAACTTTATGCCAGCCTTCATTGCTTGTTTTGCCCTCCTCTATTCACCTATTTTGACTTCTTGCCTGAGCCTTGCTTTTCAGGTTTTACTCAATAGTTTTACTCAATACCCTTCTGTGTTAACTACCTTCCTTCCGACAGCTTTCACTCACCTGTCTTTTTTCTATCCTTGAATTTCAATTTCAAACATCTATGTACATAATACAAGCAAACAACATGGAAAGAGGAAGCAAGCTACATTTTTATGGGCAGACTTAAAAATTTAGAATTATTCTAACAGAAGAGATAGCCAAACTTGTAATTGCAAGGCAGTATCATTGCATATTTCATTCTCCTATCCACTCTGCATGAACTTACCTGGTCACAAGTAAAATCAAAGAGTCAACTGTCCCTTTTTCACCTAAGAGTCAATGGCTGTATCTAGTGCTCTATAAATGCAAAAAATTAAAAAGATAGGATTTCTGCCTTGAAGATTATACAGTGAAAAATAGAACAAAAAATTAAGCAAGATGAGGAAGAGTAGATAGAACAAGCATTCAACACACAGGGAAAATATGAGACATGTTTTAGTCACAGCTGAATAGTGCTGATACTACTTTGAAACAAGAACAAATCGGGGAGTAAATAAGACCAAGCTGCAAGTCTGCATTGGAAAGAGAGAGAAGGAAGTGGATTTTGCAGGAAAACACCGATGATGTTCTAAGTTTTATGAGTATGGACTATGAAGTTTAAAGAGGATTTCTTACAACAACATAATTCCCAACTGGGCCAATTTTCTAAATTCATTCACATTCCTGTCAGTTTGACTGTGTGGGTCTCGATGAAAGCTTTTTTTCTTCAAAGCATCCCCCCCTTTACTGCCCCCGCATCACAAACTGTGACCACTAAAAAGGCTATGAATATTTCAAAGAACTAAATGGCATGGACGGATTAATATTTTAATTCAAGTTATGCTTGCCTTTTATCAAGATGTAACTTTGAGCATAATAAATTCTGTTTAAAGAGCCAAAGGCTTTCATATTCTATATTTTGTCTCCTTTTTCGTTATTTAAGTGTTTTTCTAAAGACTAGTATGTTTATGGGTATAGCCAATGGTATTCCAAAAGCAAAGAATGAAACTAAGGTTGTAACCAGCCTACTCCTCTGATAAATTTTCAGTGTAAACCACAGAAGTCCTTTAAACTTTGCCTAATGACAGATTCAGATTGTAATTTACAGTTTTTACCAACTGTACAGTACTTACAACAACAAAGAAAAAAAAGTGAAGAAATATTTTTTGAGGCTGGCTTTAGATGACATCTGAATTATAGCACTCTGGCCAGTGTATGCTACTAGAAGTGTTCAAAAGACTAGAATTCAACAGGACTGAGTCGCTCACATTTCTGTGATATGATCATATTTACTTCTAGGAATTCATTGTTAATAAAGTGTTGTCATGTCATCATATAAAAATAAAACAAATTGATAAGCCTACCAGCCAACAAAGACTTTGCACTTCAAATTGATTTGGACACACAGCAAAAATTTACTAAACAGCAAGATTGAACTACAGGAGCATGAATTTTGCATTTCTATCACAGAAAGTTCATATTTCTGATAATAACCTTCAGAGAATTTCTTAATACATTTTTTCACATAATAGCTCTTTCAATTTTTAGTGTGTTCACTTCATTGCATCATATTGAGTTCAGTTTAATTCATTTGTTGGTAACCCAGGCTGCATTACACAAAGTACTGCCAGCCTGTCAAGGGAGGTGTTCTTTTCCCTATACTCAGCAATGGTCAGACATGCATGGGCCCAGTGCTGGACTCCTCCTCAGTACAAGGGACATGGACACACCGAAGAGAGTCCAAAGGAGGGCTATGAGGGTAATTAAGAGACAGGAGCACCTCTCCTGTGAGGAAAGGGTGAGAGAGCTGAGACTGTTCAGCCTTGAGTTCTGTTTTAAACATTATGATAGCAGTGTGAAGTACTTACTGTCTCATGCTAATGAAAGCCACATTGAAAATGAGGCCTTGCTGGGTATAATTTGAAAAGTAGAGCAAAGCAAAATAGTTCAGCTTACAAAAAACTCCATTCCAAACTCTTGGCCTATCTTTGAATCTGAAACAATAAGTTTATAATGAAGCAACAACATTCTTGCACTATTCAGGGTTACTATTGAGGCAGGATATTGTAAGGTTGCAATGGCAAATATTGCACCTTTCCCAGTAATTAATGGTCCAAAGATACTCCCTTTGAAGATCACAGAACCACAGAATGGCTGAGGTTGGAAGGGACCTCTGAAGGTCATCTGGTCCAACTCCCCGGCTCAAGCAGGGCCACCTAGAGCCAATTTCAAAGGACCATGTCCAAATGGTTTTTTAATGTCTCCAGGAATGGAGGCTCCTCACCCTCCATGGTCTACCTGTTGCTCCTGGAAACACACCAACAACCAAGCAAATTCGAAGACCTAGTTTTTTCTCTCCAATGTTAGATACTTTCTTCCTTTTGTTAAGGTGCAATATTCTATAAAATCTGGATATTTTTCTGTCTTTCAATACAAATTTGTACCTCCGGTAAAGGTAAATATGAGATAAATGTGAAGCAGTACAGACCTCAGTAGGGTTGCAGAGATTTTTCGGCAATGAAATTTCTGATTGTACATTTGAGACCAAGTATCTCTCACTACATTGTATTTCATTTCTTCCTCAGCCTTTTTTAACTGTGAAGTCTATGCTAGAAATTCTACTTTTGTCATTTTTCTAAAATATATGTCTAACCTAATTTGATATATAAATCCTCTTGTATTAAAGAAAATGAAGCACTGACTTCTTGTTTGCATCAGTGAATAACAGATATTCTTGCAGCAAGAAAGTATTTTTAGAATAAGGAAAAAAGTATAAAAGATATAACCTATTTTATCATACAATGGTAGATTTCCAAACAGTCATATATGCCTGTACACATTTAGAAACCTAAATTATAATTAATTCATGAATCCTTTGTTTTTTTCATACTTCTTAGCATAGCAACAAAAACTCAGAGATATTCTTAGTTCACTAGTTGCAACCATTCTGTTCCACAAAGTATAAAACCTTCTAGTTAAGACACTACTGTGGTTTTGGCAGTCTGAGAAACTGAAGGCTAAGACTTGCTACATGGTACATATTAGCACAGTAGAGGTGGGTCACAGTTTGCTTATGGTTTCCTCTGTCTTGTTTTTGTTTTGCTCAGGCCTCACGAGTCATCAGACTCACAGAGTAAGATGCCTTGCATATATGGGCCCACAACAGATACATCTGCACACCCGCATGCACAGCAATATGCTCCAGTTATGCCAAACTGTGTAACAGGTTTGTGGCACTTAAGGCTGTTAGGGAACGTGCTGCCACAAGACATATTCTCCAGTTTCTGTGCATTGTTAGTGCCATGTTTCTTCTCTGGTGTAGTCCTCTGGTGAAAACTAAAGGCAGATCCCATGGTGAGAGAAAATCTATGCCTCTCACACCTGGCTGTAGAAATCAGGAAGACTTTAAGATCCTCATTCCGTTTTGCTGTTATTTTTAAGTAGAAGCAGTACTTTCTTCCATTAGACTTTGTTCAAGTTGATTGCAAATTCCAGTGTCATCTTTCTAAATACAAACTTGCAATGTAGACATTAATGTCTGCTATTTGTGTGGAATACCTTGTCACTGGACTGTGCACAGAGTACAGTGCTGACTACCATTTCTATTAGAGCTCTTCATCCTGAACTATTGTAAAAAGGTCAGACTATAGGAAATATAGTTATGTTCTCATGCCTCCCCATTTTGCTATAGATCTTCCTGCACTAATCAGATATTTACTTTGCTACTGAACACTGAAAGGTCATTTAAAATTATTACTGTACTTTGAGGTAGCTCCTCAGCCATTTATGTCAAATTGGGCATGGTCTCCTTGTCATGGCCAGACTCCTACCATCCCTGTTTTCTACCCCCCATCAGAAGCCCAACACAAATGACCCTCCTACAGTTTTACCTGCATATTTTCTAAAACAACAAATTTTCCTTGTGTAGTTCAATTTGAAAAGAATAAAAAAATAAAAAAAAAATATGGAGCATACAAGCATCTGTGCAGGGTTTTACAAAAATAGCAAATGAACCGTTTTGCCTGGGCAACTCATGAAAAATCAGAGTAAAAACTAAAACCCTATTGCCACAGGACTATGCTAAAGGACTTGCTCTGGAAACTCCTGTAAATGAACCACACCCAAGACATTATGAGTACTTGCCTATTTATAATCTCCAAAGCATGGCAATTCAGGACATATGGAGAAATAAGTTACGGTGTAGGTGATAGTCTTTCCAATGTTTTTCAAGCCACTCTTTCTTTATGCACATTGTCCTACCTTTGAGTCAGTTGAATAGGGACTTGCTGGAGAAAACATTTCCACAATTAATCTCTTGTTTGTTTGGGCATAATTACATGTCATGAAACACTCGCTGAACATAATTACCTCCTTTACACTACTAATCCAAAACTTTTTGGATGAAAATACTGACTTGCCAGATGGTAAGAAACGGCAGGCTATCTCACCAACTGGGAAATCTGAGTTCAGGTTCACAGGCCACGGAACAGCAATGGCTGTATATGACAAAAGGATACAGAGGGCTCCTCGGGGTAGGGAGGGAAGACTGCCAGATGGATGGCTTTGCTAAAGACACACAGTTCTTGCCTATCTGATAGTAAGAGTTTTAACATGAGGAACGCAGTTGGGTAGGAGGCAAAAGCAAAGGCATTCAGTAAAAGAAGCCATTTTAAATGCACTGAACTCACAGAGGTGGCCATTAGAAGACTATCACAGGTTGCTTATTCTTGGTTTTTACCCTTTTCTCTATTCTTGCTACCTCTGCATGAAGAAGCATTCACCTAGATGTACAGGAAACAAAACAAAACACAAAATAATAGAAAAACACAAAATTTCTGCTAGTTTAAACTAGCAGAGATCAACAGAAGAGAATATATTGCACTGCTTATTTGTTCATTTGCAATTTTGTGCTATGTTTTTTAAACAGAAGGAAAACTCTGTGATCCATTTCATTGTGCAACCTTGTAGCTGAGGTTCTGTGAAGTGGTTAAGTGAAAGCTAAGGCAGTTGAGGGAAGAAAATTATAACTGAAAATCAATACAGTAGTCCTGCAAATTAGAATTCCTAGCCAAAGCAGGACACTGAGCTTAAGATGTCCTAACTGCATTCTGCAAACAGAAATCAGGAGGGATGAATCAGATTTAAACTTTCTCTGAAAATCCTTCTACCAATATTATATGTTTCTGTAAGTCACATGTTTTTTTTTTTTAAGATAGGTAGGAATAAAATTGCTTCTTTAAGAAAGATAAAAAAGCTTCATCAGGGAATGGAGAGGCCAGCTGGTTCCAAAAGGCAAGTGAGCTGGAAGATGAGGAAGGCAGCACCTGGGCAGGGAGTGCTGGTGAGGTGCTCTGGGCCAGAAAGTGCACTCAGGAAACTGGCAAACCCAGAAATACAAAAGCCGACATAAGACCTACATATGTCTCTTCATTTAAACATAGTTTTAATCACAGATGGAAACCAGCAAACATATGGTTCCAAGACCCTGTAAGTCCTTTAAGACAACTAGATCTCAAAGGGTTTCTTTTTATCAATGTGATCTAAAAAACTAAGTTCAGAAAAACATGCAGTGCAATGAGCTGCCAAAATTCTGAACAGAAAGTCCACATGGCTCCCAGCCCAGACCTAATTGTCGTGTTCCCTAAGAGTCCACATTTGTACCACAGTCCGCACAGATGCACCTTTGCATCCTTGCCTACAGGTGCACTGTACACCACTAAAAGAGTGAGGCACCTGTCATAAATCTGGGCCAAGTTATGACCTTTCTACATCTGTCTGTGATGTATGTGATGTTATGGTGCTATAATCATAACATCATAACAATAACAACAATACTAATAATAAAAATATGGTTATGGCAAATCTTTATTTTAACTATCTTAAGGCTCAAAAAATCTTGCTAGCACATTATGTTTTGCTAATATGCAGCATTATTTCATCTGTTTTCCACACAGTGATGCCATTTAATTCACTTCCACATTTAATCTTTTCCTATTTTGTATTCTATCACTGAAAATGTTTTTTCTCTGTGGTGAAGAAGAATGTAAATTTTGCAGTAGCAGTAGCAAGTAAATTAAAACATTGAAACTTTTATGAATTAAATATGAAACTGGCTAATGCAATCAGTTTTGTACTATTTATTTATTTAATTAAATTAATTTGACTGTAGCTCAGTTTCCAGGGTGGTAAGGTTTTCATACCAAAGACACAGTAGGGCACTGTAAGAGAAATGGAAGAGAAGCTGATGGTTTTGGAGCTCAGCAGAGAGCATTTGGGATCTGACAAAGGAGACTCCTTGGGGTTTGGGGAATACAGACATTTTGGAAATTTTGGCTACTTTGAAAGCAGGTTGATATCTTACAGTGTTGACATTTAATCTGTGAGCACTGGGCTACAAAACTAACTCCTAAAAGAAGAGGAGGAGCAATTCATGCTTTCCCATGTCATGATTTAAGTCTTTCTGTGAACTAAGACATCACTGCAATGGTCACATAGCATTTCCATTTTGAAATCTCCTTTTGAAGAATTATCCTCTAGGGATACTGTAACAGATGGCTTTTCAACAGACATGCAGTCTTCCAACCTGTACACCTTTATCCCCAGCTACACTTCAGAAACTAGTAAGGGAACATGTAAAAAATTGCTGTCTGTCCTACACCAGGAAGGCTTGTAAAATTCTGCTCTTGAGGTAATACAAATCCCCTTTTAATTATTTTTAAAGCATTCTACTCAGTATATACTCACTGCCTTTCCATTATCTTGCAGATATTATTATTCTGTACTTTGAAGATTGGCTGTTTATAAGAAAGCTATTTCTACAATTAATCTGCTGATTATCCATCCAACCATCTATCTATCCTCCCCCAAACATAAACTTTTCTAAATGTATTTTACAGAAAATATTAAAGTCCCATTTCCTGTTAAATAATTGTTGCTAATATGTTGTTCATATTTCTCATGAGGACTAATGGTACTATCACAGCATTTCTTCTTCCAAACAGAGAGGTCAGCTTCTTTAAGCAATTTTCAAGGAATTGTAATGAGAATAAAAGGTTTCCCAGCAGGAAACAGACTAGCACAGATATATTTGAAAAAAAAAAATCCACTGTGGGGAATAGAAGCTAAAGAATGGAGTTAGTACATTTTTAATGTGCAATAAATATGAAGGTACCAATTTTTAAAGAAAAAGGATAATTTTTGGTGACCAAAAATTATTTGAACACTACCCGGAGGAATGTATCAATGACATCCAGGTTTTCTGGATCAGTCATTTATGGATATTTGAATAAATTTATTCTAATATAGAGAAGTTTCCTTTATGGTTAATTAAACAAAGTTTCTCAAAGGGGCAATAATTTTCTTTATATTTTCAAAACACATAGTACAGCAATGACATAAATGTATGTAGCTCGACTTGACAGAATTAAAAGTGGGTGTATAAAGAGTAAAATGTTTGTAAAGCATCAAAACAGCATCACACTAAAATTATTTCAGATTTTCTTGAAAACATGACTTGAAAGCTGTCTAAAAAATCAGAGACAAACTTTTTTATTAGATAGCAGCATATCCCAGTAGGGGAAGGTGCTAAAGGAGCCAGGGGATGCTTCTGTGAGATGGTCCTGTGGTTTCTGTTGCCGGTAACTTTAGCGAAATTGCCGTGGAAAACTGAGGATCTCTCCTTTGTTCAAACACTGACTATCACTGAATTTATATTTACAATCCTTCATTTGTAATACTATCATCTGTGATTTCTTGTTGGTATATAATTTGTGTACTTTTATAATAATTCCTTAATAAATAATTGCGATAATTATTCAGCAAAAAAACCCCCCATGTCCCAGATTATAACATTCCTCCAAAATAACAGCAAAGACCAAGGAGGACACCCTCAGCTGACTGTTAATAATACGGAAAATTATCAAACCTGAGATCAAAAGACATCTGATCTTTTAAAAGGTCTGCCCTTCAAAGAGAACACAGGAAGATGTCAGCTACAACTGACAAGCACAGGCTGAATGAAATAGTAGAGAAATGCATATAGTAGAGAAATGAAGAGCACTTAAAAGTTACTGAGAAATCCTAAGCACAGTTAGAGCAGGATTCATACATGAGTCTCCATTTTGGCTGCTGTAGCACTAATAGTAAATACTGACATATTGTTACTAATGAATCCTAGTTAGTTAAGAAATTAGGGTTAGGGTGAATTCAAGGGACTGACAGTTAAATTTGAGTCTATGTCTCAACTGGGAGATCTGGACACCTTGCAACCTACTGTTTCAAGCCTGGAGCAGAGGAGACTGAGGCGAGACTTCATTGCAGTCTACAACTTCCTTGTGAGGGGAAACAAGATCTCCTCACTCTCATGACCAATGACAGGACTCAAGAAAATGGCAACATGACTACCAAAAGTGCAAACAGTGGATATCAGACACAGGAAATACTCAGGTGATGCTATACAGAAGAAAATGAGAGCAAAAGACTGAAAATAGGCAACACAAGGAAGATGAACGGCAAAATCAAAAATAAGACAAGCATGACAGAATCTTCCTTACGGGAGCAGGATAAGGAAGGAAGACAAAATATTATTAAATTGCATCTAAGGACAGTTGCATGGAGAAAATATCATTAAAACTAGTTTTAATACTTACTTGGCATAATATAATGTTATGCAATATCACCTGAATTAAAATTAAGATTGCAATTAGATTAAAATAAAATAGAATAGGCTATTTCAGTTGGAAGGACCTACAACAATCACATAGTACAATTGCCTGACCAAAAGTTGAAGCATGTTATTAAGAAGACTGTCCAAATGCTTCTTAAATACTGATATAGGTATAAATCTATTTATATACCTAAATAGATGTACCCCCCAAATAGCATAAAAACACCAAGCACAGGGAGGAAAGATGGTTAAGAAGGAAGACAAGCCCACTAAATAAACAGTAACAGTTTTGTGTACTCATTGCTGATGGTTAATAACATGTAAAATGAAATTCATTAGCATGAAGCATGCTGTTAATGAATGAGTTTAATAACATTTTGGTTTAAAGTTTAAAACTGGCCTGATATGTCAGTCTTAAAAATACATCACAGCAATATCTAATTCCCTGAAAACTACCAAAATACACGCCTGTACTTGAATCTGGACACATTCATTTTCAGCAGTTCTTAACAGCAAAAGTCACATACGAGCTCATCTTACTGATGGACTTGATTTTTTTTTTTAATATTAATATATAACTCTATTCAAAGCACTTAAAAACTCACAATCTAAGATAGAACACCTTCCTTACCTTTGTCATTCTTATATTGCAGGACTGTATGCAGTAAGATTGGATCATGCACAAAATTTCCCTCTATGACAAAAGTAACCATAGAATCATAGAATATTCTCATTTGGAAGGGACCCTCAAGGATCACTGAGTTAGTTAAACTTCTGACTCCCTACAGGGTCACCTCAAAGTTAAAGCATATAAACCAAGAGCACTGAATACCTAGAGGCTTGGGGCCATGACCACTTTCTTTGTAAGTGTGTTCCAGCAACTGACCACCCTACTAGTGAAGAGCCATTTCCTACTATCACATCTGAACTTCATCTCATGCAACTTTAAGTGATTTCCTTACATCCATTATTTGTGTAAGAACAGGAATGTTTAGAAGTTTGCTACACATAATGGAGAAGATAATTGAAATGGATACTTCTTTACAACCTCATATTACTGAAAGGTGAAAGCAAATCGGGACAAAATTGGTTATTAATTGTTAGGACAAATCTCAAAAAAGATCCCCAAAGGTATTCACACAGTCCTAAATAAAATTTCTTTTCTATCAAAATATCCTTATTCTGATATTTACAGCTAAATAGATGTAAATTAACAATACTGCAATAAAATTTAAAACAGTTAGATATTTATTCTAAAAAATTTAGAAAATAAACAAAAAGAAAAAAAGTTGGAAATTTGAAGTTTTACTAAAATGTTGTGACTACGTGTCTCCCAATATTTTTTTTTGCAAAAGCATCTTAATATTTTTACCAGGCAACATTGCCTCCTATTTTCATTCTCCTAGGAAACATACTAATTCTAAATAATTCTACTAATAATTCTAAACTGAATTGCAATAAAAAACATTTTCCAATATATGTAAATCCTGTATTATCATACATTGCATTGTTAAATACTGTTTCGGTATATATTGTAAAACTGCAGCACTGGCAGCATAAACCTCTTCGATACTACTTCTATAAATAAATCTCTGGAAAAAGCAGAATATTCTTTTTCATTACAGGAAATACGGATGCGTACTATACTTTTGAACTCAGATTTGGGTTCAGAAAATGCTAAGTACCTATTTTCACTATCAGCTAAGATAAAGGTTTAGTATGAATCATGTGCACTTTAAACAGTACTGACAAGAACAATGTATTACTAAGCATTGAACTCTGCCACGGCAAATAATATTTATCTGACAAAATATAACGAGTGAGTGACATTTCCTATATTAATGTCATGTTTCATCATTTTAGAAAATATATTTTCTTAATTCCTACAGAGTGCCCAAGGTGTTTGAGGCTTTAGCAGATGTATGAACACACACTCTCTGTTCCGAACATCTCACTGACTGACTCACATTGGAGAATAAAACACTTGGGGAGTGAAATAAGGAGGAAATTAAAAAGTAGTATAAATATCTATAAGGTAAAGTCAAGATGTAAAGCCAAAAGAAACACAATTCTTCAGACAGAATGCAGTGGAATAAACTGAGAATGATAGGCAGTGTTTTAGAGTTAGCTTGCAAGCACCCCAAACTTCTTACGGCCCAAAGTAAATGCCTAATCTCAAGGTCTGAGAACTGTTACTTCCATTAGGAAGAATAAGAAATGTTCCTCAAGAGACAGACAACTGAGTTCCCTTTCTTTCTGTGGTTAAAGATATGTGACTGAAAACTGCTTCCATTTCAGGAATGCATGAAGTTCATTGTAAAAAAGAAATGCTTGGTTTTTTGGGGTTTTTTTGTTACTGGAAAAAAAGGAAGAGAGAAAAAAAGGAAGAAAACAAAATAGTGGGGGAGCAAAGTAAAAAGTGGGTTAGGGTTTCTTTGGGGTTTTTTTTTAATAAATGCAGGTCTTGAGAGTCAGGTTCAAAGTTCCCCAGACTTCAGTAAATGTCATGATTTTCTTTGGGAGATTCATGAATGGAAAGAATCAAATATGCAGCATTACTGAAAGTTAGACCCCTTACTGTCTTTTTACAATTACAGATTTAAATGCACACCTCACCTTATCCCTCCATTATTTATAAAATCATTTTGCACAATATTTTTTTTGCAGTAGCATATTTTGAGCTTTTGGTAAGATCTTCTTAAGCATTTTTAGTTTATCAATATTTCCTCCACTGCTATGAGAATAGCACATACACATTTCAGATGCACTGCTGACCACAGCGCTTGCCTTAGGACAGTCCATCAGCCTGCACTTGAAAGGGAACACCAGGAATTTGACAAATATGCCAAAACAACCAAGGGCGAGATCATCAAATAGATAGATAGATATACCCATATATTTACTGCAAGATTAACATAGAGGAAAGGTGCTAATTTGACAGTTGTCAAGTTTCAGCTTCACAAAAACATAGAGAACATACATTAGCAATGCCAAATCTATATAGAGTTTATAGAGAGTTTATACTCTCTAGAGCATATGGAAATTGTTACATTTAGCAATGAAAAATAATTCAATATCTGCAGTGCTTTGCTTCTTTGTCTTCTCTGCAGAAAGGGCTAAGAGCACAACATGATGCTAGTTCTATATTTTTGGTAATCTTGAAAGTTTTATATGAACTCAGTTCAGAAAGCAGGGATTCTTTAAATAAGAAAATATCTTCAGCATGCAATCATATAATCTTTTACATCTTTTATATATGAGGAGAATGTTTTAAAACATGCTATGCCTCTCATTCGGTTTGTGATGGTTTTGTCAGTTTGCTTGTTTTCCCACTGTGAAATCCCTTGCACACATTTTCACAATCCTTTCAACATACCTTCTATCGTTATACTGTCTGAAATGTCTGGTTTTATGCTGTTACTAAATATGCAGTCCTGAAGGGCTGCTGCAACTGCCTACTCACATACTGCAGTA
The DNA here is from genome assembly GCA_035047845.1 of Dendrocincla fuliginosa. NCBI lineage: Eukaryota > Metazoa > Chordata > Aves > Passeriformes > Dendrocolaptidae > Dendrocincla > Dendrocincla fuliginosa. Next base: position 26,630,168 of record JAWWMO010000043.1, on the reverse strand, counting down.
GCATTGAACTCTGTCAGGATGTTTTTTCAAGTGCTTTGAAATACCTTGAAATAGAGAAGGTATTATAGAAAAGCAAACCCTTTTCTATTTTATACATGTAAACAGAAATCTATAGTGTCTTCTGTTGTGAACTAACAAAGGCTGCTGTGTGACAGATGAAATGCCTTTCAGGAGAAGTAAATCATGAGAGTAAATCCTTTCCAATGTTGCTCAGATAATCAGGAAGTAATGTGGCAATGAGTATTCATACAGCTTAGTTAAAAAATAAAAAAAAATGATGAGTAAGACATCAGCCTAGACAAGACTACACATGGCCTGAAAGACATTTTTGAACTTAACACCAAGCAATCCTGTAAGCCTTATCTCAGTCTGTGACTAAGTGTGAAAAAGTGTATACCAATAGGACTGAATTGAAGATATTAAAAAAAGGCATAATCAAACTGCAAAAAAAAAAAATTTCCTCAATAATAACAAATAAACTTTTTTAAATTAAAAAAAAAAAAAAAAGAAAAAAAAATGAAAGAAAACCATTTATCCTGGGAGGCTCTCTGTGACTTCTATTCAGGTAGCCTAAGTTTTTACTCTTAGTAATTGGTTTTTCCCTTTATGTAACTGGATTAGTAGTGCCACACTACATGTACTTCTGGTTAATTACCCAGAACCTCGAGAAACTTTTCAGTTTACTGTTTCATGCTTCAAATTGCACTTATCATCAACTAAACCAACTGCAAATGTATCTGCAATTTGACGAATGTTTTCAGTTTTAGCTCTTGATACACAGAGGCTGTGAATTACAACAAACAGTTCAGAAACTGTAAAAATGCTTGTCACATATACAACTGAAAGGAAGGCATTCAACTTGCGGCATGCAATCCTTTTTCTTACAGTAAACACATGAGATCAATTAGGAGTTTTAGAATTAACCCTAGGTACTGGGAGATGTTCCTCACTGGCAAGGTGCTACCCTCTGACTGTGGTAGTTTGGACAGCTTCTTACTGCACAAATGGAAAGATTAGCTTTTCACCTATTTGCCACAAATCAATAACAGAATGACAGTAGAAATCTTTAAATATGAAACAGGAACAAGATTCTTCACGTTCAAGATTGTGTGACAAAGATGCGATCTCTCTCTGCAGACTCTGCCAGCCCTGGACAGATGGAGCATGGCAGGGGCTGGAGGAAGGAATAGCAAGGAGAGGTGTGTGCTGTCCCTTGCTGGGGACAGTCTGTGGTGCCCTAAGTCTGCAGCAGAGCATCAGTGCAAAAAACCTGCTGGAGGCTGAAGTTCTGACCTCACAGACCTCCGGCAAAACTACCAGTTGGACCCACAGAGACAAAATTTTTCCCAAGTTTTTAATACAAACCAGGCACAAGATAAAGCCATTCTAGCTTACAAAAGGTTTGTTGGGGTTTTTTTCCTGGATTAGGTAATAAACCTATTGCAAATATCCCAGACCTCAATGCAGGTATATAATTATCTTTAAAATGGAAAGAATCTTTAGATCTATATAGGAAATAAAAATGAATGCAAAATTCTCTAAGAGCTAGCCTAATGTCACTAGTACACTGTCACTAAAAGCACACATACTGGAGCTTAATTTGCACTTTTATGAAATTTTAAGACAATGAAAAGGTGAGGTATATTTTGCTCTCTTCCACATTTAAAGGAAAACAATTTCTGAGTTTTCCTGTGGCTGCAGAGAAGACATGAAATCTACAGCTACCTGTCACTAATGCTATGCAACGCTTATTCTATGAAAAGTTTTAATTAATCTCCAGAAAGGTGGCACAATTCCATTTTAAAGATATAACTTATTTTTTTATTTCAAAACCTATAAGAAGCATCTCTCTATTCTTTTTTTTTTTTTTTCCCACAGAGAACTGATAGATTTAGTCCCTTATGAATCTCACTTAAAAATACATGCATTTAAATGTCAGTTGGGACTTACTCTAGAGAGCTAAGAATAAAGGCTTTAAAGTGGAATTCTGAAAGAAGAATAAACTTAATGTTTTTATTCCCTAGACAACTGATTCTTTTCCAGATATCACCGGTTTCTGCTATTACCTCTAGTTCTGGTAAACAGAACCATTTCTTCCTAGTTTACAGAGTTTTCTTTTCAGAAAAAGTACCTAGCTGTTCTGACAAGGTAAAAGCCTCTGAAGAATAATCAAAACCTCATTTTTATCCAATGTATCAATGTTTTATTGAGCCTAAAGGTATATATTATTGCTAGATTTGTATCATTCATCTTGGTTTCTGCCGTAAGACACCATCAAAAGCACAAGATCATAATGATCAATAAGAAAACCATTTCATGCCACAGAAGGAAGAATATTAAGTCCTGTTGAAAAAGGAATATAATTTGAAATATAGATTTATACTGTTGTTTTAATAAGTTCATTTCATATAGATATCTATTGTTGAGTTGGAAGAATTTTTCCACTGAGATTTTTTAGATTGTGTGCCAGTTCCTAAACTATGCATAATAAATCAAGACAGATTTTCAGTAGATCAATCTTTCACTTTAAAACTTGGATTCTGTAAAAATGTCACTCTGACCTCAGATATTTTGAAAAGAAAGGCAAAACTTCAGATTTGCAATACTAGAAGAAATTGTATTTATGCGTTTCTGAGCTTACAAACAAGAGGTACATTATAACTGGCCTTTCCTGGAGGTAACAGCGCTCAATGAATATTTGCTATTTGTTTAACAATTACTTTATAACATACCATCTGTCTAGCCTACCTCAACTTTTATGTTTCTGTAGAACGTCTCACAGGAAAAGATTCAAAATTCCATTTTTTAATTTTTTTTTAATATTTTAAATTTTTCCTAATTTTAAAAATCTTTGTACAAACCTGATTGAGTAAATTAAGTGGATGTGTTTTTTTCATATATAACCCTGGGAATATGGTAGATTTCTTCAGAAATCAAGAGACACAGATTTAAGTTAGGAAGATAAAAGCTAGCTGTAGAAGTTAACTTTGGTTCCACAGGGTTTGCCTCTCAGGTTACAATTTCCACAGCCCAGTGGGCTGTTTGGGCCAGAGCTCTTTTTTGATGGATAAAACCCTAATAACTCGAGACATAGTAACAGGGGTAAAACCAAGGTTACTGTGCTGTTCTACTTCAGGTAGTGTGAGATTCACCCCAAAAAATTTGCAAGTCAGGGAGAATGTGAAGGCTCATCTGGCAGTTGACAATTTTTTTTCCTCTCTGTGAAGTCTGCAGCTTTTTTTCTATATATAAGCATTTTATAACAATGTGATGAAGAACTAAGACTTCACACACTTAAAGGCAAGTGATAAATTGAAATGACATGGTTCCGTTGCTAGTTTACTGCTGAAGTAATCCAAATACCTTTTTAGTTTTTGTTACTGTCAAATTAATTTGTGTAAAGTGTGCCAGGAGAGAACTCTGAAAGCAAACCAGGGAAGACAGATATCCCATAATAATTTTCTTCTTTTTGAGTGCATGACTTACTTCAGGTTGCTGCACTTCCTGAAACTTCAAACTAAAACAGAGATGTGAAATAAGACCTTCCATACAAACTACACTGCATGTAAATGCAAATATAAATTATCAAGACAGTATCTTTATTATTTTCTTTTTTAAAGATATAGTTCAAACACCAGAATTGTAACACACATCATCCGGTGTGTTCTTTCTACTGGCCAAAGTCCCCAAGACATAAAGGTAGTCATTGCAATAGATGGAGCCATAACCTGCCAAGGAGCAGTCATGGAAAATTTTGTAGGTAGTTACTTCTTCTGATCCCTCTCCTTTTTCAGTGTATTACACCTTGTTTTGGTCATAGGCTTCCCCTGGCTTTCATTAGATATAGCGTGCATATGGCCAAAATTCAATGTTGGACACCACTTTCACATCTGTTATAGAGTAGTCCAGAGCCTGTTATTTTGGCATCTAAATTATACAAATCCTGACTTTTAAAAAGTTGAAACTTAAACCTGAATTCTAATTTTAATTATATGAAAATATGTGAATATGTTCAGACATAATACAGAATTTAAAATATTAAACTGCTAGAAAGATAGGATTTTTAAATTTTCTGTTATTTCTTTTTTAGTGGAAAGCCGAAGAAGCTGAGCTTTTGGCTTTAAAACTTCTGACTGGCTAAACCACAAAAAACCTGAGTCCTGCTAATGTGATCCAAAAGTAAAATTGGGAAGGTTTGCTGCTTTTTGCTTTCCTGTCTTGGTCAGGTACCAAGTCAAAGATATATTCTGCAAATACTGGCAAATTCTGAAAACTCTGGCAACGTTGACTAAAGTTTTTAATAACCTCTAACAATGTGCAATATTGCATAAGCATGACTTCACATACATTAATCCAATTGCTGTAAAGCAATTATTGGGACCATTTTCTATGCTCATTGTGTAGGAAACACAATGGGGTGACTCTTTCAGCAAATACCTCATAACTCATTTTACCATCACAGAATACTTAAAGACTTTTTTTTGTTTCTTACTATTTTGACTGATGCTGCACATATTTTTCTTATTGAGATTGCATGACTTCCACCAGAAGTGGAAGTATTATTTTGTGGAATAGTAGATTTCTCCTTTCTTCCTCATTCTTTCTGATTATTGATCAATTATTGATCCATGATCCATCCTTTGAAGTGCAAATTGTTCATCACTTTCAGATTTATATCTTTGGTAGGAAAGAAATATCAATACTTATCACATCACGTTAACCTTGGTTCCCTTCTCCCTCGTTCCAACAAGTGATATCTCACAAATATTAGGCTTGCAAGTTAACATTTCCTAAATCTTGTCATCTTGTCTCCCAGCTTCAAGAAGATATATTGCAAGTAAGGAGAGACAGCAGTAGTATAAGCTCTAATACATACATATTTCAGAACACCATTCATTAAGATCACATTGGGATCGATGCCCTGAGGGGAAAATGCAATTTTGCAATTAGAAAATGTGATATTGAGTTACAGATCAGGCAGCTTCCAGGCATTGTTCTGCATCAAGGTTTACATGAGATTTGTCCTTATGACTACAGAGAGCTCTTGGTCACCTGACTGGAGATTTCTGTTCTGCATCAAATGCAATTAAATGTATTTTCAATAATTTCATCAGGACATACCTTATAGCTACATAAATGGTGCATAAGTGGAAGTGGAAGAGGAAGCAGCATACATTAACTACACAGGAAGTACCATGGAGTTATTGCTATTTCATGATGCTAATACCAGTTTTCCCATTATACAAAACCTTGACTAAACCTCAAGGTTGACAAGAGAAGAATTAAAACTGTGCTAGTTCCTGAATCTGACACTGACTTGAAGTAGCTCTTAATTGAAACCTACATAAAATTTAAAACCCTAATAAAAGCTAATCTGCAGTGTCCAAATCCTCAGAGCAAGTAAATTAAAATAACTATACCCAACTTTAATTAAGTAACATTATCTCAATTAGCAATCAAGGGAAGAGGAATATATTTTATGATTTGTTTTGCAAACATATTTATTCCTCTGTTAGAACGCATTGTTCCTCTAAGCAAATGAAACATTCTATGGGAATTACTGTTCAAGAATTATTCTTACTTGTCTCTTCTGCAGTGAGAGAGAGCAAATAACTTTAAAATTCTGCTATCAATTTGTCAGTTTCTCTGGCAAGAGAAACCATGATTATGTTCACCAGAAAACTATCTCTATACTTTTATAGTTTGAATTCTATTAAAAAAAAATAGAAATTGTCCATTATGGTTGTATTTTTATTAAAAAAACACATACCATTTGGAAAATGCTCTGATGGTTTAGATAACAATCAGGAATTCAATTATTTAATAGCAAAAGTTCTTAATATTTAAAAATTTGATATGTTACTGAAGTAGCCATCAACACCAGAATCAGCAAAATTATTCAGTTTATACTGTGGTGCTTTGTTCACTAAGTCTTTCAAAATAAGAGAAAAGAAACAACATAAACAAAATAAGCAGTGTGAATCATGCAGTCCCTTGACTTTCTTAAGAACTTGTAGACATAAAACTATATATACACAGATGTTTGCACAATCAGGATCCTAGTGATCTATCTCTAATTATTTCTATTTGCTCCATATCACACCTATAAAGTTTGAAGTACTGCTCAAAAAAAAAGCAAAAACAAAAAAAAAAAAAACCAAAACAAAAAACTAGCAACAGCAAACAGGATTTGAGGAAAATTCTCCTTCTCTGTTCAGGCTGAATTTTTAACTTGGCCAAGTTAGGAAAATTCATGCAAACTAGCATATTTTCCACACTATTCCTTTTAGAACAGAAGAAATACAAATAAAGGTTTGCAAAAAAATGTTTGCACAATCTGAAATGAAATCTGATGCCCTTGATAATCCTTTGAGAGATGCAGCAATAGAAAAGCATTACCAGAGTAAATACATTTACCATTTTCCCACTCTTGATAAATGTTTTAACACCAGTGTTAACACATAGCTTTTGTCAGTTTACTGTCCTATGTCCTAAACAGAGCAATTTACTGATTAAATAAAAATTGTTTTCTTATACATACAGAAACATATAGGTAGGGAGGGACTTCTGGAGGTCATCTTGTCCAACCTCCTGCTTGGAGCAGGGCCAACTCAGGTTGCTCAGGGCTTTGTCCAGTCAGGCTTTTTACTATGTCCAAGAATGGAGATCTTCCAAACTTTCTCAGTAATCAATGCATGCCTTCCTCATAATGAAAAAATATGAATTTAAGTACTGTAATATCTATTCAGAATTTCCAGTGCTGTGTCTGTTGTCTCTTGTCAATAAGAGTGTGGCTCTGCCAGCTCTGAATTCTCCTTGCAGCCTTCCCTGCTCGAGGCTGAACAAGCCCTGTTCTCAAAACTCTGCATCATGTGCTACAGCTCCATCACAGGGGTCTTTCATGGGGCTTATTTCCCTATGTTATGCCATCTCCAAAGCACAGTACTCCTGACTGCAAGTGCACCAAGTAGATGGAAAAAAAATCACTTCCCTTAAATAACTTATAGAAGTATTGGTATTTCTGTTAATATTAATCATCGTGTTTCAATAATGAAATTATTGAAAATTTCCTAAATTAAATAAACACACAATTGTAAATAAATACATATGCATTGGTTTGCACATTCTCTGCCACATAAATATGCATTTTTAACCTCCCAATGTGATGTGCAATCATGTAAACAAGGTGCCACAGTAAAACAGCCTTATCTTTGGATTGGGACCTTTAATGAGAAAACTACTTATTACACCAAAGTATTTTTCTTATCCAAAAATGAAATCAGGTAGACAATAATTTCCTGTAGCTCTGCAAACTAACATTTAGAACTTTATTTTAGTAATCAGTGACTGAGTTTGGACAATAATCTATGTCCAAAGTAAAAATATAAAGAAATAAATACATTAAATGGATTTTTAAACAATGTCCTGGCAAATCTTCATATGAAAGCCAGCATGAATCAAAATTCCTTATAGAGTTAAACCATAGAGAAGCCAGCAAAGATTCCTTTGTGCCTCATTTCCATTAAAACAAGTAATTTATTTTATTCTATATATAAAATATACAATTATATACAATGCTACAAATCCTGTGGTGATAATCAAATATGAGGGTATTTCAAGCTGTAAGTTGAGAGAAATAGAATTGTAAGGAAACTGATGAAGAATCCACCAATGATTATATTTGAATGCAGAGCTGTCCAAAGTAGTTAATTAAAAATGATGGCATTAATCTGACAACTCTCTGATACCTCGTAATCTTTCATTAAGTCAATCTAACACTGTTCCAACACTTTTTTCATAGTTTGTTTCAATATAAGTGATGTCAAAAACAGGTGAAGGCTGCTCAGACTACCCTTCTTTGCAATGTGGCTGAAAAATTCTTTAAAGGTACTTGCCTTCAGAAATACTAAATACTTGCATTAATAATTTATTGTGCCTGAATTTATTACATGAAACCTGTTTCATAAACAGAATTAATAAAGATTTATCAATGCTAAATGAGTTACACTTACAAGTACAGTAATAGAGAAAATAACCTAGAATGCCTTAAATGTGTAAGGCTGACATAACTAAGACAAAAAGCAAACTTCCATTGTTAAAAAATAGAGTTAATTGAGAATTTATAGTCACATGATAGCCAGGGTGTTTGAAAGATTATTTTTTTTTTGCATTGGTTTAGAGTCAGGCTAAATATTTTACTTTTCAAGAGAATTAGGACAGCTATAGGGGACTTTTTATTTCCTATACTGCAAATTCATTTAGTCAGGATAATTTAATGGACAGCCAGGCCACACAATCTTATTATCAAGACTCCCCTTCAGCAACTCCTGGAGTGAATTGTCATTCTCCATAGACAAGCCACCATCCTATTTTGCATCTCACATATAATATTCTCTCAAAAGGGACAAGCATATTTACCCTTCGAGGTTTATTTATCATCAGTCATAACACATAATGTCCTATCCATTTTATTCATCGTATATTTTTACAAGTTCAAGCTGTGCATGCATGCTATTTACTACTGGTAACTTCATGCTCCATATGAAAGTCTTTTTTCTGATTGTAAACAATTTTACCTATTCATTTTTGCCTGTGGCTAAATATTACAGAATGGCATTGATTGCATATATGCATTCCACATCCTGTTTAAACACAGCTTCATTTCTTCTTTAATATCCAAAAGCAGAAGCATCACTGATCCCCTAAGAGTCATGTTACTCTCCAAGACTACATTTATACAGCAGAGTGAAGGTGTAAGTACTGGTGGCAGCGGTAGCAAAAAGAATGCAGAAGAACCTGCAACATCAGCTAGTAAAGTAATGTCCCCAGACAAGTCCCCAGAAGGTCATTCCCAGCCTTCACTGATTACTTTGTCATCACCATTTTCCTCACCTACATTAACTTTATGAGTTTAAGCACAGATAAGTGTTTTCTTGCTAAAAATCACATTTTTTTATTACCACGCTTGACTATGTCCTCTTGACTTTGGTCTAAACCAAGACAAATAGGTTTGGGACCCTGCTATTGAAACTATTTGTCTTAAGTCTCTTCAAGTGGCTGGCTGGAGTATGGGGACACGAACGGGGTCAGCAGGTATTTTGAGACCTGGTAGAATTCTCTGTGGGAAGTGTGCCCTACCTATATGCCTAAGGGTGCCGTTCAACATGGTGCTCTTCAGGACACTGCTGTGAGTTGTTAAAATCTCCCCACCTTTTTCCTTAGAGGCTGCTCCACTTCAGGGAGATACGTAATTCTTGCACTACTTTACAGCTCATATATGAAAGCTTCAACAGATGGCAAGATCGTCACCAAAGTGAGGGCAAGATCATCACCAAGATGATGTGTACTTTTAGGACATGCAGCATTCTTGGTTTCCTGTTATGTAAGTAATTCAGAACCACAGAAAGAGATTCACTTCTTCCTGCAGCTATGCTCTGAACCTCCCTTAGAAGATGACAGAGCATATGAAGCAGAGTTACTCTCAGAACCTGCAGACCTCTTGCTTCAAATATTTCCTTTACCAGCAGTCATCACTGCACTTCACTAGAAGTATCATATTTCAGTTCAAGTTACTGTCTAATGAATTTTTAATATTTTCTGTTTTGACTACTTCTCTAACAGTAGTTACAGAGAGAAATACTAGATCAGTCTAAAAAAAATCATTATAAGAGGTCATATTCTGTTACTAATTGATTTGCTCTTAAGCATTCCTATCTTATAGGTGAAAGAGGCCATGATAGGCTTTGAAGAGCAAATTAAAATAACTAACAAATCCAGCATATTCAGTTATTTTGAGGGCCATCCTAGTCTATAGAGTTTTCTAGCCACAATCTATAAGGTTTGTGCTGCTGAAAGAAAACATAGTTAGACAGAAATGTTTTTCAGGTATTTAATTGCATGAATTTACAATGCAGAATTGTTTATATAGACAATTGTTTATATAGACAAATGGTCTCTACAGTAATGCTAGCTAAAAGCAATTTACATTTGAAGCTTATGAATGTAAAACTTCTGTAAATAAAAAAATCTAGGCTCAGGTTCAATGGGATTTCACTTTTAGAGGACACATATTAAAGATAGACATATTTTTAGTAAAAGGACAAGGATAGGGACCTGGCTGAGCCAAAAATATGTTTTTGACAAGGTATCCAACCCACCTGCATCTCAGCTTTCCCAGGAAGATAAAGAGGATAGTTGCCTTTTTTGCCCTTACACTGGATTTTGAGGCTTAACTCATAAAGAGCCTTATCCAAAGCCATTAAAGCAAATAGAAATCTCTCATTGATTTTAATGAGCTTTTGTTCAGGTTTTTTACATGACAGCTGAAGGACTGCCATTGACTTCAAGCCCTTATAAATCTCTTTCATATCCCCAGCTTGAAGGCATTTAGAAACAAATAAATGTACTAAGAGTATTATATTTACCAAGAAAAACTCCATAAGATAAAATTGGCCTTGTCTTTTTGAAATTATGAGGGTACTTTTCACTACATGTGTGTACATGTAGGAATATATCAGTTATTGTATGCAATTATTAATAACTGTTTCTTGGACACCCTCACATGTTGGTTGCATAACCATCTCTGCACTGCTGGATGACAGCTCTAAACATTTAATCTAAACAAAGTACAGTTTATAATGCCTTTTCCCTTGATTTACCCAAATTATCAGACACAGAATAGAAGTAGTCACTTTACTTTCATGCTGGTATTATACTGACTGTGCCAGCAAAGACAATAACTGATCTGGCATAAAGTTAGCCCTTTAAAATCTTTAAGAATTTTGGAGCAGCAGAGGAGTTTAATACTTCATCAACTCTTTATAATGTCTCCCGCATTTCTGATCTAAGAAAGCAGAAGCATTGCCAGGAACATTAATTTTGTATTTCCTGTGCTGTTGAACTACAATTTCATAGCAAAAAGGCCCACCAAAACAGGAAAACTACTTGAACTGAAAACAAAAAGAAAATTTAAAAAAGTGGTATCTTAATTGTATCAGTTATTAATTATCGCAGTCCTTCAGTACGCCAAATACAGAATTTCAACCTAATATCATATCAGAATTTAAAACCACCAATGGTCAATATCATACAAACCTCCATTCTAGTCCAGGTAATTGAAAAAAAAATCCAGAAAGACGCAATTTTTTAATCCCCTTTAAATAACAGCAAAAATATGCAAGTTCTCTGAGTATTTATTGGCTTCTATTCAAAATAGCTCTATTCGGTATTATGAATGGTTTCCAAACCTGACACACATCAGTATCACAGCAATAGTGTTATATAACAGCTGCCATTCAGTATTACACTAGGCTTTTTTTTTTTTTTAAGACTATGTACTATAGCCATGAAATAATTAATTCACTGCAATGTTCTGGAGAGGTAATTAATATTTAAGTTTTGATCGTATAGAGAGTTAATAGCATTTCTAATTCAGCACTGCCCATAGATGCCCTGTTATTTTTGCATTATCAGTTAATTTCATTCAAAGACATGACGGAGCAGAAAGGAAGTATTAAACCTTTACAAGTCTTAGTTAAAACACTTTCATTTTTTCACACACTTCAGGAAAATATCTGTCTATTCCTTAAAAATCTAATTTTAGTCCTATAAACCCATGCAATAACACAATATAATATAATTTATAACATTTTTATGAAGTAAGTAAATCTAATTTAAACTGCCCAGGTTTTACAGTCCACAAATTCATATGTCTCCAAAGGTCCGTCTAATTTAGAACTTGATTGGTATCAGGGTTTTTGCTTTACCAACATAACCCGTTAGGCCATTACATATATTGTTATTCTCCAAGGGAAAAAAATTATTCTAACATCTGTTCTCAATCTGGTTTTCCGTAATTTCCTTTTATGCCCCATGTAACTCATTAAGCTCATCTACAAAACATTACTATCTGCGCTATAAATGTCTTTCTACTATAAAATCCCATGAAAATTAAAAAAAAAAAAATCATAGCCTGCAACATAGTCCATTTAAACTCCCACTATTCTAGTGAATCTTTTGATCAAAGAAAACATACTTAGTTTTGAAAGTTAGAATTGTGGCACATGTAATGTTTAACTAATCTCTCAAGTGGCCTATATACTAACAAAGTGAGAAAAACACCTTCATGTCTTACCATTGTGCTGTCTGTTCCTTAGGACTGCTTCAGTCTTATGATAGAAAATTTTTTTAAGAACATACCATCTGAATGGCTTGAAGAAAGTGATCTTAATATTTTAATTCACTTGTGCAAGTGATCTCCAGAGTACAGCAGACAGAAGGATAGAAAATGTCCCAGTAACCTAAAATCTTACATGTGTAGAATAGAAAAGAGCCTAGAGTGCAGCATGTACTTCTGAATATACTTTCCATTTTCCTCTATGGGTGAAAGTTTTCTGTATTTCATTATTCTGAAGCTAGTTTCCAGCCCTGTGATCTCTTCTGCCCCTTCTGCCTGCAGTCAACAATTGTTGTTCTAATTTAATTTCAGAGGAAAATACCTATTTACAGCTCACTTGCCCATAATGTATTCAACAAAGCAATACAAAGGTCATTCTTTCTGCAGAAAGATAAAGAATTTACTGTAAGAAACTGTACTATTGCCTCTCAAATGGTGCCATGGCTGTAAGAAAAGTGACATACAATCCAATGGTATCTAACAACTGATGACTAATGTGAGGTCAGAGCCTAGTGAAGGTGGCTTACTAATATTTATAGACACCAGTGAATTAAGGGTCTAAAAATCTGAGGGTATTTAGATTTACCCCAACATGCTATCTTGCATGAAAACTGCATGGTGCCTACCTTGAGGATTTTAGTTTGTATGAATTTCTCTGTGAGCTGCTGTAAATCTCAAACCAATGTCTAACTGCTAAAGTTACTTTATCCTCTCAGTCTACATTGGCAATATATTTGTAAGTGAACAGAAGACTAGTGGCTTTATGAGTAAGATTTATCCTGGGAACAAAGAGTGACAGAGAAAAGCCTACCAAGGTAGGGAAGAGATACCTGTACAGGATAGACTGAGTTAGATCCTGCAGGAAAAAAACTCAAAACTAGATGCTAGAAACCTTAGAAAATAGTAGGGAAATAATAATGAAAAACAGCAAGAAATACAAGCAAAAAAAGAGTGAGACAAACCAAGAGTGGCATTGACATCATATACTCCAAACCTATTTTGCATTTTCTCTTGAGAACAAATTATTTCAAGTTAATAATTGGGCTGAACTTCCAGAAGCCAGACTAACTCATAATGTCTTCTTGTCATAAATTCAGTTAGAGTCAGTGGGGTGATTTTTGTATGAAATAGACATGAAATACATAAGGGTAGAAAAATCCAGCCTTGACAGCTTCCCTGTGACAAACGGTGGGTTTTAAATAATATCAGAAGAATATTCTTTCTTAAAGACACATCAAAAACCTATATTTGGAATAGGGCTAAAAGGATTTGTATTTCCACAGCAGGATACACAGCTTATGCAACTATTTCCTGATTGCTAGATTAACTTAAAACAAGAATCTATACAAAGTGTAACAAAACAAAAACCAAAAATAAAGTGCAGAGAAAGCATTTACTGTCTTCCTGATGAACAGATGCACACTTTACCAGTGAAGAAACAGATTTTGCAGGTTACATTTTCTTTTCTTTCAATATGAAAATGATCCTATGCAAAGAAAATTTCAATATTTATTTTTGGGAAAGTTTTGAAATGTCTGTAGTATTCTCCACAGTGCAATTTATCAGTTAACACTTGGTAAGCACAGTTATGGTTTCCTAATTCTTTATCCCAGCACTGGTGCTAAAGCAAGACCAAGCTCCCAGGAGGGAACCATTCCAAATTACATCAGCTGGCAACATGTCCTTAGGGAGCATCTGTCAGCTACAGGGAGCTGGCTCGCCCTCTGGATACTGTTCCAGTACATCCATCCAAATATAAAATCTCTACCACTTCCATGGGGGGAGTTAAAAGAAGCCTTTATTCTTTTTGTAATAGATAAGAGCAAACTAAATATCCACTGACCAAGATATTTCATAAAGTCTGATCATTCTCATAAAAGTAGTAAAACTGCAATCATGGTTCATAATTGCTGTGTTTCACAAATGACCCGAGAAACATACACAGCTTTTTAGTTGTAAAGTGTGACATACAGAGAATTGACTTACAGGGCCAAAAGCATTGCTGTCAAAGCTGTGTCCATGGTGATCCCCTTCCACCCAAATATGACCATGTGGAACTTTCACATACTTCTTTTTGTATCCAATGGTTCTAAAAAGAATTGAAAATAAATGGTTAGTTAAAAAATAAAAAATGCAATGTTTTGTTAGAAAAATTCCCATATTTATGGGTTTGCAATTTGACCTTGCATATCGCTCAACACCTGCTTAAAATAACCCATGATGAAATCCTTTAGATTTCAAGTGTTACTCAACTCAAAATACAATTTTTTATGAGGTAGTTGCACCATCAGGGCCTGTATACTATTTTGTTTTGTCAGAAATCATATTCCAACAAAGGAAGAAGAGACTTTTCAGTTAGATATAATTAAGGGATTATTGCTTCCATTTCTGTAGTAACGAAATGTTGAACCATCAGATTTTATCGGAGGTAAATACCAGTGAACATATGTTGCAGTCACATAAAGATATTGTATTGAGAATGCTTTTCCCCTGTGCTAGTGTTAGGTACTCATCAAAAATAGTCCGGTGTATCTGAACTGGCCTCAGATTTAGAGCTTAGATTGCTGCAATGATTATATCCTGGGGGTAGGTTTTCTTCAGCTGTAACAAGCTAAACAGGATAAACTTAAAGGAAATCTCTAAGTGAAGGCCAAGTAATGACAAAAAATTACATTGATGATTTGAGCCATTCTTCGCAGAAAATCATACTACCTCAGCATGTCCCAGCATTACAAAAATGACAAGGTACAGATGAGCTGAGGTGCAGAATATGCAAAATTCCTGTATTTAGTTCCCCAAGTAGCTGTCATTTTCATAATGCCAGTCTGCCTTCTACCACACACTTTTGCATTCTTTCAGATGGGACCTGTTATTCTGCAATCATTCAAGCAAAACACTTGTTCTAGTTTAACCACAGCCGGCAATTGTCACGCACACTGAATTATGAGCATGATGAAGCATTTACAGATGGGACTGCAAATAGTGATACCTCTCATTTTGTTTTGAGTAAACAAGTCTGTCCATAGACAGAAACAGACTTTTGATCTAGCTTGTGGCCTCCAGCTGCTCATCACTTTTCACTCTCTGGAAGATATGCCCTCAGAGCAGGAGGCAGAAGAAGCACACTCTAAAGAAAAATTTGCTGGAGAGAGAAAATCACCTTTACCAGGAGATTCAGCTGAGCTGTGCAACAGCAGTGATCAGGAATGTTCACAAGGCAAAATGGAAAAAAAATTGGTTTTGTGAAGTTTGTTTTGCTTGGGGAGGAGGGTGATTATGTTATAAGGACAAGCTAATTAATAACCCGGAGGCCATGAAATATTAGAGGAATAAGGACACCTCAAAAGTGAATTTTATTAACCTTATTTGACTATATTAGTCAAGTTAAAATTGCGATTACTTACTTTGCAAGTCACAAAATCTGACCTGTGCTTTTTCAAACAGCTTTTTTTTTCTGGCAGCTAAAAGGAAGGGGAAGACCACTACTATATTCTAAGGGAATTTTTACCTGTACTCTCATTGGAAGTTGAAAAAATAATAGCCACTTTACAGAAAAAAAAGACTGATCTTCATTTTTTTCCAGAAGAGTTTCAAATTAAACATTTTTCAAGACTAAATTCCTAAACCATTCAAAATAAAAATGCAAAACTGTCACGAGCTGGTAAATATCTTATTCCTTAAACAGAAAGAGTAATGCTATAATAATTTAATTATACTAAAAACCAATTTATTACTAAAAACCAATTTATTACCAATTTATTATGCAAATCTATATGGCATACAGTTTGAATAGTAAAATTATATTTTGAGATTCCAAGCTTTGTCTCATCGATAGTTTCTTTTATAAAGTACCATATATTTTACTAGAAAAAACGTTTTAAGATGTAGGTTAAGAATTGTCCATTAACTCTATTTTGTTTGATTAGACATTTCTGAAAATTATCAAACAGATATATTCCATCAGTGATAAAGGCAAATATCTCATAAAATATTTCATCATCTCTTCCATTCATCCGCCTGAATAAATAAGATAATTTTTTTTTCCTTTACAGATTTCATGCACAAGACTGAATTTCACCCAAAAAGGTGAAAGGATTTGAAAGGTAATTCTGCTGACATGATTACCTCATAAATACCAGGAAAATAATATAGCAAATGCCAGTTGGTGGTTCAGTCTCAGATCAGACACAGTCTCCTACCCACAAATAATCTCATCCTGTACTATGATTAAGAAATCGATAACAGGAATCAAAAATAATGTTTTTGCAATAAGTATTTAGAAAGAAAATTGAAAAAAAAAACCCAACAACAAACAAATTCGTCTGCATGGATAGGTCTTGCAGAGGTTTTCAGAGACCCTGGGAAAATAGAAAGGCTTAACACAGATGTGTGGTGTGTTCTTTAAGGCCTAAGGCAAAAAGAAAAAGATTACAGAGTGCAGTAATTGATTCTTTTTATTATTTCTACAACATAGAAAATACACATTTTTTTTTACTCTTGAAATAACCACCATAAACCAGAAAAAATTGCTACAATTATGCAAAAAATAAAGAGGAATTGTGTAAAAATTCTCATATTGAAAAAAAGCAGATTATTGCACACAACTAGTTTTTACTTAGAGGAAATAGATTTGAAATTGACAAAGTTAAATGTATTAAGGAAATAGGGGAGAAAAAAGACATGGGGAAAAAAAAAACCAGCAAGGAGTTCTAATTATCTCCTTTAGTAGACAGGAATCATTCTGCATGGATAAATCCCTCTGTAAACTCAGCAGTTAAATGTAAATTCTCCTGTCATTTCCTGTACGGGTTACATAAAGCATTAGATTTTTTCCCACATGTAGATTCAATAGAAAAAACAGTGAAGATGTATCGTAAAAAATAAGCACCTGCATACCTGTGAACAAAAGAGAGGCAAGAAAATCTCTTTTCCTAAAACAATTCCTTCAACATGTTACTGTAGTATTTGCTCAGGGCGCTTATCTGGGGATTTTGCCTTCTCTTTAGCAATACTCCTGCAAACACTGTGTTGTGGAACACCATGAAATTTGAAAACAAATTTTCACTTGAGATTTTCACTGCATGAATTAATAACAAAATGCAGCAATAAGCTCATGCTACAGTAAACTGGATCATGTGTTACTTCATATTGGTTTTAACTTTCAAGATAATTTCATTGTTGAATTACTCCACAACAGATCAATAAACTAGTCATGCAAGCAAACCAGGCTACATGCTTTAGAAAGCCATGTTTGGTCCATGACAGCAAGAGTAATGTAATTTTTAATTACTCTTGCAAAGACTATGTTGAGTCTTTTTTTTTTTTTTTGAACAAAAACCCACAAAGTTGCAGTTTTCTTTCCTACACAAAGAGCAAAAATTGTTTCTTAATCAAAATTAATCAGTTAGTAACACTGCCCTTCTCTCACACAAATATTGCAGAAATTAATCTCTGGCCTAAATTGCAAGGAAGAGACCAATGTGTGTGCTACGTTTGCAGTATGGCTCTTGATCTAAAAGTACATAGTACTGTTCATTCATTTCACTAGCTAACCATTTTAGCTAGACATGCTGAAACAAAACTATTTTCCATCTTTTTGTGCAATCTTACAAGACCAAATTACTAACACAAATTGTTCAGCATCAATTCTGAAAAGTGTTGCCATCCACTTTAGAGATTTAGCACTAATAACAATAACTAATAACAATAAATAACAGTTTCAAGTGTAATGATTGGTGAAAAATTAATAAAATACAAAGTGAAAAATACTTTGGAATGCTTCTAGCACTCTCCAACAATGACTGCAAAACCTAAAATCCTCAAGTCAAATATCAATTTAAAGCACAATTAGCTCATCTGGAATTTTACATCAACTCCTTGTGAGAGGTCTTTGCTAGAAAGGAAATGCAGTCCATAATGTAACATATAATTGGAAAGTAATGTAAACCTCTATTTTATATGAGTCTATTTCTTAGACTCATTTGTTTGACTGACTGTTAGCTCATGACCTGTTAGCTCTCATACACGAAGTTTTTAATTAAATTTAGAAGATATTTGAATGAATTCTTAGGAGAACAATTGCCGTAAGTAATAGTTAACTTAGTATTTGTTAATTTCACATCTAGTTCATTAGCATGATTTGTAATTACTGTTCAATCACTTAAACTTCATAAAGCCTCTACTAATTAGGAGTATTCTTTCTTAAATTTACTGTGTTTGAAGAAAATATAAATAAAGACAGTTTAACGTCTCCCATTCTTCCCATTTAAAAGGTTTGCTTTAGAAATATCACAGGCAAAAGCATTAAATTACACTGATTTTGCAATATGGTATTCAAGTATCTGTTAAAAACCATACTGGTATGACCAAAAAAAACAATTTCAGATTTTACTGAAGTCTTTGACACATTAGTAATCACTTATGCTACTGTTGTTTAAACTGCAGTTGAACCCTCACTGGTCCACCAGAGGTGCGATAATTTTCAAGTATGGAACATAAAAGAAATTGCATTTATCTTTTTATACATTATTACAGAAGTTGGTCGAAATCCTAATTTACTTTTTTCTTACATCTGAGGTACATTTTGAACCTTTGCAAAGTTTTTTTCTCCACAATTTAATAGTTAACAGATGTACTTATAGCTATCCTTGGCTGAGAAATAATTTCAATCTTGACAGTCAAAAATGAGCTCTATATGGTATTCTAACCACCTGCCCACAAGCAAGAAAAAATCTGCTTTTTTAGAATGCGGCAGCAGTGCCAAAGCATACAACTTGGCTCAGCTAAGCTGGATGAGGAGCAATTGACAGCACTTTGATTTGACCCTGAGAAATCAGAAGGTCTCAGCAATCTGCATACCTTTGGGTGTCATGGGGGAACAGACACTGTACCTAATGTCCTGTTTGTACAGCAGATAAAAAAACCCAAACAAAAATAGTTAGTTCCAATCATACTTAAGAACAACTTGCTCGAAGCAACATGAATTGCTGTACATGTTTATTGATTTTGCACGGCCAAGTTTTGATAGCAGTGGGGTTAAAGGGATACCTTCTGAGAAGCTCCTGGAAGCTTCCCCCATATCCAATGCAGTCAATGCCTGCTGGCTCCAGGATGGACCCACCAATGGCCAAGGCCAAACCCAAGCCCATCAGCAACAGTGGTAAGGCCTCTGGGATAACAGGTTTAAGAAGGGGGAAAGCTGCTATAGAACACCAATTTCAAGAAAAAAGGTGAGAATATATGTAACAGCTCTGCAGACATCAAGGTCAGTGCAGAAGGAGGGGCAAGAGGTGCTCCAGGCACTGGAGCTGAGGTTTCCCTGCAGCCCATGATGCAGACCATGGTGAGGCAGCTGTGCCCCTCCAGCCCATGGAGAATCATGGGGGTGCAGAGATCCACCTGCAGTTCATGGAGGGGCCCCATGCTGGAGAAGATAAATGCTTGAAGGAGGCTGTGACGCTGTGGGAAGCCTGCTCTGGAGCAGGCTCCTGGCAGGACCTATAGCCACATGAAATGAGGAGCAGGTTTTCTGGCAGGACTTTATTTCTCATGATCCTATGCCATTTTGATTGGTAATAAAATATACTAATTTCCTCAAGTGGAGTCTGTGACTGGAGTAACTGCTTAGTGATCTCTTCCTGTCCTTATCCTGACCCACAAGCCTTTCATTCTATTTTCTCCCTCCTGTGCAGCTGAGGTGGACCATTGATAGGTCCTCCAATGGTAGGTGCAGTGATAGAGCACCATTGGTAGGCACTTGGCATCCAGCCAGGGTCAACGTACCACAATGTGGAATTGTTCCACATACATTCTTCTTCATCAAATTAATGGAATGAAAAAATAGTAAGATACTCGATTTCAAGTGACACCCAGATCCCAAAACATGAACCTTATTGTGATATAGCATGTACATTTTATTAGTATCACTGCAGGGAATTTTCCACATGACACTAAACACCTTCCAGCTCCTAAGAAATCTCCTTTTTCACTTCCAACACATATATATGGCCATCTGTGTCTTTCCATTTTAACTCTTCCCTTACAGATAATAAAGACATAAAGATATGACTGCAGGGCTATGTGTATGAAACAATTAAATATTTTTTTCTTTCTGAAGGCCAGTACAGACCTGAGAGTAAGTCAATAAGTTAGGGAATAGATTCCCATTGTGTGCAGCTATTAACTTTTGCCTCAGAGTTTTGAGAGGCCTGACTTTAAAAAGGGCATCCAAGTTCAGAACTTGGAAAGTGCTGGAGGAATCCTCATGCTTGGGATATTGCTTTGTAAGTATTGCCAGATCTGATATATTGAGAAGGGAACTCCCAAAAGAAGACATGCCAGAATGACAAAAATGAGATAATCTAAAACAAGAGACTGGCATTCAGTGAGACCAGGAGTAGCCATTACGGAGGCAGCGATTCCCTCTACCTATAATTAGGGAAATTTTTGATTCTATTAATCCTGTTTTACATTTTGCAATGAAAGATTAGAAGTCTCAAGAAAAAATGAATACTAATTTACTGGTTTCCTCATTTGGAACTGAATTACGATTACAAAACCACCCCCTTTTTGAATAAATAAGAAAAGCATTAAAGCAAGATGCTTGCTGAACTGCAAATGCTAAAGCATTCCTACGAAAGTGCACCAGTGCAGGTTCCTGTGACTCAGCAGTGCTAAGAATAAATAGAAATCTGTTATGGAAAGTACAGGAGATGTTTGCAGCTCTGCTTCATTAATTAGATAATTTCTTACAAAGCATGTCATTCTAAACAAAATAGCGATTTAGCCATTACTTGCTTCACCAGAATCTTTGAAATAGCAGCTAATCACTTTTAAATAGCAGTTAATCACAGTATTCCGAAAAAATTACAGGATTTGTGCATATTTATATACAATGATAATAGGATTGAAAGGACAAAGAATAAGCCAGTTCATCCACCAGAGATATGAAATTCACTTGATAACACCCCATTTCATCACAGAGGGCACTGTAACAAAAAAGAGACAAGAAATAATAATAAGAGAGAAAAGATGTGAGATCATTGCTTGTGAGAATCAGAGAATTTATGAGCAAAGGTATCCTTGACAGATCAATTTCCTAGCAAAGGATGTTAATCATACATCCGAATCCAGATATATTTGACCAAAACATACCAAAGATTTAGAATGCAAAAAGAAGTAATTATTGTCTCTTATTTCCTTAATATCACACAATTTCCCAGATAACTGCTCATGTTTATGTTCAAGGCATGTTTCATTTGCAGTTCAAATGCAGTTCATTTTTTTGTTATTTCTTTCTTCCTTTCTTTCTTGAATTTTCAAAATATCAGCAAAACACTCTTAAGACTTTTAATGAGGCAGCAGCTCAGGAGTTACTGTTGTTCTATGTGATCAATATGTATGATACAATATAACCTTTATCTCAATGACCTTTGTCTTCATATATCATTCTGGAGAAGTTTGTCATGATTTCCACGATTCACTAAGAATGTTTCCCAAAGCTATAATTTAATTAAATCTTGGATGATAATGATATGAGTTAATAGCATTTCTAGAATTTATTTTATTTTCCTTACATACTCCACTCTGTGCTTTAAAGAGAGATTGTATATCTACGGCCTAGGGTTTGCCCCTCTTGATCCTTTTACCAATACGTACTTGCATAACAAAGGCCTGTTACACTGGTGCTGGCAAGTGTCCTGGGAGTTGATTCAAAAAAGCTTCAGCTGCCAGAAGTTCTTTTCTGGATCTTGTGAACTGCAGAGTTGTAGCAGCAGTCCTAACCAGCAATGACAGGGGATCTGGATTTTAAAGAACTAATCTCTCCTTGGGTGAAATTTCTTTGTATTCATTTGCTGTCACTTTTTATGATTTCCATTTTGAGCCTTACAATGTGTTTCTGTATTTTTTTGACTCATCCCACTGTCCTTCAGAAACTACATGAACAACCACTGCAGATTGCCATGCACATGACAGCAGCACAGGAATTTCCTTCTGTTCCTGAGAGTGCTGCTTACACAGTCAGGAGGAATGTGGCTACATGAAGCATTTAATATTGCTTGTCCCTGCAAAGCAGAACTAATTCTACTCCCACTGCTAAGAAAGACCAACAGTAGCTTCCCTCTCACAGATGACTTTATCCCTTTTTCGCGTAACATCTGTGAGTACTTTAGTTCTTGGGCCTTCTAACCTATTCCCTTCATGTTGTGTGCAACTTTTCTTTCCCTGCCTGTGTTTCATCTGTTCTAGTACTAGCAGCACTCTCATCTTATGATCCTTTCCACTGCAACTCTCTTCAAGCCGTTCAGGAAAACACAATTTCGGTGAATTTTTAATGATACTACAGATGACTTCTGCTAACCTGTTTCTTGTTTGTTTGGTTGGGGTTTTTTTGAAATAACACAGATAAGTTCAGAATCAGGTAATTTCCCCCCCCCCAACACCCCCCACTCCCGATTAATTAAACCTGCAGTAAAATACTGCTAAGATGATACTGTGGTAAACCTGTAGATCGGAAGA